>CM021100.1:698564266-698890170 GCA_007115665.2 Sequoiadendron giganteum | reverse complement strand
GAAAAAGAGGGAGAGAAAGGAAAAGAAAGAGAGGGTAGATGAGATTTGGAGACCCAAATAAAGTTTTTGATAGGGGATGATATCTTTGCAGGATTTTGGCAGAGTGCGGACTCACAAGTGGAGGCCGGAGGCATTGGCGTCATCGATTGAGGTGATGAATGGAGCGGACCATGCAGCTCTGGAGCAGACGGGGTTTTTGCACTTGGTGCAGTTTCTAGAGATGAGGGCTCATCGGGCGATGCTGACGTTCCTGATAGAGAGGTGGAGCTCAGCTACATCAATGTTCCATTTGCCGACTGGAGATATGACAGTTACATTGGGGGATGCGTTGTGTATCCTGAGGCTCCCGATAGTGGGACGGTTAGTGTGCAAGGGGAAGTTGAGAGGAGAGCAGTTGGATGAGACCGTTCTGGTGTTGTTTGGACGTGATGACCTACCGATACAGAGGGGGGGGGTTGGATGTGGATAAATGCTTGGATCTGGGAGTGTCGGCATTACCACTATTTCTATGTTGTTTGATCAGCAGGATTCTGTTGCCAGACTGGAGTAGGCGTTTCTGCAGCTTATGGTATATGGGGGTGATTCGACATATTGTTGAGTGGGGGGATGGGTAGTTCTCTTGGGGGTCATGCGTATTGGCTCAGTTATATCGGGATATGCACGTGATCTGCTATCGGGGAGGGCAGAGCTTGACACACCAGACACTACTGCAGGTATGGGGATGGACACACATCATGGTGACGAGGCCCTTAGTGATCAGGGGAGGGGATTTGGATGACAAAGAGCCAGTGGCGTGGCAGTTCAGGGCAGCTAGGGGTTGTATCCTGCGGTATGAGACACAGGGAGAGGTGGAGCGGTTGAGGAGGTCATTTGATGATTTATGGAGAGAGGATATTATATGGCGGCCATATATATTTCGGCAGTGTAGAGGATGGAGGACTGAGGAGGAGAGACAGCAAGGGTTCTTTCTGTGTAGATGTTACCTGATTGGGAGCCCCAGGTACAAAGTGGAGCTACATCGTCTCGACTGAGTGGGATGACAGTTAAGATTGGTGCAGGACATTCCAGGAGCGTCGATAATGTTTCGTCGGCTTACTAGGGAGGTACCTTGGGGGGCAGTGTTGGTAGCGAGAGACGTGAGGGCGTCATGGGTGATGGCAGGTGGGGTGCCCTATCCAGGGAGGTGGCAGGGTCCAGAGGATGCTGAAGTGACAGATTGGTATGGTCGGTGGTTTTGCAACCATCGATGGGCTAGGGTTACACCGGAGATGCTGGCTGTTGGGGCCCTGGAGGGGGCGCCAGGGGATGAGCAGGAGGAGGAGGCGGAGCAGGGTGGATAGGAGGATGAGGTACAGGAGGATGAGAGACAGGATGATGAGGGACCCGAGAGTGGTGGTGCAGAGGGGGGTGTTGCTAGAGACCAGTAGGCGAGGAGGGGTAGAGTCAAGAGGAGGCCGAGGGGAGTTGTGGTAGAGGAGATGGAGGCAGGAGGAGTTGATGGGGGGAAGGAGATAGAGGTGGTGAGATTAGAGAGTGAGCTAGAGGTGGAGATGCTTCGGGTGGTGGAGGGGAGAGCTGCTTAGTGAGGGATTGGTGTTAGAGTATGACGGAGGCGGGTGCAGGAGGAGGGGGGAGTCTCAGAGCGACCGGTGGAGGGGAGAGCCAGAGATCCATAGGATGAGGTAGAGAGGGTGGTGGATGGTAGAGGATAGCCCAAGGAGAGGCCTGAGAGTAGTCGTCAGGGGAGAGTCCAGTCAGTTGAGCAGGAGGGTAGGAGACTGATGAGGGTGGGGAGGAATGGACAGTCGCGGATGATTCGATTGATGTGCCAGATAGAGCTGGTGCAGGAGGAGAGAGAGGGAGAGGCGATGGACCCAGGTGTACTAGTGATGGAGCCGTTAGCCATAGTACCAGCAACTGCAGTTGATGATCCAGTGGTTTTATTGAGAGGGGCCTAGGCGAGGATATGGGTGCTAGAAGAGGAGGTGAGGAGGGCGGAGACAGAGGTACAAAGGATACAAGATAGAGAGGATATATTGTTTGATCGTGTGGTGAGCCGGCTCATGACAGATGTATTGGCTGTAGAGAGAGAGAGATGAGATGCGAACAGAGAGGGAGAGAGCACAGGGGGAGCTGGCTCGGGTGACATGGGACCGAGATAGGCTAGAGGCAGCAATGATAGTTGTGCAGATGCGGGGGCAGCCGGAGTCAGCAGGAGGGGGGGAGATGGAGACATTGAGATTGCAGGTGGTAGGATTTCAGGATGAGAGGACGACACTGCAGGAGAGGGCATATATGGCAAAGGCATCTGCAGAGGAGATGAGGGTGAGGGCCGAGGCCGCAGAGGTTAGATTGGAGATGGTGCAGTGGGAGAGAGAGTGCACAAGGATAGGTGCAGACTCTACAGGGAGAGAGAGAGTTTACAAGGATAGATGTAGGCACTCCAGGGAGATAGGGACAGTTTATGGAGACAGGTCCAGATTTTGCAGTTCCAGAGAGACGCAGCAGTGGGTCGGACAGAGAATGTGGAGGGGGATATAGCACAGATGCGAGCATGTCGAGGGCCGAGTGATGAGACTGTGCTAGAGACGATGCGTACAGAGAGGGACAGATCTATAGAGCAGATACGTTTATTGACAGTGACACAGGAGGCATGGGAGCAGGAGTGAGGGGCTATGAGTAGAGAGAGGGATAGGTACAGGCATGAGTGGAATGCTGCTCGATACCAGGCTGGGCAAAGAGATGACTATATGCCGGAGACAGCGTATTGGAGGTGCGCGTATGAGCAGGCAGTGCCAGATCCAGTGCAGCATACAGCGCGGTATGTTAGGTAGTCACCTCAGATGCCGGCACCATCACAGTTATTAGGTACATGGACCAGAGGGTACAGTGATTTCCAGCCAGCTCCTTCTCGGTTTGGGACTCCAGGGCGTGAGTCCCAGGGGACTCCAACACATAGGGGGCCAGTACCCGAGTCTCCACAGAGGTCAGATGTGGGCAGCTCAGGATATGCAGAGGATAGATGATAGGATGCAGGTGTTTTTGACAGGTACCAGATGGTAGTGGAGTGCACCTTATTTTGAGCATGATATGGAGCTGTATATGTGATGACCATATTTTGGATATGGACAGTGTATTATTATGATGATGATATGTGATGGTCTCATTGATAGTATGTCACACATTTTGGTGATGGATGGTATGTATATGGTATTTTATGTGATGTTCCTATGATAGTATGTAGGTTATGCATATGTATATGATGTTTTACTTATGCATGTGTGATTATGTTAAATGATTTATGAATGGTAATGCAATTGTGTTAATGAGGTGAGTAATGAATTGATGTGAATGCAAATGGATAAATGAATGGATGTATGAATGTTAATGAACTTAATGAATTGATGCAAATGCAAATGAACGAATGGATAAATGGACCTAATGATTGATGTGAATGCAAATGAATAAATGAATGGGTGTATGGATGTTTAATGAACTTAATGAATTTAATGCAAAGGCAAATGAACGAATGTTTAATGTAAATGGATAAATGGACCTAATGATTGATGTGAATGCAAATGAATAAATGAATGGATGTATGGATGTTAATGAACTTAATGAATTTAATTCAAATGGATGAATGTTTAATGTAAATGGATAAATGAATGGACCTAATGATTGTGGACATAAGTATCAATGGGTAGATGATAGGTGTAGGGTGTGGGGGTTGCAGTACCTATCAAAGATAGTAAGGATCCCTAGAAGAAAAGTTAGTAAGAGTGAATGAGAGTTTGCACAACCAAAACCACAAGTCATAGACGTAGCAGCAAGATAGGATGAAGAGGGAATATGTAACATGAGATGAAATGCAACATGAATGCAATTTGCCATCCGTTAGAGCACTGATTTTTGCTATAGCATAAGACATCGGACGCTAGGGTATGCAAACCAAGACGAATTAATGTCAAATGCAGAAAACAAACACGACAAACAAGAAGGATATCCCAATACCCCAAAGTCACGATGACGTTGGTTGAGCCAGGTATTGGAATAACCACAAGCACAAAGAGATGCTCCCACATAACACGCGGTCCGAAAAGAATCCCAGTGGGTACTATGTGGGGCATCCCAGTAGACAAAAACAAAAGTCAAGAGATGTCCCTATGGTAACTAGGCAAAACACACCACAATGTGAAGGATCATGGCGATCTTGACTAGTGATTATAGGGAGCTCAAATGATAAACAAAATCGAAAAGTACCAAAAGATAATAATCAATTACAAGCGTCCTTTGCCATAAGATCCCAGGGATGGATGTGGTTGATGTGGTCTGTTAGGAAGGATGCATCTTGTTAAGACTGATGATGGATATTAAGCTAAAGTGACCTAGATGACGCGGGATAATTGCCATTGGATAGATTTCTTGATACGAGGAGACCTTGTTTGTGAAGAATTAGCGACGATAGGGACATACTTGACAACGAGATGACAAGACACAACCTAAAGACCTAGGGGCTCGAGGGTTGATCAAAGATCAACCTTGCCTATGTGAAAGCGCAAAGCCCTCGTAGTTCATGATAAAAGAGTGGAAAGTGGACCGATGGAAACCGATGGAAGACCAAGATAGACACAAGCCCCGGGGGTAGATCAAAATATCAACCTTTCCTACGTGCAAGAACAGGGGCAATGTAGTTCAGATATGATAAAAGACTGAAGATGGATAAGATCGGAAAGCAAACCATGAGGGCAGGTGATGAAGGACAAAATGCCTCGGGGGCTGATCCAAAGATTAGCCTTGCCTACGTGCAAGCGCAAAGGTGTCGTAGTTCAAGAGGGGATGATGAGAAAAGCGGAAAGAGGGTGATGATGACAAAAGATGGGGGATGAAGACACGGAGAAGCCCCGGGGGCAGATCAAAAGATCAACCGTGCTTATGTGCAAGCGCAGGGGCAACGTAGTTCGGAGGGGGACACAATGAGACCAAGAAGAGATGACACAAGCTCAAATTAGGATAATAAGCTCAAGGTGTTGGATAGCGGATGACAGTCATCCAATGCTCAACCAAAATATACCAAGTGACAAGGTGATGCAAGCAGATGGGAGGATATGTGGATTGAGAAATCAGTGGGTAAGCCATAGAGTAACTAGGACGCTCAGTAGATAATGATTCAACCCTATACGAGAGGCGCCCGTTGCTAGGTTTTCACCAATCGTACATATCCAAGGTGCCACGCAGGGGTGGTTTTCACCATGGGACAAATTATTTCTCTTTACTATTTTGCATTTTTGTATTTTTAACTTTTACCAGGAAGGATACCCCAGCTAATCTAAGTGTAGAACTTCTTCAGATGCATGATGTTGATGGGTTCCTCCAAAGGCTCACCTTTAGGGGTTGAGAGCCTGTAGACACCAGAACCATACTTGGAGGTGATGACATAAGGGCCCAACCAATTTGCTTCAAACTTACCCTTCTTCTCTCGATCTTGCTGATTTCGCTAATTTTCATTTAGGACTAAATCACCAATCTCGAATTGGCGAGGGCAGACTTTCTTATTGTAGCTCCTTTTGAGTCGATGTTGGTAGGCTTGTAGATGGGTATAAGCCTTGACTCTCTTTTCATCGAGCAATTCCAATTGTGCCAAGCGTGCCACCTGGGTGTCTTCATCAGTGATGAGATTCTTGAGGGAGATGCGGAGTGAAGGGATTTCAACTTCGATTGGAAAGATGGCCTCAACACCATAGACAAGAGAATATGGAGTGGCTCCAGTAGGGGTGCAGATGGATGTACAGTAGGCCCAAAGAGCAGGATGGATATGGAGGTGCCAATCGCAGCTAGTGCTATTGACCATCTTTTTAATGATTTTGATCAATGTTTTATTTGTTGCTTCTGCCTGTCCATTACCTTGGGGGTAATAGGGAGTGGACCAACAATGTTGGATATGATATGTGTCACAAAGGGATTTCATGCACTTATTTTTGAATGGTTTTCCGTTGTCAGTGATGATGGCGTAGGGGATACCACACCTGCAGAGAATATGATAGACGATGAACTTAGAGATCTGAACACCAGTGATTTGAGTGAGTGGAATGGCTTCCACCCACTTGGTGAAGTATTTAGTGGCGGTGATGATAAAGGTGTGACCCTCTAAAGATGGAGGGTAGATCTTGCCAATCAAGTTGAAACCCCATTGTGAAAATGGCCAAGGTGTCATGATGGGTTGGAGATCTTGTGCTAGAGCTTGAATCAGATCTGCATGTTGTTGGCATGGAAGACATTTCTTGACATACTCACAAGCATCATGTTCCATTGTGGGCCAGTAATATCCTGCTCTGAGAATCCGCTTGGCTAGGGCCATACCATTAGAATGGGCCCCACAAATACTATTATGCACTTTTGTTAATGTTGTGTGGGCTTCAGGTTCATCTAGACAACGGAGGAGAGTTCCATCATATCCACATCGATAAAGTGTATCACCGATAAGGGTATAACGAGCTATGTGTTGGATAAATGATTTACGTTGGTTTCATGTGAGATCAGGCGGGAGGGTGTTGTCATGAATGTAGGTGTAAATGTCATGGTACCAAGGGGATTCAGGACCTACAATAGCACACACCATGTCATTCTCAGGGATATCATACGCTGGGATTAGGAGTTGTTCAACTAGGAATTGACAATTTGTGCAATTTTTCGGCATGTCGAGGAGAGAACCAATGGTAGCCATAGCATCTGCTACCTTATTCTGGAGTCTCGGGATCTGTTCAAATTGGATGGTAGTGAAATATTTTTTGAAGTCATCCACCATGCATTTGTAAGGCAACAAATTTTCATCTTTTGTCAGAAACTCATCGTTGACCTGTTTTATGACTAACTGGGAGTCACCAAAAACTTGCAAGTGGGTGATGTGCCATTGAACTGCAATTCTGAGGCTGGTGAGAAGGGCCTCATATTTAGAGATGTTGTTGGTGCAAGGAAAGGCTAGTCTGAATGATTTTGGTATGTAGTCACCTTGGAGGGTGATAAGCAAGATTCCTGCCCCCAATCCATTATGGGTGTGTGATCCATCAAAGTACAATGTCCAGATGGTGGTTTCTGAAACTACAAATGCTCCTTCATCTGGGAATTCAGTTTCTATGGGATAAGCGTCCACTAATGGGGCATCCGCCAACTGATCAGCTATTACTTGTCCTTTAATGGATTTTCTATCCACATATTCTATATCAAACTCATTGAGGAGCATGATCCATTTAGCCATTCGACCAGTCAGGGTTGTCTTGGATAGCAGGTACTTGATGGGGTCGACTTTGGATATTAATTTTATAGGATGGCTTAGCATATAGTGGTGTAGCTTTTGTGTGCTGAAGACCACAGCAAGACATGCCTTTTCCATTGGTGAATAGTTGAGTTCATACTCGACCAGAGTGCGACTGATGTAATAGATCGCCCGTTCCTTTGAAGATTCATCATGTTGTGCCAATAATGCCCCAATGCTACTGACGTGGCTGATATGTACAACAGGAGGGGTTTGCCAGGGATAGGTGGCATCAAGATCAGCGGGTGGGCCAAATATCCTTTGAGCATGTCGAAACCCAACTGACACTGTTGATTCCACCTGAAACTGGTGTCTTTCTTGAGAAGGTGGGCGAAGGACTGACATTTATCTGCAAGTTGGGCTATAAAGCGGTGGATGGATTATAGTTTCCCTTGGAGACTCCTTAATTGTTTCAAGTTTCTTGGAGGAGGCATATCCATGATAGCTTTCACCTTAGCTGGGTCAACCTTTATGCCTCTGCGGGACACTATGAAGCCCAAGAGTTTCCCTGATGTGACACCAAATACACACTTTTTGGATTTAGTCAAAGCTTGTATTGTGCTAAGCGCTCAAAGATCCATTTCAAAATGGTAGGGTGTTCTTCCCTGGTTCCAGATTTTGCCAGTAGGTCATCGACATAGTCTTCCATGATGATGTGAATGAGGTCATGGAATATAACTGTCATTGCCCGTTGATATGTTTCCCCTGCATTTTTGAGACCAAAGGGCATGACATTATAACAGAACGTACCCCAAGGTGTTGTAAAAGTGGTTTTATGTTGATCATCAGCGGCAATCCAGATTTGATTATAGCCAGAGAAGCCATCCATGAGGGATAGCATCTCATGTCCCGCAGTGATGTCGACTAACATATCGATGTTAGGCAAGGGGATGTCATCTTTTGGGCAAGCTTTGTTGAGATCCCGAAAATTTGTACAAATCCTGATGTCTCCATTGGGTTTAGCAACAGGTACAATATTAGAGATCCAATCAGAGTAGTCAATGGGCCTGATAAAACCAGCATCCAGTAACTTTTCCAATTCTTTCTTAACCAATAATGCCACTTGTGGGTGCATTTTTCGGAGCTTCTGCTTGACAGGTTTAGTCTCTGGATGGACATCCAGATGGTGGACAACAAGATTGGGATCTAAGACAGGCATATCAGAGTAAGCCCATGCAAAGTTGATAATCCCTTCATGGAGAATTCAGACAATGGTGGTGTATTCTACTTCAGATAAAAATTTAGCCACATAGGTTATTCTTGGAATCTCTGCTGTCCCCAGGTTTACCTCTTGTGTTTCTTCAATGAGAATCAAAGATTGCTCGAATAGTCGTGTTCCTACAAGGGGAAGATGAATGTCCCCATCTTCCAGTGCTGTATCAAGGTTTTCACTGTTAGATACATCCTTTGTTTTTAATTTTTCATAGTCAAAAAGCGCCTTGGTGAGGTTTTCACTTGATGACCCATTCTTCTTTTGTTTCTTTTTGCTTTTGCGATTAGGGCATTCATCTTCCCCCAATCCCATTAGATGTACATAGGTATCTTCTAAGGGAAAAGTGCTAACTGGTGTGCTATCTTGTAGGTCATGATCAATAAGCTCAGGATGTTTAAGGGATAAAGTTATGGTACAAACGGATAAGCATTCAAACATGGCAGGGAGGTCAATGTGATTCAAATCGTCATACGCGTGTATGATGGATTCCTCCTCCGGTATGTCTTCAAGGGAACTGTTGTCAACACTAACATTGTTAGAGGTGTTAGCGGATGTTGTAAGACCCTTCTGTTTGGTATCATAGCCCAAGCCCAAATTCCTTGGTCGGATAATAGTTGCTTCGATGGGCAGATGTCTTCCTTGCTCTTCTGCAACTAGGCCTTCGCCTTGGTAATGGAAATTTTTGATGAATTTGGAGGCATGTGGATAGGCTTCGTGAAAGTATTCAATAAGGGGTCATGGTGGTTTAAGCTCTTCCTGATAAACCCATTGACTGATATCATCATCCATTAGATCCTGGAGGGATCCCAAATTATTGAATGTTGTGGACCCCACGTTCTTGGAAGTGAGGGTAAGCGTCTTTTCTTCTACTTCTGGTAATGGCAGAGTCGGTTGCCCATATGTGCGGGGGGAAGGTGGCATGGTTGCCACATTGAGTGCGGTGTGCATTTCGTATGCACCACATCCCTTATCTATGATTTGGACCTTAGTGACGGTGGAAGGAGGTGTGGATGATGGTGGAGATGATGTATTCAGAGTATTGGTGGATGGGATAGGATCGGATGTTGGTGGTGCCCCCATTTCAACCCCTGGGCAGTAATGTGAATGTGGAAAAGAGGCCTCCAAGGCACGACAATATTCAAAGGGTTGAGCGTCGGTTTGTATGGTGACTTCCATTCCTTGGAATGGGAATTTTAGGCATTGGTGATAAGTGGATGGTACGGCTTGCATAGAGTGAATCCATGGACGACCAAGAAGGATGTTGTATGGGAGTTCAAGGTCCAGAACGTGGCACATAGTGTATTGTACAATGGGGCCCACTTGTATAGGGAGGCAAATAATTCCTTCAGAATCTCGCTCTGCATTATCATAAGCTTTGATGGTGATCACTTCATTTCTCAGATCAGCTTGGGTGTATCTGACCTATTGTATAAACTTTAACGTACATAGATTTAGGGCTGAACCATTATCTATTAATACCCTTTTTACTTTTTGACAGTTGACACCAACCTCGAGATGGAGGGAGCAGTTGTGGTTTGAATTGAGATGCGGCATGTCCTTTTGGCTAAAGGCTAGCTGATACGTCGACGAAATATTTCCTACCAATGCTTGAAATTGGGTAGGGTCAATATTATCAGGTACTTGTGTGCTTTGCAAAGCCTTAGTTAGGATATCTTGATGTATGGGAGATGACTTGAGCAAATCCAAAATGGATATTTGGGCTGTGGTTTTACCTAGATGGTCTAGGATATTATACTGGGAATTGGTGGATGGTCGTTGGGTGGATGGAGATGTTGCTGGGACTATGATGTGGTTTCACCGAGTAGTAACAACACATTGTGGATCTTTTCCCTTAACATGTATCATGGATACACGGGGTTCCACTTGTTCTACATATGAAACCACACCTTGATAATTGTATGGTACATTTTTGTAGTTGATATTATTGGTACTGTTCCCTGGCTGGTTGTTATTGCTAGGTCCAGGATTTGAGTTGGACGTACTAGGACCCTAATTATGATTAGGAAAGGCATTTTGGTATATTTGTAATTGAGCATTGGATGAAGATGTTGCGTTAGCATCCACATGTATTTTGCCTCGATCAATGAGACCTTAGATGTAGGTTTTTAAGCCTTGACATTTATCCAAGGTATGTCCCTTGATTTTGTGGAATTCATAGTATTCATTGTCTTTAAACCAAGCAGGCTTGGGTTTAGACGTATCGAGGGGTTTGGTGACAGGGTATGTTATGGGGTACTTGGCTTGAAGAAGCTTATTAAACACTACGCTAAGGGGTTCCCCCAACTGAGTGAATTGTCATTTATTCCCACCTTGGTTATTTTGATTGGCTTGTTGTCGCGGTGCCCCTTGGGGAATGGATATGGCGTTCTGAATGGACGGTTGTTGCTAGGAAGGATGTATTTGTGTGGTGTTGGCCACTTGGACATGTTTAGTGTCAGTGACACCATCATTGACGGTATTTTTGTTTCTATTCCAAAAATGAGGTTTATCCTCAAAGGACTTCTCTCTATCGGAATTGAAATGTTTGACTTGTCCTCTTGCGACAAGGGCTCGTTCTAAGATGGGGCCTTTCTCCACAAGTCCTGCAAAAGTAGTGATGCAATGGAGTTGGAAATTGTGCACCATATCCGAGTAAGAGTTTTAGATAAACAACATTACCATGTCTTTTTTTGTTGGTGGGGATTTCATCCTACTAGCCAAGGCATGCCATCTTTGCAAGTAGCTTGCAAAGGTCTCTCCATCGTGTTGTTTTTCTTTGAGGAGATCAAGTGTGTCAATATCTTTCTCTAAGTTAAAAGAGAAGTGAGTGAAAAACTATTCAGATAGTTGTGCGAAGGTCTTGATAGATCCCTTTTCCAGACCCATAAACTAGTTGAGGGCGATCCCTTGCAGACTTTTAGGGAAAAGTCGGATGAGGTAATTGTCATTGTGCATGACTTCTTGGCAATGAGCGTAAAAATCTTGAAGGTGAGCTCTAGGATCCTTGGTTCCTTTGTATTTGTCAAATTTGGGTATCTCAAAGTGTTTAGGAAAAGGAACCAAGGAAATGGAGGGATCAAATGGATAAGGGCATATGTCCTCCAACTTGAAGGATTGTTTTCCCGTTCCAGCTTGTAAGTCCTTTAATGTGGCTTTTACTTCTTCCAAGTCTTTGTTGACGGGAGTCAAAGTTGATTGAGTGTATGGATAATGTTGTGGGTATGATGGGGATGGCCTTCCCATTGTTGGATCATAAATGGGCTGATTCGGGTATGAATGTATTGGTTGATTGTAAGAAGGTTGATGGTGGGATGATTGGTTGTGTTGAGTGGGAGCCACTTGTTGTTGATAGTAAGACACAAGAGAGGGGGCCTGTTGCTGCATAGTATTTTGATAATGCATGGTGGTAGGGCCTCTTTGTTGGTGTGATGATGTTTGTTGATAATAGGGAGTGTAAGGTGCCCCATGTTGGTGAGCTGGTTGTTGTTGAAAATAGGGTGGGTAGGATTGGTTTTGTTGTGCAATGGTGGTTTGTTGCATCACATATGGATATGGGTTTAACGTTTGTTAATGGGGATTGTGTTGAGGTTGTGTAGGGTTGGCGTAAGGTGGTTCTTGGGTACGTGTTTGGTTTTGCACATTCTAAGGAGAGTTTGTATGGGATGGAATAGTGTATGTGCTAGAGGGATGATAAAGGCATTTGGTGAGCGGGTTATGGTGTGTTTGCGTAGGGATGTGCACATGTTGTTGTGGAGGTTGTTGTTGTTGTTGATGAGGTGGATGAGGTAAGACTTGTTGTTGTTGAGGCGGGTGAGATGGAATGTATTGTTGTTGTGATGGGTTAGGTGGGATGTGTTGTTGTTGTTGAGATGTATGTTGCACCATTTGATGTGGTGGTTGTGTGAGAGCGGAAGGATGTTGTGGATGTTGTTGATGTAAGTGTTGAGATGAAGCTATTGTAGTAGCAACATATTGTGGTGGTACTGGTGGTGTGGTGGACTGGTGTGGATTATTTGGAGGTTGTTGAAAGGTAGGCGGTAGTGTGTTGGTAAGTGGAGGTGTGTCCCCAATATTAGAATATGGGGGAGGAAGCGGCGGAGCAGACGGGATGTATGACGACATGCCATAGATGTGGGGGTCATTGGGATCGGGTGGTGGAATGGTAGATGTTGTGGTTGGAAGATGAGGATATTCTTGGACTTGATGGATGACAGCATTTCCAAGTTCAGTGTGGTACCAATTTTCAGTGGGTGCACCTTCAGGAACATAGGAGCTTTCTTGAACATTTTGTGAGGTTTGCGGGTTGACAAATGGGGGAAGGCCATATTGTGATGTATCAAAACTGGATGGTGGTTTGACTCCCTTCATAAGTAAGGTGGCAAGGATCTTATCCCCACGTTCGTTTAGGAGGCGATTCATCATTTGGACATTGGCGGGATTGCTGAGATATTCATCAACAGTGACTTTAGGTTGATTGACCATGTTTTCGTCACTAGGTGGTGTGATATTCTAGATGTCAGTGTTTGATTGGGATGAAACACCATTATGGGGATCATGTGGAATGTTATTAGGATCTTGAGGGGCATTTGGTTGGGAACCTTGTGTTTGTTGGTCTGCCATTTGCTTTTTTGTTCGTGAGTGGGTTTGAACAGGCATGAACGTGCATGAACGTACAAAATGACCAAGTGGTTTCAAGGTTCAACTTCTAGATGATGACTTAGGCGATGATGATGATTGATGTTGGTTTGATTGGATCAAATGATGATGTATCACTATTGATGATTGGATGATGATGTATCAACTTGATGAGATTGGATGATGATTGGATTTGATTTGGGTCAAGTGATGAGGTATCACTTGATGATTGGATGATGATTGGATTTGATTTGGGTCAAGTGATGATGTATCACTTGATGATTGGATGATGATGTGTCAACTTGATGAGATTGGATGATGATTGGATTTGATGACTGGATTGGTGATTGGATTGGATTGGATCAAATGATGATTTGGATTGATAATTGGATCAAATGATGATTTGGATTGATGATTGGATTGGATTGGATTGGATTGAATGATGGTGTGTCAACTTGGTGATTAGGTGGTGATTTGGATTAAGTGATGATTTGGATTGATGATTGGATGATGGAAGGGATCCTAAAACCTGATTTGGAGATCACCCTAGGTGACTTGTAACGTTGGTTGATCAGATTAAATCAATGATTATGATGCCTAATCCACCTTGAGATGGAAGGGGATTGATTTGGGCCAATGATGTTGACTTACAACACAAATCCGTTTCAAGATAGGAACAGATTGATTACGTTGAAGACAAGGATTGATTATGTAGGATAACGATCAATTTAACACCTTGGTCAAATTTGGAAAAAAAACTCCTAAAACAAGGTTTTAAAGTTTTTAAAGGGGAGATATGTTGTTGAAGATGTTTAGGTCTTGTGATAAGGCGGATGTTCCAAATGGCGGAATGGTCAAAGGCGAATGACGCTTTTTGGAAAGGTTAAATGGAGGTTTGGAATGATCAAATGAGTGTTTGAATTGGTCAAATGAGTGTTTAGGGTGATCAAATGGTCAAATGGAGGTTTTGGGGATTCAAACAGAGGTTCAAAATGATCAAATGGGTGAAACTGTCGGTTCAGGGGGCGTATTCGCACTTCTGCAGAAAAAGCTGGAACAAAGGGCAAGGTCGCCCTTCTGCAGAAAATGGTTGAAATAGAGGGCAAGGTCGCCCCTCTGCAGAAAATGACCGAAACAGAGGGCAAGGTCACCCCTCTGCAGTGAAAATTTGAACTTGGTTTGGACAAGGGATTTTGGCAAGGACTTAAAATGGTTTAATGACAGTTTGACTTACCAAAATTTACTGGTTCTTCACAAAAAGACACTTTGAACAAGCACAATCCGATGATTAATGTTTTAACGGGTATGGCCGACAACGGTCTTACTCTAGGATGAACAAGGTTTCTAAGGAGTCCTCGATATATGCTCGGTACATGAGGCACAAACTGTGAACACCAGTCTATCACAAGCGTGAGTCGGGAGCCCTAGCGAGATATTGAAAGGCTCAGACCAACTCTTCATGTCTATCTAGGTATCACCCTAGCCTCAACGTTCCGCCAATTACGACGTAACTAGATTGGGGTATAGCTTTGGCTGTCCCCCCTTTATATACCTCGCCGATACGCATGGTTGGGATCGTCCCTTGGAGTGATGAAATCCCCAAGTAGGTCCCACTAAGAAGATGACACTAATTGTTTCCAACTACCTCCTTCGAATCCGCACAATGTGCAAAGGAGGAAAGTGAAAACAAACTAATGCCCCCTTAAGGTAAAATAAGTAAAATAGACCAACAAACAACAAATATTACTTTCCCCTACTTATACTAAGTACCTAGATAAAGTAGCAAGGAAAGACTTTTAAAAATCAGAATAAAAAGGAAGGTCCTGCAAGGAAATGTTAGTTGTTTATCTTCTTGCCCTTCTTTGTGATGTGCAGCAAATCTGACTTCACTCACCACCAAACAAGATTAGAGGATTAGTGCATGAAATAACAAAAACAAGAAGACAAACACAAAATTCAAGTGCCCCTTTTTACCCTCTCGAATGTGTTGTTAAGGACAGGTTCGCTCCTCTGCAGAAAAGAGTCAGAAATTAACCTAAAAGGGCAAGGTTGCCCCTCTGCAAAAAAAATAGTTAAAAAGGGCAAGGTCACCCCTCTGCAGAAAATAGTCAAAAAGTAGCCTAAAAGGGTAGGGTTGCCCTTCTGCAGAAAACAGTTAGAAATCAGCCTAAAAGGGCAGGGTTGCCCCTCTGCAGAAAACAGTCAGAAATCAGCTTAAAAGGGCAGGGTCGCCCCTCTACAGAAAATAGTCAGAAATCAGCTTAAAAGGGCAGGGTCGCCCCTCTACAGAAAACAGTCAGAAATCAGCCTAAAAAGGCAGGTTCGCCCCTCTATAAAAAATAGTTAGAAATCAACCTAAAAAGGCAGGGTTTCCCTTCTATAGAAAATAGTCAAAAATTAACCTAAAAGGACAGGGTCGCCCCTCTGCAGAAAAATAGTCAGAAATAGTAAAAGGCAGGTTCACCCCTTTGCAGAAAACAGTCAAAAATCAGCCTAAAAGGGCAAGGTCGCCCCTCTACAGAAAACAGTTAGAAATCAGCCTAAAAAGGGCAGGGTCGCCCCTCTACAGAAAACAGTAAAAAACAGAGGGCAAGGTCGCCCCTCTGCGGCATCCGAGAGGGCAAGTTCGCCCCTCTGCGACCTGAATCTGCAAACAAGCAAACAACAAAAAACTTGAAAGAAAGAGACCCCTATGTGGGTCCCACTGGGCGTGCCAGAAATGTGATCCTAATAAAGTGTTTCTTCTTAAATGTGAGAGATGTTAGATAAAACTAATAGTGCAATAAAGAGAAACAACAAGATAATAGGGCACCTCAATGATTAGCCTAAGAAAATGAATAATATGAAAGCAAGATAAATAAATAAATTGTTGTTATACCTTCATGTTGTTGCTTCCTTGGTTGGCCCTTGATGTTGAAGTCTTGTGTGCTCCTTAGATGGCAATGAAGATGAAGTGGATGTAAGATGAATTGATGCAATATGGATGCTAAAATGGACGAGAGTTTGAATGACAATTTTGCAAGAGTTTATTTGCAAAAGACTTGATCCCTCCAAAATGAAGGAATTGAAGGGGTATTTATAGGCCAAATTGAATTCTCTAGAGAATTCAACGGTTGGGATTGATCCAACAAAGATCAAGATGAAGGGCTATAGTGAGTTGAGGACTCACAAGCCCTCATATCTTGACATGTGGAGGGTGAGATGTCCTAAGGTGGAGTGATGTGGAAATGAGGTGGAAGAGAAGGACAAGAGGTGGAAGGGAAGTTACATGAGGTGGATGAAGGACAAGTATCTTTGAGGTACCTTAGGGAATGAGAAGATTTCCTCAAAAAGGAACTTCTTGTCCCCAAATGAGGATGAAAAAGACTTTTGAGAAATTTTAGAATTCCTCAAAAATCTCCATGGGAAAAGGGAAAATGTGTGGGAAGAATAAATGTAAATTAAAATTTACATTTAATGGAGGATTCATTAGATAAAAGGAGATCTCCAAAAAGCTGGAGATTTGTCACATGTGGGAGATGTGACAAGTCCAAGGTTCTAGAAGCCCTTGGCACATGTGAAGTGACAAGGCAAGGCTTCTAGAATCTTGCATGGGGATGGGAAATACCTTGGAAAGATAAAAGTGAATTAAAAATTCACATGGAGAAAAGAGGAACCTTGGTTGAATAAATGTGAATTAAAAATTCACATGGGGAAGGGAGTCCATATCAAAAATGGTAAGTGAGAAGTTTGACTAGAAAAGGTAAGCCAAATGTGGCTAATGATTCTGATTAAGGTTGTGCAAACACATGGGTAAGGTAATTAATGGGAGATTGGAGACAAGTGGGAGATTATGGAGGATGTGACACTTAATCAAGATTAAGTGGTGCACATCCTAATCACAGATTAATTAATTTAATCTGGATTAGAAGAGGGTTATGGAGAATGTGACAAGGAGAGAGAAAAGAGGAATTAAAAATTGATTTTAATTCAAATGGGTTAAAAGGCTAAATTAAATAATTTGTCATATTTATTTAATTTAGAGAAGAACAGGGTGGGTAAGGTAAAGTATTTAATTTATTTAATTAGATACTTTAGGAACCTTAGGCAAAAAATGAAATAATGATTAAATAGATTATTTAATCATTGTTAATGGAATAGATGAATGTAATAGACGATTTTGATCATATGGAAGTGATCAAATTTGGATGTCTACATATATATATATATATATATATATATATATATATATATATATATTACATATATATATATATATTACATATATATATATTATGTTTTTCTTGAAGGCATGATTTAAGTCAAATTGAGGGAATGAAAACATGGTAATTTTACTTAAATCATTGTTTTTACTTTTAAATATTATATTTACTGGAGAAGTAGTTTTTGGATTTTAAATAATATGCTTTTAAGACAAGTTAATTATTTTAAAATGGTTATATGGAAAAGAGGAAGCAATAATTATTTTATATCAATGTATTTTGATTTGTAGAAATAACTGGATATTTAATTATTATTTAAATGCAAGCAGAGAATTAAATATTGAATTTTAATTTCTCCCTTGTCTGAAAAAGACGTATTTTAAATTAGTTTATTTAATGCAATAAATTACTGAATGTTAATGAGTAAATGGATTTAGTAAATCCAAAGTAGATTTAATTACTGTCTTCTTGTTTGTCTTGAGTGTGAATTGTTTCCATTATCGTTTGGGGAAAATTGAGTTATAGAGAATGATTGTAAGACCCCTCCATTTTGGCTCTTTTGATCGAATAGTGTTTTGTTTGGTTATGTCTTGTTTTCTGTTAGTACCTTGTCTATGGTACTCGGTTACTGTTAATCTCTATCTTTGTCGTGATTTGGTGTGATATTTTGTTGTGATGATATTTGATCCTGATGTTATCATTATGTCATGCTTTGGATTAGCATAGTGGATAATTGAATTAATTTTGTTTATGCTTTTGATCATATTAATGATGTTAGATTCGTCAGTTAGTAAGACTGTATTGGTGAAGGGGATGAGATTGCATCACTCGCTTGTGAGCGGCCTGCGATCCCGAGATTTCCTCTTCACAGTGTGTATTTTATGCTCTTCATATTATATGTTGTTGTTACTTGATTTTCAAGTTCACAGGTACAGGACATCGACTCCACCTGGTTTCACAGGTTTGAGCATGTCCAATGCCCAATGGTATTCGATTGGGAGATAGTAGCTAGGTTTCCCGTGCCAAGTCATCACCCTAGTCATAAGTGTGTCATCGGTTTTAGTCTGGTTCAGTTGTTTTAATACTGTTTAAATTGTCAAGATTTTATTTAATTGCAAGTTGAAAAGGGTAATTAAATGACTTTATGTATTTAAGTTGCCGATTAAATTAATTTGGTTATAATGTGAAAAATGTTATTTAATTTATTAATTAATTTAATAATTTAATCTTGGATTAGATTTATTTTATTGATTAATTAAATTAATTGTGTTGATTTGATTTAAGTTATTCTTTTTGGAAATTAATAGATATTTTGAATTGAAATTAAGTTTGAAAATTGAAAAAAAGGGTTTTAATTTCATTTTTGAAAATTTTAAATGCAAAAAAAAATTTGAAATTAGAGATATTAATATATTTTCTATTTTGATTTAAAAAAAAGAAGAAAAGTTGTTCATTTTGGAGGATTTTTGCTCTAAAACCCTCTCCTTGTCATTTTCTTTAAAAATGGGAATTGGATGCATTTGTGGATGGAAAGAGATGGGATTTGTTTTGGATTGGATAGGAATGGGTGGAGGATTGCTCGGGTGTCTGGATTCTTCATCTGTCTTTGTGTTTTCCAAGCTTTGTGTGATTGTGTGTGGCAACAAAATTGAGGTAAGTTCATTTTTTCTTCTCCCTTTGATTGTGTTTTGTCATTTAGAGTTCATGCTCACCCTTAAGGGAGCATAGGACTTCCCATTTAGATTTCAAATTGAGCAAAATTAGTTCATTTAAATTGTTTTGTGATTTTTTTGGAAAATGTCAATTTGTGCCCTCATCATGGCAATTTTTTTTCAAAATCATTGAAAAGTGAAATTGATGTTAAAAGTGTGTTATTGGGCATATTTAGAGCCAAAGGGTATTTTTAGAAAATTGAAATTGAAACTTTAAAATTTGAAGCTTTTCATCAATGGAGTTTTTGGGAATTTATGGTTTTCCAATGTAAAATAAAATTAGAAAAATTGAAATTGTGCATGTTTTATGATGAATTTTAATGCGGGGATAGAATTATCCCTGTTAATTTTCGAGTTAGAACTAAGTATTGCTAGAATTTTTGGTTTTTTGAAATTTAAAATTTGAAGAAATTTCAAGCTATTTTAATGGTGTTTTGAAGAAATTTTTGGTTATTGGCCATTTAAAAAGTTGGAAAATTTAGAAAGTTTGAAGTGAATTATGGTGTCTTGGAATGTGTGAGTGAAGGTGTACCTTGTGAAATTTTAAAAGAAAATATTTTATATTTTATATATTATAATTTACAATATTAAAATATTTAAAAATAATATTTAATATTATATTTTATAATATTAAATATTAAAATATTAATCAAATTTTTATTTATGAAAATTATATTATTTTATTCATATGTTTTTAAATTGTTAATTTTAATATATGGATTTAATGATGGAATTTATACATACGTTAAAATATTGATTTAAGTATAATTGAGAATATTCAAATATTGTGTTCTTAGTCAAATTATTAGATTTATTCTGAAGTAATATTATTTGAAGGGAAAATTTGGAATTTAATATAAATGTGTTTAAAGGCAATAAATTATTGATTGTTACGAAAGGAAATGGATTTAATATATCCAAATTAGTTTAATTCCTCGCAACTTGCCTTCGTGATTATTTCCTCTGAGTTCATGTTTTGGGGAAATGGGTTAAGTGTATTTAACCTGTAAGTCTTCCAGAGGACCCTAGAGGTTGGGGGTTGTTATCTTGTGATGTCGACTATTTGTTAATTCCCTTGGGTAGTGCATGAAGTTATGTCAATGTTATACTCGGTTTCTACGAATGAGAATTTTTTGTGCCTCTTGAGAAAGTAGTGGATTTTCTAATGTGTGCCTCCTTGTCAGGAGTGGTTTTGTTATTGTTGTTACCTCCAGTGTTGGAGAAGGATTTATCTTATGTTGCCTCCTAAGAAAGGAGTGGACGTGTTATCTTGTATGTTGCACTTTCATACCCTTGGTGTTTGGATGGTATGTGTGTTGTCAAGTAGAAGAGTGGCTTCCGTAGGGGCCAGAGCCTGAAAGAGGTAAATTGGGTAACTTACAGAGGTGGTTTAATCAAGTGATAACTAAAACAAAACTTAGAAGATTAGGTGGTACCTCTCACTAATCAAGATAATTATGCCTCACTCATAGACACAAGGGCTCGTTTAGACTTGGGATGAGTGGGAAGGCCTGGAATGGCAAGGTCATCTATCTTGTCTGTACAAAAGGTATTTGATTCTGCATGAGTGAGTATGGGGGCCGGGAATTTGGTAGAGGCCACTAGGATAACCCTTAGTGGGGGCCGGAGCCTAGGAAGAATCCCAAAGGATAACCCATGACGAGCTATGTGATGACACTCTGTCTAGGACAACAGTTGGTGCTTGATCTTGTGGGTATGGCTTCCTTAACATACCTGATGTGACCATAGTTGGTACTCGAGTATTATGTGTATGGTTCTCTTAACATACTTGTCCTGCTTTATTTCTGGAAGCAATGTGACCATGTAGAGTTGTCCTTGTGTGTTACTCGTGATGCTCTTGAGTTGTACTTTTGTTGTACGTATGTTGTACATATGTGGTACTTGGGTTATACTTGTGATGTGCTTGTGCGGTACATGTGATTGGATGTGTCAGTTTGGTTCAGTGGTGATTTAGCCTGTGTCTAGAGGTAGATGGTCTTGGCTAGGATTCCTTGTTACTATCTCCTAGCACGGGGGGTGGGCCTTTGGGTTCCACTTGGTTGGGTGGAATGCACCTTAATCTATTGGGTTCTTTCTCCTTGTTCATGTGGATGAGACTTCTAGTTGGAGAGCTCGTGGAATTCAGTTTCAGTTCTTGCCTTATTTCATTTCAGTTGATCTTGTATTATTTGACCCCTCATCTATTATCGAGGTGGAAGTTGTAACTATAACCTTATTTATTGGACTTGCCTCATTCGGGGAATGAGAGTCGTAATTGTAATATTTAATTATGGATAAATGGATTGGACAATTATCTTATGCTTGTTGTAAACTATCTTATTTGGAATGTATGTGTTTAATTATTGTCTAAATAATTGGCATGGTTTATAATCATGTTGTTGTTGTGGGTTATTAAGTAATCTCAGTCTCGTAACCTTAGGGGATGTTTGCATTGGGAAGCGAACTTATATATTAATTATACTTAAACAAAAAAAAAATTAACTTGTTTAAGTAGTTGTTTGCATCATCCTCTAGGGTTGTGTGGTAGGGCGTTACAATGATAAGTCTTCCAAATGGGTTTTTAGTTATTTGGGTTGTCGTACTATGTTAGTCAACCTTTGGATTGCCTTGGGTAGTGCATTTAACTATATCCAGTTTGTTACTCAGTTATCATGAATGGGGATGCGTTGACTTTATGTTGTGGATAAGGATTTGATATCCTTAGGTTGCACTTGTGTATCCTTGGGTGTGGAGTAGTTCCATGTGTTGTCTTAGAGGAGTGGCTTGCAACGAGGGTCGGCACACAAAGTAGTGCCAGGATAACTCATTGTAAGTTAGTTAATCCTGTGATAACGTAATTAAAATGATTAGAGGATTATGTAGTATCAAACACTTAATAAGATAATTATGCCTCGCTTATGGATGCAAGGGCTTGTATAGACTTGGGGTGAGACGAGAAGGCCTAGAATGGAAAGATCATTATCTTGTCTTTATGAGAGATAACTGATTTCGCAATGGTTAGCATGAGGGGCCGGAAGTCGTTAGAGGTTACCAGGATAACTCGAGATGGGGGTCAGGGCCTAGGAAGACTTACCAGGATAACCCATGTAACATTGTGATGACACTTCTCCTAAGTCAACAGTATGTTCGTATCAGTGCAATTGATTATGTAATTCTGGAAGCATTGCAACCGTTGTGTTAAGTGATGTACTTGTATTTATTTAGTTCAATTTTGTTTTAGCCTATTTCTAGAGGTAGATGGTCTTGGCTAGGAATCTTTGTTACTATCTCCTAGCACAAGGGGTGGGATTTTGGGTTCCACTTGGTTGGGTGGAACGTGCACCTTACTCCGTTGGGCTTTCTTCTTGTTTGTGTGGATGAGATTTTTAGTTGGAGAGCTCATGGGATCCAGTTTCATTTCAAGCTTTATCTATTTCAGTTGATCTTGTGATTATTACCCCTCATTGTTATCGAGGTGGAAAGTTGTAATTGTAATCATGCTTATTGGACTTACCTCATTTGGGGAATGAGAGATGTAATCTTATTGTTTATTTATTGATAAATGAAATTGCATGTTATCTCTTATGATTTGATGTAATTTATCATGTATGGAAGGTATGTGTTTAAATTTCTTAAGTAAATTATTGACATGTTTTCAATTCATGGTTTTTGTTGAGGTTATAAATTAAACCCAGTCTCGTAACCTTAGAGGTTGTTGGCATTGGGTAGTGAACTTGCATGTTAATTATATTTAAACAAAAAAAAAATTGGTTTGTTTAAGTAGTTAATTGCAACTTCCTCTAGGGTTGTGTGGCAAGGCATTACACATGGTATCAGAACCTAGGTTTAAACACTGGGCACATTGGGATTATGATGGACCCATTAATCTTTTATTTGTTTAGTCTTTTAAGTTGTGTACCTTGCCTAATACCTTGATGTGTATGTGCAAGAGTATGCCTCCCAGACATGGAAGAGGTAGAGGGCGTGGATGTGGCTGTATAGGCTATCATGGTGGGAGTCAACATGACTGTCCTCCTCTTGTTCCACTTATTCCAGACTAGGAAGAACATCAGGCATCTCAGAATGCACCAGGGGTTAGTGATCATCAGAAGGATCCACTAGGGATTGAGGTTGCATGTAGAGCGCTTGAGGAGGTTTTGGCACTCCTTAGTTAGAGGCCGGTTGAGGTTCAGGGTAATCCAGTTGTGAGGGAAGTCCCATCTCAGTCTGAGGTGCACATGAGAGATTTCCTTAGGGCACATCCACCCATGTATGATGGAACACACTGGGCTAGAGGCTGAGACTTGGCTGATAGACTTGGATAGGTGCTTTTCTATGCATCCTTTTGGTCGCAATACCAAAGCATGATGTGCTATTATGCATCTGAAAGGGTTTGCATTCACATGGTGAAGACTAGAAGAGCAGAAACTCCATATTGATATTCACTCAATATCTTGGGAGATCTTCCTAGAGCGGTTCAGAGCTCATTTCCTATCTGAGCATTGGCATCAATGTCGAGGCGACGAGTTTCACGCTTTGTGCCAGATGGCCTTATCTATTGAGTAATATGAGTGACACTTTTATGAGCTCAAACAGTTTGTAGGGATAGGTGATGATGAGAGCATGTTGGTGCACCATTTTGTCAGGGGCTTAAATGATCATCTTAGCGGAGTTGTGAGGGTTTTTGAACCCAAAACCATGGAGGTAGCAATGGAGAAAACATGTCTTGTTGAGGAGAACCTGACCATGGCACTAGGAGGTCACATGGGTGTACATATTGGCAGTAGTTCAGTGACAGGGACTAGTACTCAAGGAGGCCAGCCTCAGGGAGGCACACCTTCTAGATCTCAGCAGGGGCCATCTCAGGGTGGTCAGGAGCAGCAGTAGGTATCGTAAGGGAAACATAAAGGTTTCTAGCAGAGGCAAGGGGATAAAAACTAGAGGCGTGTGAAACACTTCAGCTATGATCAACCAGCACAGAGTTCACAGTCTATCTTCAAGGGTAGTGCGAAACAGTCTAGCGCACCATCTAGAGGTAGAGGCTATGGTAGAGGTACGGGGTGTTTTACATGTGGCCAACAGTGTCACATAGCTAGAATGTTTCCCAATAGGGGCACATCTTGTTTTTCTCAAGGACCAGCGACATCTGAGCCAATAGCTGGTGATGCAGGTAGAGGGCATCAAGTATTTGTAGTGGTTGATAACTGCCAAGCAGAGAATTAGGGCATTATTGTCGAGACATATGGTATGTTGATGGGTAACCCATTTACCATCTTATTTGATTTTGGATCGTTAGACTCCTTCATTTCTTCTTTCGTCATTAGGTGATGTAGACTGGGTGCAGTAAGGCAAGTCGATAGGTGGCAGGTAGAGTTAGCCTCAGGTGCGAAAGTCGCATCAAATTCCCTTATGCTAGTGTGTAGATTGGAGGTTGACCCTCTCCATACTACAGTGGACCTCCAAGTTATTCCTTTGGGTTCTTATGACATTTTCATAGGGATGGATTGGTTGGAGGTGCATAGTGCGATCATAGATTGTTGACGTAAGTCGATTCAATGCATTGAGGCATCTGGCAGATAGGTAGAGATAGTGGGAGTCTAGAGGCTAATTTCTTTGAGGCTCAGCTTAGCTATGCAGTTGAGAAAGTGTGTGTGTCAAGCTTGCCAGTTGTTTTCTGTTATAGTGGATGATTTGGATCTAGGAGGTGGAGAAGAGAAAGTTTCTCTTGATATTCACCCCATTCTTTAGGAGTATTCCAATGTTTTTCTAGACGAGATTCCAAGGATGCCACCTCAGAGGGACATAGACTTCAAGATTGACCTTGTACCTAGATCGGAACCCATTTCACAAGCTCCCTATCGTATGACCACCTAGGAGGTGAAAGAACTTCACTTGTAGCTTGAGGAGTTGTTAGAGAAGGTCTTCATTCGCCCTAGTGTTTCACCATGGGGAGCACTAGTTATCTTCATGAAGAAGAAGGATGGTTCACTTCGGTTATGTATTGATTACCAATAGTTGAACAAAGTGACCATCAGGAATCGATATCCACTTCCTAGGATTGATGATCTATTTGATCTAATCAAGGGTGCCACCATCTTTCCAAAGATTGATCTTAAGTTAGGATATCATTAGCTTCGTATCTTCGACTTAGACATCCATAAGACACCGTTTCAAATGTGATATGGTCACTATGAGTTCACAGTAATATCATTCGGATTGACAAATGCACCCTCTATGTTCATGAGTCTGATGAACGGTGTATTTCATATGTACCTAGATAAATTTCTCCTTGTGTTCCTTGATGAAATTTTGATGTACTCCAGGACAATGGTAGAGCATGAGGAACATTTGTGGTAGGTATTACAGTGCTTACAAGATAATCAACTTTTTGCTAACCTGTCGAAGTGTGAGTTCTTCAAGACTGAGGTCTAGTACCTTGGGCATGTTATCTTAGGGGAAGGTATTTCAGTGGATCCTACAAAGATCCAACCGATCTCAAATTGGCCTATGCCCATGAATGTGGCAGAGATATGTAGCTTAATGGGGCTAGTGGGTTATTATAGGCATTTTGTGCAGGGCTTTTTGAGGATAGGTTATCCTATCACCACCCTTTAGAGGAAAGGGAAGAGGTTTGAGTGGTCAGAGAAGTGTGAGGCAACATTTCAGAATCTTAAGGAGAAGCTGACTAGTGCACCAATACTTGTGATACCGGATCCAACTGGGGACTTTATAGTTTGTACAAATGCATCCTTGGAGGGATTAGGTGCAATGTTGATGCAGGAAGGTCGAGTCATTGCATATGAGTCATAGAAGCTCAAGGATCATGATCTAAACTACCCCACACATGATCTTGAGTTGGTGGCAGTTGTTCACTCATTGACAAGATGGAGGCATTTCCTTCTTGGCCATAGGTTTGATTTGCATAGTGATCACAAAAGTCTTCAGTATAGGAGAATTTCATAGTGGATGCACTCAATAGACAAAGACATGAGATATTTGAATTGAATCTTGTTGTAGATTTGTAGAGTCAGATTCTTTCTTCCCTTCCAATAGATAGTTGGTATCAGGAGGTTAGGACAGAGATAGAGGCAGGTAGACCTCTTGAGGGAAGAAATTTAGGATTTTCTCTGGATTTAGATGAGATATTGACACACATGGGATGCATATGCATTCATTCATCAGGTGATCTTCGCACCTTGGTCATGACTGAGGCACATTGTGCACCTTATTCAGCCCATCCTAGGGTGAAGAAGATGCATGCAGATTTGTGTTAGTTGTACTTTTGGCTAGGGATGAAGTGCGATATTATGGATTTTGTGTTGAGATGTACAGAGTGTCAATGAGTGAAGGCTGAACACAAGCATCCATTAGGGATTTTTCAACCGCATTTAGTACCAGAGTGGAAGTGGGATATAATCTCATTGGATTTCATTGTTGGTTTAACCAACTCTTCGAGATGACATGATGCGATTATGGTGACATTTGATAGGTTGACGAAGGTGGCACACTTCTCACCTATACGCTCTTCCTATATTGCATCATCCATAGCTAGAGTGTTCATGGAGGACATAGTGAGGTTACATGGTATTTCGCGTCGGATTATTTCTGATAGGGATCCAATGTTTACCTCAGCTCTTTGAACTTCATTATAGCATGCGATGGGGACACAGTTGAACTTCAGTTTAGCTTATCACCCAGAGACATATTGACAAACTGAGAGGGTCAATCAGATCCTCAAGGATATGTTGCATATGTATGTGATGGAACAGTAGACACGATGGGAGGATTATCTCTATTTGGTAGAGTTCGCTTATAATAATGGTTTCCAGATTTCTATTGGCATGCCCCCATTCCAGGCATTGTATGAGAGACCATGTCGCACTCCCTTGAGTTGGGATCGACTAGAGGACATAATAGTTTTGGGTCTTGAGATGTTGCAGGATATGGAGCAACAGGTGGATAGGATTAGAGAGCACTTGGTGGTAGCGCAGGATAGGTAGAAGAAGTATGCGGATGTGCATAGAGTGGATCATCAGTTTTCTATAGGTGATAGAGTCTTCTTGCGGGTGCATCCACAAAAGAGTCCCATCCATTATGGAAAGGGCTCTAAGTTGGTGCCTCACTTTGTCGGACCTTTCGAGATACTAGAGAAGATTGGTCCAGTTACTTACCATCTTGCTTTACCACCTAGCCTCTCACGCATTCATGATGTTTTTCATGTTTGAGTTCTTCGACCATACCATCCAGACATTTGTCATGTCTTTGATTGGAATGCATTATAGGTAGAGGATGGGCAACTGGTTTTTGAGCCCGTGGCCGTAATAGAGCATAGAACACTCGCTCTTTGAGAATGAGATATTGATAAGGTTAGGATCCAGTGGAATCCTAGGGATGACACATAATCCACTTGGGAAGATGTAGCTAGAATGAGGGAGATTTATCCCTATTTGTTCGTAGTCTTCCAAGAGTAAGCTTGACCCTAGGGGGAGGATGTAATACCCCTCCATTTTGCTCTATTGTGCGAATAGTGTTTTTCTCCTTTGTTATGCTTTTGTTTCTGTTTGTACTTTGACTATGGTACTCGGTTACTATTTGATCACTATCTTTATCATGATTTGGTGATGTATTTTGATGTGATGATACTGTATTCATATGTTATTATGATGGCATGTTTTGGAATATCTTAGTGGATATTCGAATTAATAATGTTTTATTCTTTTGATTAAAGTAATATGTTAGATACGTCAGTTAGTAATACTATATTGGTGAAGGGGATGGTATCGCATCACTCGCTTGTGATCACCCTACGATTCCGTGATTTCCTCTTCACGGTGTGCTTAATTATGACATATATATGCATGTGGATATACTCTTTGTTCGTAGGTTGACAGGTACAAGACATCGACTCCACCTGGTTTCATAGGTTTGAGTGTGTCCATTGCCCAATGACATTGGATTGGGAGATAGTAGCTAGTTTTTCCATGCCAAGTCATCACCCTAGTCATAGTGTGTCATCGGGTCTTAGGTTAAGTTGCTTTAATATTGTTCCTTCTCTTGGATTATTTAATCGCATGTTATAAAGGTAAATAAATGCTTTTGTAGTTAAATTGTGGATTAAATTTATTTGGTTTTATGTTAGTAAAGTCATCTAATTTATTAATGAATTTACTTTAATTAATAAATAATCTAATCTTGGATTAGATTATTTTATTAATTAATTAAATTGATTATGTTGAAATAAGTTAAGTTATTCATTTTGAAGTAATGGATATATTGTTTGAAATTGAAAATTAAAGAAAAATAATTTAAATTTCTTTCTAGAAAATTTTGAATTCAAAAATTTAAAATAGAGATATTTCCTATTCTGTTTTGAAAAATTTATGAGGGTGGTTGCATGGATATTTTTGGGAATTTTCTTTATTATTTGGTTTTTTGGAATGAGCTTTTTGCAACAAGTATGAGAAATTGAAAATAGAGAATGAAGAAAAAATAAAAATTTATGTTGGATTTTAGATTTGGAAGAAGCAAGTTGAATTTGTGGAGGAGTTGGAATTAGAAGAAGAATTGAGAGCTCTATTGTCAACCTTCAAGCTTTTAATTCAGTTTTTCTTCTCTTTTAATTAGTGTCATTTTGAAAGTTTCAAGATTTCATTATAATATTTGAAAACATTTAAATCCTTTGTATGGTTTGCAAATAAAACCCATTTTAAATCTGGGTAAGTGCACAAATATGGTTACCAAAAAGGGAACTTAAGTGGACAACTTTTTTCTGAAATCAGGAAATACTAACCTTGGACATGAAATTGAGGATACTTATACTCAAAATTTTGAGATGGAACAAAAAGAAGGATTCAAATGCTCCGAGTCTACTTTCTAAACAACTAGTTTATTTTGAAAATTGTTGAGATTAAGGGGTTCAAATGAGGGATGTACACAAATTGGTGTTGTTTTTGTCAGAAAAACATAATATAGCAACTCTTGTATGACCCTCGTATGGTGAACATTTTTTTAGTATTTTTATAATCACAATAGTTAGAAGTTAGCTAATAGTATGTAGTTGATGCATGATTTTTCTGATAATTTTTTAATGAATATTTGATTTTTTACTAATTTTTTAAGTGGACATTTCCTAAAAAATAGAATTTTGGCTATGCTACCCCTACAAATTTTGGAAACCAATTGATTTTTTTTAATTTTTTTATAATTTGTAGAATGGAGTCTAGTTTCTAAAAATGTAATATATTTGAAAAATTGATGAACGGTTAATTTATAATGAAAAAAATACCAAACACTTCTTTTTGGCAAAAAAAAGACATACATATAAAATAAATTATGGATGAAAGGCTTAACATTTTCAGAAAGTGAAAAAAATTACATCGTTGGATAGCGAAGAGAGAACTCAACATTACCCATGTGTTCGATTTTTTCGATATTGAACCACGTGCAATCTTGATGGTGAGCACGAACTTGATTATGAGAAATATGGTAGGTTTTTTAAAAACATGTCTCTAGTCATTGGGAATGCCCTCCAAGCCTTTGGGTTGGTATTCCAGGGAAAATACCAAGCCTAAGTCTCGGGAATTCCCAAAGCAAGATATAACGTGAGCGTGTTATATTGCGCTCACGATATATCTCACTTTTCACATGGTTTTTTCTTCTGCGACAAACATGTAAATTAAGACATAACACGAGCATGTTATAATAGAGAGAGAGATAGAGGTATTGGGAGGAGAGTGGGATAGAGTGGGAGGGACATAAAGAGATATGGATAGAGGGAGTGAGAGAGGGTGGTAGGGATTGATTGAATGAGAGGTACATAGAAAGAGGGAGATGGTAGATAGAGACAATTAGAGAGGGTAGGAGGGAGGGAAGCAAGGAGAGGTGAGATGTATAGATAAGGAGAAAGTGAGAAACGTCGAGGGTATAGGGTTGAGGGATTAGGGTGGAGGACCTATAGGGTTGATGGTTTCTAAGGTATTAGGGTTTAAGGTTTGAGGGTTGAGGGAATAGGGTCGATGGTAGAGGGTATTTGGTTGAGGGTATAGGGTAGAAGGTTTAAGGGTTTAGGGTTGAAGGGTTTGGGGTTAAGGGTTTAGGGTTAAGGGTTTACTTCGTTGAGGGTAAAGGGTTTAGGGTATAGGTTTGAGGGTATATGGTTGAAGGATTAGGTTCAAGGTCCAATGTAAGGGGTAGAGGGTATAGGGGTAGAGGGTTTAGGGTCTAAGGATTGAGGGTTGAGGGATTAAGGGTTGAGGGTTGAGAATTGAGGGTTGAGGGTTTAATGTATAGGGTAAAGGGTAGACGGTAGAGGGTTTAAGGGTTGAGGGTTGAAGATTGAGGGTTTAAGGTATAAGGTCGAGGGTCCAATAAATAGGGTAGAGGTTATAGGGGTTGAGAGATTAAGGGTTGATGGTTTAGGGATTAGGGTAGAGATTTTTCTTGGATTTCACGGTATAAGGGTTCAGGAATTAGGGTTGAGGGATTAGGGTTTAGGGTAGAGAGTATTGGTTTGAAGGGTTGTGGGTTGAGGGTTGAGGGATTAAGAGGGTATAGGGGTTGAGGGATTAGGGTTTAAGGGTTGAGGGTTGATAGTTGAGGGATTAAGATGGTATAGGGGTAGATGGATTATGGTTGAAGGGTTGAGGGATTAATAGGGTATAAGGGTAGATGGATTAGGGTTGAAGGGTTGAGGGTTGAGTGTTGAGGGATTAAGAGGGTATAGGGGTTCAAGGATTAGGGTTTAAGGGTTGAGGGATTGAGGTTTGAGGGATTAAGAGGGTAAAGGGGTAGAGCGATTAGGTTGAAGGGTTTGAGGGTTGAGGGATCAATAGGGTATAGGGGTAGAGGATTAGGGTTTAAGGGTTGAGGGTTGAGGGTTCAAGGATTAAGAGGGTATAGGGGTAGAGGGATTAGGGTTGAAGGGTTGAGGGTTGAGCATTGAGGGTTGAGGGATCAATAGGGTATAGGGGTAGATGGATTAGGGTTGAAGGGTTGAGGGTTGAGAATTGAGGGTTGAGGGATTAATAGGGTATAGGGGTAGAGGGATTAGGGTTGAAGGGTTGAGGGTTGATGGATTAATAGGTTATAGGGGTAGAGGGATTAGAGTTGAGGGGTTGAGGGTTGAGCATTGAGGGTTCAGGGATTAAGAGGATATAGGGGTTCAGGGATTAGGGTTGAAGGGTTGAGGGTTGAGGGTTGAGGGATTAATAGGGTATAGGGGTAGAGGGATTAGGGTTAAAGGGTTGATGGTTGAGCGTTGAGGGTTGAGGGATTAATATGGTATAGAGGTAGAGGGATTAGGGTTGAAGGGTTGAGGGTTGAGGGATTAATAGGGTATAGGGGTAGAGAGATTAGGTTTGAAGGGTTGAGGGTTGAGGGATTAATAGGGTATAGGGGTACATGGATTAGGGTTTAAGGGTTGAGGGTTGAGCATTGAGGGTTGAGGGATTAAGAGGGTATAGGGGTTCAAGGATTAGGGTTGAAGGGTTGAGGTTTGAGGGTTGATGGATTAAGAAGGTATAGGGGTTGTGGGATTCGGGTTGAAGGGTTGAGGGTTGAGCATTGATGGTTGAGGGATCAATAGGTTATAGGGGTAGAGGGATTAGAATTTAAGGGTTGAGGGTTGAGGGTTCAAGGATTAAGAGGGTATAGGGGTAGAGGGATTACGGTTGAAGGATTGAGGGTGGAGTGTTGAGGGTTGAGGGATCAATAGGGTATAGGTGTAGAGGGATTAGGGTTGAAGGGTTGAGGGTTGAAGGTTTAGGGATTAAGAAGGTATAGGGGTTTAGGGATTAGGATTGAAGGGTTGAGGGTGTAGGGTTGAAGGATTAAGAGGGTATAGGGGTTGAGGGATTAGGGTTTAAGGGTCGAGGGTTGATGGATTAATATGGTATAGGAGTTGAGGGATTAGGGTTGAAGGGTTGAGGGTTGAGGGTTGAGGATTGAGGGATTTTTATTATCTCTCCCTCTCTATATTCCACTCTCCCCTTCTCCCACTCTCTCCCACTCTCTCTTTCTCCCACTCTCCCCTTCTCCCACTCTCCCACTCTCTCCCTCCATCTTTCTCCCACTCTACCCCTCTCTCCCTCCCTCTCTATCTCCCACCCTCTCCCACACTCTCTTTCTCCCCTTCTCCCTCTCTCCCACTCTCTCCCTCCCTCTCTTTCTCCCACTCTCCCCCTCTCTCCCTTCCTCTCTATCTCCCACTCTCCCCCCTCTCCTCCCACTCTCTCTTTCTCACACTCTCCTTATCCCACTCTCCCCCATGTCCCCTCTCTCCTTCCCTCTCATATCACACTCCCCTTCGTCCCACCTTCTCCCTCTCTCTCCTCCCTCTCTTTCTCCCACTCTCCCCTCTCTCCCTCCTCTATATCTCCTCTCTCCCACTCTCTTTCTCCAACTCTTCCCTTCTCCCCACTCTCCCACTCTCACTCTCCCACTCTCTCCTCCCTCTCTTTCTCCCCTCTCCCCCTCTCTCCCTCCCTCTCTATCTCCCACTCTCTCCCCACACTCTCTTTCTCCCACTCTCCCCTTCTCCTCTCTCCCCTCTCCTCTCCCTCCCTCTCTCCCTCTCTCTCCCACTCCCTCTCCCTCCCTCTCTCCCTATTTCTCTCCCACTCTCTCTTTCTCCCCCTCTCCATCTCCATCCCTCTCTCCCTCACACACACACACTCACCTCTATCTCCTCTACTATAAGGGTCCAGGGGAAAAATATAGAATTAGTATAGAGGGTATAGACAAAGAAGGATAAACTAAATATATTAATAAAACCATATTTCACATAACGTGCTCATGTTATAACATGAGTGCATGTTTTACTCCACTAAAAATGGTAAAAAATTCTATATACCTATGATTTCAAGGCCCATAGTTTTCATATTCCCCTGGTTCTGCGCGTACTCCGAAAAAAAGTTGCTTTTTGATGATGTTGTGAAGTGTGCAAGCATGTTTTTAACATTCCATCACCATTTCCATGATCTTTCTACCACCTTTGCATGAAATAGCAGAGTTTCCATGTTGAAAGACATAATATCAATTGAAGTTTGAATTCCATTGAAAACTGATATACAATTGAAGTTTGGAGGGGAACAAGCTTTTGAACAAGTCAAATTGTTGTGGAGTTTGAAGAAAGAAGAAGCTCTTAGCTAAGGCTACATAATTGTGTTGAACTCCTCTCTTTGAAAGTCTAGTTTTTTAGGTATGTGAAGTCTTTACACATTTTCCTTCATTCTATTATGGCTTGCTTTCATTTTTGTTCGTCATTATAATTTATAACCTTACTCTGTCATTGTAACTATATTTCCCTTCACAACACATTTGATTCATATAATCAAATTAGCATTAAGAGTTCCCAATTCCTTAAGGACCTTCAAAACACCTTGAAAATCTTGAAAATAACTGATTACAATCAACTAGATTCCTCAAAACATTAACCAATGATTATGTCATTCACAACTTGTCTTAAATCTTTCATAATGGCACCATTGTTTACAAACAAAAACTATAATTCTTAAGGCACAACCAAACCATTATTTTCTTAAGAAATATTTGTTTGAGTTAGTACAACAAAAATGAAACCTTTCAAAAGTCTTCCCTTACACACAAACTTAGTTCCTCTGTTCACTGTCCACATTACTAGTAGCCAAGCATCTGCAAACTATCATATGTATCTCCCAAACCATGCACACACTTCAGACTGTGATACTCATTTTTGATGCAGAGTTAGAGGACCCAAAACCATTCAAGATGTCAAATTTCCTTCAAGAGTCATCTAACAAGATTAAAAAGGCCTAATGGACCAATCCCAACACTCCTCCAAGTTGGACAACAAATAGAAACACTATTTCCCACTTTTCACCCTTGGAATCTAGTAGTAGTGCAAAACCAATTTTGGGCCCTTAATTCCAAAACACTGGGAAAATAAAAGAATTATTCTAGCACCCATTTAAAATTTGCAAGACATACCTTAACCCATCACATGACTCCTTTGGAACAACTTTAGGAAAACTGACCTTTTCACTGTTTTAGGCCTGCAAGTATGCCAATTTTATAAAGGAACTACCCTTAGATCCTCACACCAGACTTCCAAACCCCCAAAAAATCTTTAATTAGGTCTCAAAACAAGATATTTTCTAGGTCTTAGGACCTTACCTACTCAACTAAGCTTCCAATACAAAAACCCCCATTTTTCAATGCAAAGAGGGAGGGTTTATAGAAACTCCTATACTCGAGCCTTCCCAGACCATTCCAAAGAATCAAACATCTTCAAAATACCCCTCACAAGGTCAAAATTTCATTACATAGACTAATCCTTCAACACTTTTTCAAAATCACTCCTTGGTTCCTCAAATTCTCATGGAAAAGTGATTGTTTCAGCCTAAGAACCCCATCCTATTGTCATTAGTTTCATTACAAGGCATGTTAAATAATAAAAGACACTAATATAACAATTTACATGCCATCACACCAAGAAAAAAGTCATAACAGTAGGTGGGATGGCCATTTCATAATTAAATCCTACTCAAACCCTTGACTGGCTTGAAATGAGCAATTTCAAAAAATTATCAATCGCTCCCTTCAAATGCACTATTAAGCCCTCAGAACTGATGAATTAGAGATTTAAGACATGTGCCTAGAATATTATACTAGTTTGTATCAAGGGGAGGCTATAAAGATCCATACAAGTGCAGGAATGTGCAAAAAAACTAGTGAATTTCTAGAAAACAACATTTTTTTATCATAAAAATGGATTTCAAAATGAACAATACTCCTCCCTTCGAGCCAATGGAGGTTGTTTAAACCTTTTTCAATGACAACCAAATCCCCCAAATGCCTATAACTAACAAAAAACCACCTTTGAAATAATATAAAAACTTTGTCTATGCTTCCATAGTTTGTACACATTTGTCTATGGTAGGTTAACTTTTGTACATGATGATTGTAAGTATTATTTAAATGAATCCTTCAATGACATATATTTTTCAATTAAATTGAATGGATACATTTTTTAGGAACTAATATTCATCTCATTACCATGGTATAGATAAAATTATTGGCCATGCTGAATAAAAAGACAAAGAAGAAACTAACAGACGAAGAGAACGAAACCTTCAAAGAAAATGAGAGAGTTTGGGTGGTGGCATATCATGAAAAGAATAAATTGGAAATGTTTGATGAAAACAAGCCAATTGTAGAGGAACCTAAACTATCAAAAAGAGAACGAGAATTGGCACCACAACAGGCACGAATGCGAAAGCATCTTCGTAAGATAGATTCAGATACTATAGTTGGAGACACACCCTCAACGATAAGTGAATATGAAGGGACACCATTAAGCACAAGTGAATATTGAGGGACACCATCTAGCACAAGTGAATATGGAAAGACACCATCTACTACAAGTGAATATGGAGGCACACCATGTAACACAAGTGAATATTGTTGGACACCATCCAACACATCTCAAGTTGAGAGTACATCATCACTCAAAATTGATAAAGAAGGTATGCCATCATCCCCATGTGAACCTCAAGGTATGTCCTGTTCTCCACCCTTGATCGAAGGTATGCAATCTAGCCCACCTCAATTAAATATTGATGAAATTCCTAATGTTGTGATGTATGTACCTAGGATAACACCACCTAGAATTTTGCGTAGAAAGCCAAAGTATTTGATTAATATTGATGATGAGATTTTTCAGCACATGGAAGGTAAGATTTCAACATGCACTTGCAAAAGATATGCTGATAATATTTGGGAATGATTCTTTGAAAGGATAAATGAGATTGCAAGATGTCAACTATTAGTTGAAATGATGTGGGGTGTAAAGTATAGGAGCATCATGAAGACTCTTGGGTTGAGAACATCGAATGCATTGAGTGAAGACACTATTGTGAAGAATCTAATGGATGCTTATGAGAGTGTGGGTAAGACCTCATGCTCAAAGGATAGTAATGTCACCTGACATGTCATTACATCAACTTTGGTAAGTTTTCAAACAAAGAGATCTCATCTAATTAAAAAGACTAGTGAACAAATGAGAATTAGTAGAAAAACTTTATCAAGAGCCACTCAAAGGCGGCAAAGAATTGAGGAAAATGATTCAAATGAATTATGGGCATTCTTATGGAGACTGTCACGAAAATATAAAGAAGTTGTCAAAGCCTTGAGAACACTAATTGAAGAGTATTGGAAGAATAACACAAGGCCATCTTTGAATCAAAGGGATGTGGTAAGAAGGATAATCAGTAGTCGAAATCATGAGCCACATCCAAAGCATTTTTTGGATATGACTCAAACCCAATTTTTTTGAAAATTTGAAAATAATTATCCTCAAATTAGTATTTCTCAAAGATTTTTTGAAATTATTAAACCTTTTTATGTCAAGATAATCACACACGCACTACTTATTGTTGTAGACTACATATTTGAATTTTCTAACCATCTGATGTTTATTGCTCTATATGTTTAGATTTGCACACTAATGATGTTTTACAGGATTGTGGAATACAAGCCCTACAAAAATCTTCAAGAGAGTTCTTATCAAAAAATTTATGTGAAATAGAGGATGGCCAAATATTCTATAATACAACATGCTTGGATGGTTCTTGCGAGTGTTGTAGTGGCTTCCAACGTATGCCAATATGTCAACATATGGAAAGCATAGATGAGGTGGGACAAAAACTAGTAGAGTTCGGGAAGTATAAAATAATGGCATATGCTACAAAAGATGGGTCTCAAGCAAAAAGGTGTGAGTTGGTTATTGAGAAGATTCCAGTGTACCAATTTATGACCACATTTCGTGACAATATACTATCTGAGTATGAAATACATACCCATAGAGCCTAATGGTTGGACACACAATTCAAGCTATGCAAGGAAACCTTTCTAGTTGGAAGCATAGTATTCGTGGTTGAATTTGTAGAGAACTACACTCTATAGCCACAACATGAGGTGCAGTCATAGTATTACAACTCCACACAAGTTTTGATATTTGTGCACATAGCATTCATTCATGCATCTGATAGTACAAATGAGAAAAGGAAGGTATTGAGGGAGTACCACTTTTACATTAGTGATGATCACACGAATTCTCCAGAGTTCTTGCAAGGTTACTTCCAGATGTTCTACATTGGTTTGGCTCAGAGGGGCATATAATACAATCGACATATAATATGGTCTGATAACTATGCAACACAATTCAAGAACTCGCACATGTTCTACTAGTTGTGCAAGATGCATGTCATTACAAGTGTTCAATATATGTGGAACTTTTGTGAGGTCGGATGGAAAGAGGGAGCATGATGGTGTAGGAGCATGCATGAAAAGAGCATTAGCACGAGAAGAGTTAAAGTATAAAGATAGTGCAAAGTTGATAGATGCAAAATCAATCATCGAGTGGTGTAATGCTTTGATGGGTCTAGGTAATGAAGGTACATCTTTAGTTCGTAGATTTTTTTGGTTGATGGATGATACTAAAATTGCACCATATGAAGACTGTTGTACACTAACAGGATCGAGTGAGGTACACTCTTTCCTTAGCTCAAATGCAGGTTCATGGAATATCGATACATGAAAGATGGCATGCTTTTGTTCTTCATGTACATGCAAGCTTGGAATGTTGTGAGCCAGGGGAGTGGGTTGACAAATGGTTCACAAGTTATCTTAGCCCACTTCACACGTATCGCCCTTCGACAACATTGGAACTAACACAGATGGAAGCATCGGTCAACTTTGACCACATATCACATCTAGTTCAATGAGGTGATATATATACTTGCTTAGTTGTTGAAATTCCATATCATTATCTTACTTTGTATTGTATTCGTAATGTTGACAAATTTCAAGAGATTTTCTGCACATATCAATGCAGGGCATGTTTATGTAGTTATTGCAGATGAAGACAATGAAGAGGGAACAAACTATTACTTGTGTCATTGTGTTGAGGCAAAAAAGAAATTGGAGGCCCCAATTATAGATGGAGAAAATATCGAATACCCTATAGGCTCAGTTGTGGTTATTGGAACATGGCTTAGAAGGTACCCACATTCAAGTGTTAAACATTGGCTATTTCAAGACTTTGAAATGCATCATAAGATTCTTCATTACTCAAACCTTATCGTGGAATCAAATGTTCATTTGACAAAATATGGGGGTAGACCTTTGAATAAGACCTTGTGGAAGGTCCGTGAGTCTGACCATGAGGCTATCCTTGACATAATAAATAGTAGAGTAGAACCAAATGGTTCGTTAGATTAATTTGTAAGTATATGCACATTGGTTCTTATTAATTTATACTTGTATGCACATGAATTTGTTTGATTCCAATGCTATCATCTTCTTTTACAGTGATTGGTGTCCCCTTGCAAAAAATGCAGATATATGAGCCATCCAAGAGAATGTTAGCTAGAAAAGAAATGCAACATCCTTATTTTGATGATCTTGACAAATCTCAATCAAGATTTTAAGCCATTAGAAAAGTGTGTGCAAAGCTTGGTGAGGGAATTTCAGGTTAACCTTATCATGAGTAGCTATGATGTAGACATTATAAGAGCATCTAAAATTTCAACTTACTCTATTCTTGAGAGGTGTTGTGTGCAATAGGTATGTTGGAATTCCCAGTGAAGATGTATGACCAGGAGTGACTAAGTTGTGAAACCTGCATGCCTATCTGTAAGTGCCTTCCATCTATTTTTATTTCATTTCCATTTTGGATTCTCTTTCTTTTTCTCTTTTACTTTGCGTATTTGTAAGTAAACTACTAAAAATTGATTGATCTCTCATTGTAGAAAATCCTGATTTAAGAGCCATCAAAGAGAATCTAAGCCAAAAAAGCAATGCAACATCCTTATTTTGATGATCTTGACAAATCTCAATTTTGATTTCAAGCCATTATAAAAGAGCGTGTGAAGCTTAGCGAGAGAATGTCAAGTTACTCAATTGAAGTTAACCTCATAATGAACACCTATGATGTAGACATTTAAAGAGAATCTCAAATATATGAGTGACATTGTAAAATATTTGTGAGAACAAAGTTCTTGAGGAATTGTAATAATATTTACTTACATAATGACAAACTCTCAGATCCACAATTGTAATAAGATTTACTTACATAATGATAAACTCTGAGGCATTGTAATAAGATTTTCTTACATAATGCATTGTTGGGGCATAAATTATCATGTATCCAAGCCTTCAGATCTGCAATTTGTCTTAAAAAAAACTCACTCCACAATGCCAAACCAAAAACCTTATTTTATGCAATATTTTATCAAACCTTAGGGTGAAACCTCATTTTTCATGCCCTTTTCCATCAAAATCTATAGGGGCAGCAACATAAACCCCATAAAAATTATTCCCTTTCATTTAGAAATTTCTTGTTTGATCCTACAAGATCACATTGGGCCCCTCTAGAAAAACCTCTCTTAGTTTTTCTTATCTCAAAGTGGTTTTCTCGTGGCAGCATATATTCACTTGATGGAAAAAGTGTCAAAATCAAGTTGTGCAAAGTTGCAAAGTGGTGCAACTTTTGTTCTGCAACTTGTGTAATCAAGTAGACTATTCCAACACATCTGAATAGGTATTTTTATGCTAGGCATGGTCCTCTTTCAAACCGAAACATGTGAAATCACTCTAAGCTATGTTCCACTAGATTGATCCCTTAAGGGTCCAAAGTACAAAATGACTGCAAACTTTAGCATGCTATTAATCAGATACCATGATGCTTAGAAACTTCTCATCTAATCCTACAAGATCAAATTGGGCCCCTCTACAAAAACCTCTCTTGGTTTTGGCTATCTCAGAGTGGTTTTCCTGTGGCGGTGGATTTTCAATTGATGGAAAAAGCATCAATACAAGCAGTGCAAAGTTGCAAAGTGGTGCAATTTTTGTTCTGTAACTTGTGTGACCAAATGGACTATTCCAACACATCTGAATAGGTATTTTTATGCTAGGCATGGTCCTCTTTTGCATTGAAACATGTGGAATCACTCTGAGCGATGTTCCACCGGATCGATCCCTTAAGGGTCCATAGTGCAAAATGGCTTTAAACTTCAACATGCTATTACTTGGATACCATGACACTTAGAAACTTCTCGTCTAATCCTACAAGATTGCATTGGACCCCTCTAGAAAAACCTCTCTCAGTTTTGGCTATCTCAGAGTGGCTTTCCCATGGCGGCGGATTTTCACTTGATGGAAAAGGTGTCAAATTCAAGTTGTGCAAAGTTGCAAAGTGGTGCAACTTTCACTCTACAACTTGTGTGACCAGAATAACTACTCCAATGCATCTAAACATGTATTTTTATGCTAGGCATGGTCTTGTTTCACACTGAAACACGTGGAATCACTCTGAGCTACGTTTCACCGGATCGATCCCTTAAGGGTCCAAACTGCAAAATGACTACAAACTTTAGCATGCTATTACTCAGTGACCGTGATGCTTAAAAAATTCTCATCTAATCCTATAGGATTGTGTTGGGCCCCTCTACAAAAACCTCTCTTGGTTTTTTCTATCTCGGAGTGGTTTTCCCGTGGCGGTGGATTTTCACTTGATGGAAAAAGCATCAAATGCAAGCAGTGCAAAGTTGCAAAGTGGTGTAACTTTTGTTCTACAACTTGTGTGACCAAGTAGACTATTCTAACACATCTGAATAGGTATTTTACACTAGGCATGGTCCTCTTTCACACTGAAACACGTGGAATTGCTCTGAGCTATGTTCCACTAGATCGATCCCTTAAGGGTCCAAAGTGCAAAATGGCTTTAAACTTCATCATGCTATTACTTGGATATCGCGACACTTATGAAATTCTCATCTGATCCTACAATATTATGTTTGGCCCATCTAGAAAAACCTCTCTTGGTTTTGGCTATCTCGGAGTGGTTTTCTCGTGGCGGCGGATTTTCACTTGATGGAAAAAGTGTCAAATTCAAGTTGTGCAAAGTGGTGCAACTTTCACTCTGCAACTCATGTGACCAAACTAACTGCTCCAATGCATCTAAATAGGCAATTTTATGCAAGGAATTATCTTGTTTCACACCCAAACACGTGGAATTGCTCTGAGCTACATTCCACTGGATCGATCCCTTAAGGGTCCAAAGTGCAAAATGGCTGCAAAGTTTAGCATGCTATTACTTGGATATTGTGATGCTTAGAAACTTCTCATCTAATCTTATAGGATCGTGTTGGGCCCCTCTACAAAAACCTCTCTCGGTTTTTTCTATCTTAGAGTGGTTTTCCCATGGCAGTGGATTTTCACTTGATGGAAAAAGCATCAAATGCAAGCAATGCAAAGCTACAAAGTGGTGCAACTTTCGTTCTGCAACTTGTGTGACCAAGAAGACCATTCCAACACATATAAATAGGTATTTTTACACTATTCATGGTCATCTTTCACATCGAAACACGTGGAATCACTTTGAGCTATGTTCCACCAGATCGATCCCTTAAGGGTCCAAAGTGTAAAATGGCTACAAACTTCAGCATGTTATTACTTGGATACTGTGATGCTTAGAAAATTCTCATCTAATCCTACAATATTGCATTGGTCCCCTCTAGAAAAACCTCTCTCGGTTTTGGCTATCTCAGAGTGGTTTTCTCGTGGTGGCAGATTTTCACTTGATGGAAAAAGTGTCAAATTCAAGTTGTGCAAAGTTGCAAAGTGGTACAACTTTCGCTCTGCAACTCGTGTGACCAAACTAACTACTACAATGTGTCTAAATAGGTAGGTTTATTCTATGCATTGGCCTCTTTCGCACTGAAACACGTGGAATCGCTCCGAGCTACGTTCCATCGGATCAATCCCTTAAGGGTCCAAAGTGCAAAATGGATGCAAACTTCAACATGCTATTACTCGGATACCATGATGTGTAGAAAATTTTCATTTGATCCTACAAGATTGTGTTGGGCCCCTCTACAAAAACCTCTCCCAATTTTTTCTATCTTAGAGTGGTTTTCCCGTGGCGGCGGATTTTCACCTGATGGAAAAAGCATCAAATGCAAGCAGTGCAAAGTTGTAAAGTGGTGCAACTTTCGTTCTGCAACTTCTGTGACCAAGCGGATTGTTCCAACACATATGAATAGGTATGTTTATGCTAGGCATGGTCCTCTTTTGCACCAAAACACATGGAATCATTCAGAGCTATGTTCCACCAGATCGATCCCTTAGGTTGGAGGAGTCTAAAGTTGCAAATTTGTAAGTTGCTTAAAGCAACAAATTTGAAATACAACGGTTACTTGTTTTGGAAGTTTTTTTTTAGTTATTTGAGGGCATGGATCAGTTAGAGAAGGGTGTAAAAAAATATGTAAAACCTTGAGAGGCTCGAATGGAGGTTTTTGATCTTTTGGAGAAGATCTAATAAGAATTATTCACACTATTCTTTGTTTTTTAGATTTTTTATACAAACTTGTCGATCTTGTACTTGGTATGACCTCCAGCTTCCTATACGGTCCCAAGGATGACATGGATTGAAAGAGGGTTGAGTTCACAAGAACCCATCTCTCATGATAATGAATGGCCCACTTAGCACTCATTGCATCTAGGTGATGCTCACAGAGGTGAGGCACTAGGCCTTCCTGGGAGGTCACCCATCCTAGTACTACTCCAGCTCAAGCGCTTAACCATGAAGTTTTCTCCCCAAGGTTAAGCCCACTTAGCTTGCAACCCCATTTGCAAAACCTTTAGCAAGTGTTGTGCCTTATGAAACATTCATTATAGAGCCCCTTTAGCTCATTAATTGATAAGTAGGAGGTATTTTCTACAATGTGTCAAATTATGATATTTCTATTAGGATTCAATTGTGTAGTTTTCAAGTATAAAAGAGAATAAGAAGGGAAGATCAGGGTAATCAATTTGCAGACTTATTTTTATTATTGAATTACCTAGTGTGGGATTGGTCTATATGAGCAAAAAATTATAATATGGGAGTATACGTTTCAAGCATATAATCTAGAAAGGACTCAAAGTAAGATGCATGAGTACAAAGTATCGATCAGGAAAGACATCCCAATTCTCAAGGCCTATATATCAATCATAGGTAGATTCATATTCAAAGCTAGCACATGATTTTAATTGATTAATTAGAAACAACTATTATATTTATTTATCAAATTTCCATTATCAAATTAATATTTGAATTAGACTTCATGTTCAAAATTTATTTCATTTATAATTTGGGGACTCCATTATCTATCTTAATAATATTGGATGACAACCTTTGTCAATCCAATAAGAAATAAATCAAAAATCTATTGATCTAGACCACAAGTCATTACAGTGGTATTAGAGTGAATGAACCTACCAGCCTTTGGGTATTGCAACAAATTGACTTTCCATTGGAAGCATGACAACCAATGATAGTGGTTGGAAAGATTACTTTATGAATCAGGTAGTAAGCTTAGTATTTTATCTTAAAGGAATGCCATTATGGTCACATTGAAAAGAATAGAAGAATTTATAGCCTTTATTGAGCAATCATTTTTAGTATTAGATATAGCTCTATATTTTTCAGTATTGCACATGATTGCAGATAGTGTCAAAGATCTAGATGACATTAATAGTTCACATTACTCAAGAAGGATGAACATCTTAAAGACATTTGCGAAAATCGGGACAAGTAACCTTCTTGTGGACTTAGGGTTGCAAGATTTGATCTACAACATGTTCTACCATTTCTTTAGTAGGATCAAGAACACACATAATTAAGGTGTGTTTGCAGCCATGAAATATTATAGTTCGAACTATCCAAAAGAGTGATGTCTTATCTCAACCAACCATATCTATACTATGGTTTGTTTAGAAACAACGATGGGTTCTCTTTTCATTAGCATATACATTATTCCTTGATGTGTTCACACCAGTGTTACAAGACTTGGACTCACCTTAGACTTGACAAGCCAATATTTTACTTGGACTTGAGCTCGGAGCCCAGACTCGACAAATAGAAAAACCTAATAAATTCAAAGATTTTTAAGGATTTAAAACTTGTTTCATGCACCCTTTAATAAATAAACCTTAAAGACACGATAGCATTATCAAAAAGAAATTACTATGATCCCATACACAAACATACATCAATCACATAAGTATAAGCACAAATTTCAGCTGAAGGAAATAACACATTTAGATATATAAATATTGTGATATTACTATCACGATTCAATCATGTAGTTTCACAAGTCAAACTCATTGACCCATGATTCATGAGTAGTGGTTCACAAGAACCCATCTCTCATGATAATGAATGGTTCATAAGGAGGAAGATAAATCTTCATACATTTCTTCTATCACAAATGAGATAAGTGCTTGGTTTCATGAAGTTCATGAGGCAACCATTAATTGGGAGTGGTTACATGAAGAACCGATGAAGAATGATAATGGCTTTAGACTTGCTATAAAGGATAACTTTTTTCATTTCAATGATGCGAGAGATTTTTGGTTTGATTACCAAAATGAGCCTATGAAGAATGTATGTAAAACTCCTTTGGACCTTGAGGGTGTTCTTACTCCATCTCAAGGATCATGCATTGAAGATGACATAGATCAATTCTAGGGCTAACCAATTAATAATTATACACATGAATAAGTCAAGCATGTACATGTCAATAAGGGAAGTACAAGTACTCAAAAACACGTAAGCCTCAAAAAGTATACACACGAATACATAGTATACACAAATTAAAACAAAGTATATACACAAATACAAGGTATACACATGAAAACAAGTAAGCCACAAAGTATACATTTGAATGCACATAAGTCACAAAGTATACACGTAAGTTGTAAAGTATACACTTGAATACATGTAACTCATATCTATTGAACCATCAATTTAGAATGCAAATATGGACAAGCATCGATAAAAGATATTTGTATTAACCAAATAGCCATGTAGGCATACATCAATATATGTCGATATAAGTATGAGATATATGTATGAAATAGCCACATAGGCTTACAAGAATGCCATATAGGCATACAATGTCAAATAAGTCCAATAAAAAATATGTACAAAACTGCCATGTAGGCATACAACAAAGGGCATTGGAATCAAAAGTCATTGCTCTCCATGGTTTGGAAATAAAATCTTTCCCTTTCCTTCTCAATTGGATGGCGATAGGTCTGTCACTTTTTTTTTGCGCTCGAGGAATGCTCTTGCTGCTCTTCCTAGGGTTTAGTTCATTGTGAAGTTTTAACTTTTACAATAAGAAGTAAAGACATGAATATATAAATTACATTATAAAAAATGATATATTTGAAAAAATAATCACTTACCACCATCTCATTGTCTCTCTCCACAAGGGAAATATTCTCATGCCCATACTCAAGTGTGCTCAAGCCCTGTATAAACCATACAAATAGAAATTAAACTACGTGAATCAATAATGGTTTGATTTTTCACTAACTAACATCTATAACAAAAAATGTAAATTGAAATTTACTAATTTTCCTCATACCTCTCCTGTCAGAGCCATCGAGGATTGTATAGCAGATGTCACACCAATATCCATTTCCTTCGTCACATTCAGAGGTGTATCATCGTACAACATCTGAAAATAAAACAAAAAATTATACAACGTAACAAACGATGTGCATATAAACTACACAAATATATTAAGTACTTGATTCATTAGTTAAACTCTTTATTCTATTACCTCCATGTAGGTTTGAGTAAATCCACCACCACTGGGAAGTGTTCCATCAAAACCTCTAATATTAGTTTGTTCAACATCCAAAATTGCATATTAAATTACCATTCGTAAAACAATGCTATTAACATGCAATAAATTTATAATTGTTTACTAGTTATATACCCTAGTGATAGGTGTACTACAGAAATAAGTTGGTGGGGGGCCGGTGTATCCAGTCTCACTACTGTGACCCTGCAATTTTATTAAAATCATAAAACAATTTTAGTTAATCTTGCATTTCAAAATCAAAATTTAATAAATTAAATTCAATGAACATGCACTAACTTTTACCTGACTATCAATGCCATATGCCTGATGCAAAATGTCAACTGCCCTCTCCATCTCCATAGCTACAGACGGATCTTGTGTACTAGTATCCTGAGTGTCGGTGGGGTCATATGAACAAGTATCCCCACAAGATTGACACACATGTGTTCGAAGGCCACCACTCGAAGACTCCCTTGGATGGCGTTGTAGAATAGGGCTAGTATGATGGATGACACTCTAGGTCAAAGTGTTGATTGCCTGCAATGTCTCTACATCAGCACTTTCCTTCATGATGGAAGGCATAACAATGTGCTCATGAGGTGGCCTAGAGAGAGCTCGTCTACCTTGCCACATAGGATCTGGCTATGCACCAGGTCTATCTAGAGCTAAGCTCCCATCTCTCCCCTGGAAATCCCTCATATCAAAATAATTTGGGATCTTGTTCAATATGAACTCACCATATAGTTTCCTAAGGAAATATTGCGGGACCTTGCAATTGTTGCACGGTGGGTAATCGAAGACCATGTACCACCTATCATAAAATAGGTCCCTAATCTGTTGGTGGTGGCACCAATGGATAGGAAACCTCTTCGCATTGAGGGTAAGATTTTGATTTGTGTGTGGGTTGGTGAATAATGAGCACAAATCACCTTTTGTAATTTTTAAATCCTTTACATCCTTGTATGATAGTTTATTTGCATAATAATCCCTAACCGCCTGCCTCCTATCTTGCCATCCAATTAATTGTTTGCTAATTGTTTGCTAATTAATTTTCTTTTTGTTGTTCTCAATTTCACTCATTAAATTTTGTTGAGTGCTGGGAGGGGGTTGAGTGATTGGTGGAGGAGGTTGATGTTGTGGTTGATTTTTATCTAAAGGATTTGGTTGGTCTTCCTATTGAGGATTTGGTTGGTCCTCTTATTGAAGATTTTGAGGGGTTGCAGTTTGATTTGCATCTCCTAAAAATTCAAACAAATATATATCAAATTCAACCTAAAACTAACAAATTCAAAACAAAAACCATAGAATCCTTACCTCTCACAACTCCTCATCGTCATGGTGCCATCGTTGCAAAGAAATATCAATTGTTGGTAAAGAAATTTGTTGAATTCCTCCTCCTAGAATGCAAACACAAAATTGTGGGGGTTTTGGCTGCGGCTGCAAAAAGAAAAAAATAGTCAAAATGCTAATGACATATTTGTATTTCTTTTTTTTCTTTTAACAATCAATAACACGAGCGCATTATAATGTGCTCGCGTTATCGGTTTGTAGTTGTCGAGCCTCAGGCTCAGCATAATGAGCCATAACGTGCTTGCGTTATTGATTTTCAAAATTTTTTTTGGAGGGTGTCCATGAAATTTTATTCAAAACAAAAAAAATAAAATGAATTCTTGGTTGTCAATGATTATTCCATATTTTTATTTGCTTAAATTATTTCTTCAATCTTTTATGGGGATGTTGGAATATATATATATACTGGTATATATATATACATATATATAAATATTTTTTTTAAATATTCATCTATGGGGGGGGGTTATGCTATCAAAAAATTTCAAAAAAAAACCCCCTATGGAGGTGCGCAGATTTTGAAAAATCTGCAAGAGTTTTTTGTTTAAAAATAATAATAATAAAAAAATTGTTGTTGGGTTGTTGGGGCTCAACCCACAACCGCCCCCATTGGATGCATTGTGGGGAGCCACGCCAGCCGCCCCTATCGCTGGTGTGGATGCTTAGCACCACCACCACCATAGTGGTGGTTGGCTGTGCTAAGCACAACCGCACCATCCCTGTGGTGGTGGACTGTGCACATTCGCCGCCGCTACCACCAAGGCTGATTTTGCAAAGCACAGTCGGTGCCATCCTTATGCACGCAGCCTGAGATCCATGGCTCAACCCTAAGGGTTGGTGCATGGCCTGAGACAAACAACTTGCTTTTTAAAAATATATATTTTAATATATTAATATATATTATATTTAATATAATATGTATTAATGATTAATATTATATTATATAATATTATAATATTATATATATTTGTTTTAGTTAATTAAAATAGATATATATATAATATATATATATATATATATATATATATAAATTACATAAATATATATATATATATATATATATATATATATATATATATTATGTGTATATGTATTTAAATTATGTTTTTCTTGAAGGCATGATTTAAGTCAAATTGAGGGAATGAAACAATGGTAATTTTAGTTAAATCATTGCTTTTACTTTTAATATTATATTTAATAGAGAAGTAGTTTTGGATTTTAAATAATGTGCTTTTAAGACAAGTTAATTATTTTAAAATGGTTATATGGAAAAGAGGAAGCAATAATTATTCTATATCAATGTATTTTGATTTGTAGAAATAATTGGATATTTTATTATTATTTAAATGCAAGTAGAGAATTAAATATTGAGTTTTAATTTCTCCCTTGTCTGAAAAAGGTGTATTTTAAATCAGTTTATTTAATGCAATAAATTACTGAATGTTAATGAGGAAATGGATTTAGTAAATCCAAAGTAGATTTAATTATTATCTTCTTGTTCATCTTGAGTGTGAACTTTTTCCGTTATCATTTGAGGAAAATTGAGTTGTAGAGAATGATAAGTCTTCCAGATGGGTTTTCAGTTATTTGGTTTGTCGTACTATGTTAGTCAACCTTTGGATTGCCTTGGGTAGTGCATTTAACTATATCTAGTTTATTACTCGATTATCACAAATGAGGATGTGTTGACTTTATGTCATGGATAGGGATTTGATATCCTTATGTCGCACTTGTGTACCCTTGGTTGTGGAGTTGTTCCACGTGTTGTCTTAGAGGAGTGGTTTGCAACAAGGGTCGACACACAAAGTGGTGCCAGGATAACTCGTTGTAAGTTAGTTAATCCAGTGATAACGTAATTAAAATGATTAGAGGATTATGTAGTATCAAATACTTAATAAGATAATTATGCCTTGCTCATGGATGCAAGGGCTTGTATAGACTTGGGGTGAGACAAGAAGGCCTGGAATGGAAAAATCATTATCTTGTCTTTACGAGAGATAAATGATTTCGTAATGGTTAGCATGAGGGTTCGGAAGTTGTTAGAGGTTACCAGGATAACCCAAGATGGGGGTCAGGGCCTAGGAAGACTTACTAGGATAACCCATATAACATTATGATGACACTTCTCCTAAGTCAACATTATGTTCGTATCGGTGATGCAATTGATTATGTAATTCTGGAAGCATTGTAACCATTGTGTTAAGTGATGTACTTGTATTTATTCAGTTCGGTTTTGTTTTAGCCTATGTCTAGAGGTATATGGTCTTGGCTACGAATCCTTGTTACTATCTCCTAGCACGGAGGTGGGCCTTTGGGTTCCACTTGGTTGGGTGGAACGTTCACCTTACTTCGTTGGGATTTCTTCTTGTTCGTGTTGACAAGATTTCCAGTTGGAGAGCTCGTGGGATCTAGTTTCATTTCATGCTTTATCTATTTCAATTGATCTTGTGATTATTACCCCTCATTGTTATCGAGGTGGAAAGTTGTAATTGTAATCATGCTTATTGGACTTACCTCATTTGGGGAATGAGAGATGTAATCTTATTGTTTATTTATTGATAAATGAAATTGCATGTTATCTCTTATGCTTTGATGTAATTTATCATGTATGGAAGGTATGTGTTCAAATTTCTTAAGTAAATTATTGACATGGTTTCAATTCATGTTTTTTGTTGAGGTTCTAAATTAACCTTAGTCTCGTAAACTTAGAGGTTGTTGGCATTGGGTAGTGAACTTGCATGTTAATTGTACTTAAACAAAAAAAAAATTAGTTTGTTTAAGTAGTTAATTGCAACTTCCTCTAGGGTTGCGTGGTGGGGCATTACATTCCACACCTCTTCGGTGTACCCATTGCACAAGGTGTCATAGCTAGTTATAGTTTTAATTGAGAAATTTAATAAAGATTATTATAGTTAATATGCTAATTTCAAATCTAAAGAAAATTTATTAAAGATGACTTTTTATCAATTGAAGGAAATACTTACTCAAGAATATTCATAATATAATTAAAATAACTCTTAGTGTAGAATATTTTGCATAGAATATTCCTCATAAGTTTTCTAGTTGTTAGGATATTGATTGCTTAGCTATGCAATCTTGCATGGAGCTGCATGCCAGTTCTCATTAGTGAAATTTTCATTTCATGCAAGTTTAGTGGAAACTAACTCACCAGCACTCCACTTTTATCCACATTTTGTGGATCTTGATTGAATCCTTGTACTTTCTTATTTAAGGTTGCTCATTCAATCAATCTAATAAGCTAAATATTTGCAATATTGTTTCTTGTCTTCTTAGATAGTGGAGAAATCCAAAATGGTATTAGAGTGGATGGAAGAAAATCTCAATTTGTGAACATCACACACTGGTAGAAAGGGCCAAATGGAGGTTTTGTTGTGGTGAGGAGGAGGTGATGTCGACACCCCCTCGTCTACTCAACTCAACTTGGCAGGTCGACCCTCGTCTGCATACCATGCCCCGACTCAAATTGGCATTGGGAAGGAAGCCCCTCACACCTCGTGACGCCATTGCACCCTCCATCCCATGCACCCACCAATGATGAAACCTCCACGCTCACACTCATGCTAAACTTAGACTCACAGGCATTTTGATAGGCTGCATCCTACATTTTGAAGGAGATACTAGCAAGCCATAAGAAAATTGTTGATTGTTGGCAGGCTACGCCTCATACTTGAAGGCGACCATTGCACTCTGCCTGACTCTTAGCTATTTCTAGTCGCTTCTATCAGACTAGTGGCTACAAAATCTAACACTCCTTCATCGGTGGCTAGTGCTCTACGAATTGTGGGACGGAAATTTTGGTGGAATATTGTTGCACATTGGTGACAACCTTCAACAAACTCTCCAAATTAGTGTGCCATCAGTAATGCAATTTTGGAAACCTCTATCATCAACATGACTTGGTCAAGATTCTCCTTCCACCTCACTCAACCCTACATCCATCGATTTGGCTGAGGTTGAAGTGGACATTGGAAGCCTCGACTTGCAGAGGCCGATTCACTTTGTTGGAGTAAGTTGCCATTTTCTGAGAACCAACTCAGAGCTGAGTTTGGTTGGTACGAGTGCAATTTCGTTTGTATATTGTGTGAATTTATTTCATTTTTAGGAGTGATTTGCTAATGACATGATCGATTTGTCTTTTGCAAGCGAGTTCTTCTCCTCATTCAGTAGGCAGATTTTTGTGAATATTTTTACCAAAATGGAGGTAGCTATAAATCTGTAGATGCATGCATGTCTCCTAATTTATTTTTGCATGCTCCTTGCTTTCTTCTTAGAATTGATTCTTTTTTATTGTACATGCTTTCCAAGCACCACATGATAAAGATCTGGGAACACTTGGAGTTTTGTAAAAATCCACATGGGGGTTTTTCTGTAAGCATCTAGTATAGGTTTCTTTTAGTTTGCTTTTGAATAAACAAACTTAGAATATTAAAAGATGTTAATTAATTTTCGAGTTCCACACCATTCCTCCAATCGGCAGCCAAAAGTGTTCTTCTATTCTAAATTTATGTCTACATGAGATTCTAGAGTCGCATCCTCATGTGCTTCTAGAGTTTCTTTCTAGCAGGATTCTTGATTACATGAGCTTCTAGAGTCTCATCATCATGAGCTTCTAGAGTTTCTTTCTAGCAGGGAAATATTGAGCATTAAATAAAAAATGGCATCATCCTTATCAAAGGGCATCTTTTTAGTTCTTCGATAGTTGTAGTTTTCTTATTTAGTCTTTATAAATGGTTAGAAGTTTTTCTCATTTGAATTTCCTTCTTTTCAGGGGGGGGGGTGTTAGTGTAGAATATTCTACATAGAATATTCCTCATAAGTTTGCTAGTTGTTAGGATATTGATTGCTTAGTTATGCAATTTTGCATGGAGTTATATGCCAATTCTCATTAGTGAACTTGTCATTTCATGCAAGTTTAGTGGAAACTAACTCACCACCACTCCACTCCTATCCACATTTTGTGGATCTTGATTTCCTTGAACTTTCTTATTTAAGGTTTCTTGTTCAATCAATCTAATAAGCTGAATATTTGCAATATTGTTTATTGTCTTCTTAGATCTTGAAGAAATCCAAAACTAACGACAAAATTTCATTAAGTAACATATAAAAAATTAGTTTAGTCAAGCTTCTTTACTTTTAATTATTAATTTTTGTTTTCAAATAAAATTTTAATTAAAAATAAAGAGAATAAATAGACATTCATAATGGAATTAAATTTAAAAAATTATCTATGAAACAAATAAATATTTATTTCTAAAGTTTAAAATAATTATTTTATTTAATATTAAAAAATTTAATTAAATAATTTTTTATTGAAGATGGTAATGATGTTTCAATTATGAAGTGTTCAATTTAGTTGCATTTTAACATTGAGGCTAATGTGAATTTAAAGGGAATTTTTTAAGTAGATGGAACAAGTATGTATTTCTATATTATTTTTTTGAGTGTGGGAGATATGGAGTTTAAACCATTGATTAGAGGAAATGATCTATAACAATACACCTTAATTTTGAGTAATTACATGACACCATTTTAAGAATATTATTTTTTACTCTGGTTAGTTTTACAACTTATCTACATATATATCTAGTATGGATGTCAAATTGAACTCCATGTGATTGCATCAACACAATTTCTCTCATATGTTAACAACATGTCTATTTAGATTTGTAATCCATATAGACACTCATGACACCCAAAATTTAAAATTAATAGCATACTAATTACTAAGTATTATTTTCCCTACTCTTATATACATAACTAGCTAAATATTTTATTTTCAAACTATTTAAAGTTATCTACAACATTCCATGTGTACAAACACACTGAATAATTAAACAACTTAATCATATAAATTTTTAACATACCTAACCATGCAAAGTTATTTTAGTGATACATTATTAACTTAAAATGGTTCATAATATCTATTAGAAGATCTAAACATAAATAGAGAATTCCAAATTCTCTTTTTTTTTTTGGGAAGAATGGTAACTACTAAAATATTTCATGGCTTAATTGAATCACATGGTTGAAATTTTCTAATCTCACCCATTTAGCCATGAAATCACCTTCACCAAGTCAATTAGATAATTTGTATTTTGTAGCATTTGGTGATATTGATTTATAATTTGAAGTATATTTTTGTTAGCATAAATATTAATTCCTAGATTGTGTTATATAGAGGTTTAATTATGCAGTTATAAAATAATAGTCATTCCTCAATTGTAATCCTTCGTAAATAAATAATGTAGTGTATTTCAATAATATCAATTAAGCATTTCACCTTTCATATGGTATCATATATCATGTAAAATCTCTTGGAATGTGATATTTCTGCAATTGAGTGTGTGATATATGGTGTTGTAAAGATTATAGGATATACATATATGTGGCTGTGAAGAAACCTAACATAGCATACTAAGGAACTCTAAGGAATGGAATTGAAGTCTAGAATGAAGGCATGAGAATCATGGTAGAAGTTGGAAGCCCATGCAAAATTTTAATGGAAGCATAGAAAAGGACATTTGAAGTTTTTCTAAGGTGTATGGAAGAGGAGGAAGTGATAGAATAATCAATACCATGGGGTGGGGAAAAATCATAGGCCATTGTTTAATAGATAATTGTTTTTTTGGATGATGTGTGTTAGGTTTTCATAAGACAAAAATCCCTCAAAAAATATTTGAATAAAATTCACTAACAATTTGGCCTCAACAATAAAGAGAATAAACTTGAACACCCATTATAAGGTACACCTCCAAAAAAATTTCCAAATGAAAAATATAGTAGTGTTTCGAAGGTCTAAATGTGTTCACTAAGTATAGGCCTATTCATCAATTTATTTAGTGTTTTTCTCTAGAGATTAGCTATAATAAAAAATATCAGTTAATCTTAATATTTTGTATGGTTCTTGATATCACTTCAAGTGGTTTTCAAGACCGTGCTTGGTGAGAGGAGGATTCAAAGGAATCGATTATTTTTTCTCAAAGAACATAATAGTTTTATTTTTGAGGTTTTTCAAGGGTTTGGAATGGTGTTATCAAGGATGTTTGATATCAAATGGAAAAACTAGAAGAATGTTCTCAAAGCATTAAATTAGCAAGAAACATTCATTTATATTTTTCAAAATATTTTTGAGAAATAAATCTTTGAAGTGATTGATATTAAAGTAAGAAAACTATGATTTCATATCAGAAGTTTGATTTGATGAAGCAATTTAAGGAAATTTTAAACCTCCTATTTTCTTTGAGTCAAATAAAATTTTGAAATAAGAAGGAAAATCATTCATTTGTAATATATTAGAACTCATAAATGGATATAAAGTCATTTACATGTATTCCCTATTAGTGGTAACTTGGAGGTAAATGACTTTCCAAGAGAAGAGGCTACTCAAATTAGGTTTATGAGTATTGTAAGATTCCAAGTAGTTTATATATCTTCCCTAAGATGTACCAATAAATTAATCTATCTTCTTACTATTGGTGCTTGGGAAAGTGGATTCCAAAATATTAAAATAAATTTTTGAGTATCTTGTAGATGAGTTTATCAATGTTACCAGTGGATCCTGAAATAATTATTCTTGGATATTTGAGGCTATCTTTGCTACACCTGATTAGGCCTCCAAAGAAACATCAAAAACATCAAAAAAGTAAAGTGTAATAGGATCTATTGGAGGTTGGTGGCACCAGAGGATGGAGGAATTTTCATCATCTCAAGTCAGCTTCTCACTTTGAAATGGTGCTTTACATGAGAATCATTTTTTATTTCTTTCTTGCTTTCCTTGTTGATGTTGATGAATTCCAAGAATACCTATATTGTGAAGTTTGATTTTTGGAGACTGGTAAGGGATTTGGTGTAAGACTCAATATGGATTGTTTTCCAATGAGTTTATGAGATTGTGATTGAGAATTATATACCCTTACAAGGGTCAACAAAGAAATTAATGGGGCCCTATGTTTGTAGAGCTCAATATGGTTTGTTGTTAAATAATTTAGGAATTAGTGATTCAAGAGTTCAAGAAATTGGTAGTCCAATAACTCAAGAATTTATTTTGAAGCTACACCCTTCTGAGGATCATGAGGCAATTTTATGGAGTTTCACTTGATTTAGAATTTTCTTCTTCAAAGGAAGATATTCTCAAGAATGTATAATTATTTTATAATCATTAAGAATGTATAACTATTTTTTAATGTTAGAATGTTTAATATTTATTATATTTAATTATGTTTTTAGTATTTATATAGAGATTATATTTTTCAATGTAAAAAAATATGACGCAAATCTAAAATAATTTAAGAATTAGATCTCAATGTTTTCTATATTTTTTAAAAATATTTAGTATTTTAATATTGTTTAGAGTGTTCAAACTTCAATGTGGATTTAAATAAATTACTTAGGATTTTATCTATAAAAGAAGTTTAAATTATACAAATTGCATTAAAATAAAAATAATTATAGTATTAATTGAGAAATTTAATAAAGATTATTATTGTTAATATACTGATTTTAAATCTAAACAATTTTTTTTTAAGGACGACTTTTATCAATTCATACAAATACTTAATCAAGAGTATTAATTGACTTCTTAGTATTTATATGGATATTATCTTTTTCAATGTAAACAAATGTGTTGTAAATCTAAAATAATTTAAGGATCTCAATGTTTGATATCTCTTTTGAAAATATTTAATATTTTAATCTTTGTTTAGAGTGTTCGAATTTCAATATGGATTTAAATCCATAATTTGAGAGCTTAAGATTTTATCTATAAAAGAAGTTTAAATTATACAAATTGTATTATAATAAATAATAATTATAATACTAATTGAGAAATTTAATAAAGATTATTATAGTTAATATATGAATTCTAAATCTAAAGAAAATTTTATTAAGGACGACTTTTTATCAATTCAAAGAAATACTTAATCAGGAATATTCATGTAATAGAATTAAACTAACTACATCATTTCATTAAATATTATATTGAAAATTAATTTCTAGTCAAGCTTGTTTGCCTTCAATTATTAATTTTTATTTTCAAACAAAATTTTAACTAAAAATAAAAAAATAAATAGACATTCATAATGGAATTAAATTGAAATAATTTTATATGAAATAAATATATATATATATTTTTAAAGGTTAAAATAATTAGTTTATTTACTATTAAAAAATTAAATTAAACAATTATTTATTGAAGATGGTAATGATGTTCCAATTCTGAAGTGTTCAACTTAGTTGCATTTTAACATTGAAGCTAATGTGAATATAAGGAAATGAAATTGTTAAGTAGATGGGAAAATTATGCACTTCTATATTATTTTGTTGAGTGTGGGAGATATGGAGTTCAAACCACTACATAGAGGAAATGATATATAACCACACCCTAATTTTGAGTAATTACATGACACCATTTTAAGAATATTCTTTTTTACTCTTGTTAGTTTGACAAGTTATCTAAAAATACATCTAGCATGAATGTCAAATTGAACTCTATTTGATCACATCATCACCATTTTCTAAGATGTTAACAACATGTATATTTAGAATTGTAATCCATATAAACACTCATGACACCCAAAATTTGAAATTAATAGCATACTAATTAATAAGTGTAGCATCATAAATTGTACTCCATTTTAGGTGAAAGCATAATTTCATGATTTTTTTGGAACCAAATTTAGTGACCCTTTCACCAATGTATTTAGACATTCCCTAATTATGCCCTAATTTCTTGAATTATACATTTTGTTGCCCATTTTATCATTTATCAAGAAATCAAACGTGTAAAATCAAGGTAGGAATTTAATATTTTACCCTTGAAAAGCTTAACATCCCAAAAATAGGTCCTGGACAAGGGCATCCGAGATGGCCTTGTCCCCCTAATTTGGCTCTAAATTTTAATATGTCAAGGATGGAAATTTATTATTTAAATTTAAAATTTAAAATTTTGGATATAGGGATTTAATTTTTGGGAAATTAGATTAATTACGTATAAATAACTAATCATTTCATCATTTGAAAGAGAAGACAAGAAGAATAAGAAAAAAAATATTGAAACAATTGCATTATGTTAAAATACATTTATATTTGAGCTGAAGCCTTAGTAGCATTAACAAAACTATTAGATTTGGCAAGAAATTGGGGGCTTCAAAAATTCATCTAGAAGGTTACTCTCTCATAATCATTCAAGCAGTGATGAAGGGGAGCATTGATGCATGGCATCTCCAAAATATAATTTCTAAGATTGTGGAGGAATTAACATCCTTTGATGACTTCCTTGTTGGTCATGTAAGGAGATCCAAGAATGTGGAAGTTGACACCCTTTCGACATGGACTCTAACCTTTAGAGAGGTCAGTAAGATGAGGACTAAGATTTAATGCAAGTTGATTTAGAGGAGTTGGTTCATTGAAAGGTGGTTAGTACATATCATTAAATGGGCAAGAATTAATGATAGATCAAAGTGGCTAAAGTGACTTAAAAAATTGTGTGGAGATGGGTGGTGGTTATTTTATTATAATTTACATTTATGGCCGAATGTGTAGTGTTAATTTTGTTTAAAGTCTTTTTTCCCTCATTTATTGATGGTTTGTTTGAGATTTTCGTGGAGAAAAAGGCTTTGAGAAAGTGTGAAGTTTGGTGGTGGCACTGTTGTAACGAAGATTTAATGGAGGAAAATTTTACACTTTGGACAAGGAGGCAATTATTCCCATTCTTCGGTGAAGTGATAGGAAGGATATGTTTTTGTGTAAAGATGAGAGATTGGTGAAATGTGTACATTTGATTTTGGGTAAGGTGTTTGGGGATTTAAGACATAGGTACCGAACAAAAATGTATGTTTATTCCTTAATAATGGTGCGGGGTTTGGATTTGGGGGAGTTGTTGGAAATGGTGAAGGGGGTTATGGAAGAAATTTTGCATAAAGATTTTATGGATGGAATGGACTCAATTCTGGAGTGGGTGAAGTTTTGATGTTTGTGAATGGATTGAACATTTAGAACATGAAGTGTTTGATAAATTCATTCTATTTGTGTGGTAATCATAAGGGAGATTCAAAGCTCATCACAGAGAGGAGGCCAGACACGACTGGGAGGTGTTGAAGGTCTGTGTGCAATTGATGGAGGTGGAAGCATTACTTGCTTAGGCTAAGGAAAAAGTTGAATGTATGGAAAGCAAATACCTTTGTCCTCGAAAGAGGAAGGTGAGAGGAGCACTAGAGGGTAGAGTGGATCCAGGTAGCTCACTTTGAGTCAACTAGTATTTCTCTTTGTTCTGTAATGGTACTTCAACTATGTTCTACCTATCTTGTTTGAATTTTGGGGGTCTAGCCCTGCTTGGGATGTAGTGGTAAATAGTATTTTAATGCATGGTGGTTGGTTTTGTTCTATGATAATGTTTTGAATGTAAGTCCAGGAGTTCTTTTTTGAGCTCTAATTAGATGAAGAGAGGATTAGTGTAGGGTGGTATGTATGTTTTAAATTGCTTAATCCTAAAACATCGGTTCTATTTATAAGTGGTTTTTTTGGTGGTAGGTGGTTTTTCTTGAAAATAATGATGTACTCTAATTTTACTATTGAATAATATAAAATATTATTATCGAGCAAAAAAAAAAACATTTATATTTGAAGGTTTTCAAGGATATTTTCATATTTGGTCAAGTTTGATTCAATGATTGGAGTTTGATGTCAATAGAAGGACATGATGGAATCTAGTTTTGGGAGGTACTCTTGGTCATTTTATACAACCTAATTAATTTTTTTTAAAGTGTTTTCTTCTTCAAGCTTCATAATACTTGCTACCCAAATTGAGGTATCATTGCGTTTCAGATTTTTCTAAGGGTATTTGACTTACTTTTAGGTGGATCTTGTCATTGTTATTTATGAATTCTTATATAACACACTTGAGTCGGATTTTATGCATTTTAGCTTATTACGACCTTAAACACACTTAAGGTTAGGAGTACACACATTTTATCAATCGATTGATTGGAAATTAACGGAGGTAGAAATATTGAAATAGGGGTTTGATTGAGGAAAAATCCTATATAGACACCACCCCCATCTCTTTTCTAGGTTTGTGGAGGTTTAGATCAGAAGACGAAGACCATAGAGAAAGGAAACAAAAGGTAAACATGGAGCTATAGGAATGCTTTTTTAGAACTAAAAAAAGTCAACTCAAAGAAGGGTTCCCTAGGTAGCCTTGTCTAGTAAAATCTAGCTCCAATTTATATAACAAGTGCACAGTGCTTTGCTCTTTCTAGATCTTCTATTGAAAATTGGTTTTACAATTTCTCTATTACAGAAAAGTTGTATTCTTAGATTAGGTTTTATAGTCTAAAAAGGTCAATAAAATTCAAATCAATTTTAGTCAACTTCCAAGGAATTAAAGGAATATATCCAAGGTTGATTGACTCAACTTCAAGGTTGGAAGTTAATCTAATTTCCTTGCCGATTTGCATCCTAATTTTATTTGAAAAATGGAATGATGTTAGTGATTTTTGCATTGGACCTAAGAAATTTTGGTGAACTTGACATTTTGAACATCATTTGGATCTTCTAATTTTTTTTAATGATTTTTCAAATCTAAAATAGTGAGAAAATATTGTCAAAATTTTAGAAATCATAAGATTTTTTTTGAAAAAAGTGTCTTTGCATTTGAAATAAAAAAGTGTCATTTTACTTGATTTGGGGTATATTTTTGAAAAGTTGTTTCATTTCGATACTTAAAATTGTCAAATATATAAGAGAATTGCATGATTTTTTTGAAGCATTACATAATTGGGTTAGAATTAGCTTTCATTTTTGTAAAATTTTAAAACCCTAGTTTGTTACACTACATTGTGATTCCAAAATTTATTGAAACAACAATAAAACAGGTTTTATATTTGAACCAAACACTATCAAATATTAATTATTTGTCCTTGGTGATTTAGGACTTGAAATCTTAGACAAATTTCAAGCTAGACAAGGGTACCCTTGGTGGCCTTGTCCAAATAAAATTTCCTCAGATTTTAGGTGCAGACTAATATTTGTTGTCCTTTTGAAAATTTGGAATCTTATTTCTAGATCCATGTTTGCAACACGAGTGTAGATCTATTTTTGAATTCTATTTTTTTAGTAAAAACCATAAACATAATCTAATTTTAGAAATTAATGATTAATCTTGGAGAAAATATAGCAATTTGATAATGTCTGATCTCTTTATACAAGTACATTATATACCAATTTAGTGATTTAGTCATGATGACTTTGATATGTTAGATGATTCCCTTGAGGACTTCATATCACCTAGATCATCCACTAAGGCTTCTAACACTCAAACAAACCAAAGAAAAATTAATGCAATCACACCACAACTAATCATTTATCCACCCATGAAACAACTTCAAATCAAAACCAAACCTATGCTTATCATAAGACCGCCATCAAATAAACCAAAACCTTGAGGTCACAACTTGAATTTTACAAGGCAATTAACCCAACAGAACCATGAAAATAATATATCACATCAATAACATTACCATGTTGTGTCTCATACATATAACACAAGAAATAAAAAGAAACCAAAACAAACACAAGCCATTCCTTCATCGATACGACCCCCACAACCTATCTTACCCAATGCACCTCATTTACCTCAACATAATGGTAAGGGATATGATATTGTAGAGAAACTTTGTGCTACTCTTGCTAAGATCTCTTTGTGGGATTTAATTCAAACATCACCTATTTATTATGGCATTCTTCGAGATTCTTTACAAAAAGTTGTACCTCCTAGTGCACAACCAAATGATGTAGCATTTTTTCTTGAGGGAATTTCCTTCATCAAAATGAATTACCCTCTTTAGAAATATAAAAGAAAAATGATGCCTTGATGATAATGACTAGTAGTTATTAACAAGACTGGGATTAAACATTAAATTGATAATTTTTTAGGTCTTAATGTTTGGTAGCATTCACCTTTTAGAAAAAAAATGGAGTGGATAAAAATTTAATTCAACTAGATACTTTGTTATCTGTGGTTTTGATAATGTAGGAAGACAACTACTTGGTGTGATAACATTACCAATTAAAGTCAATCATATTGTGTTACCACTCTTATCCATGCCATCCCTGATAATATTTCATATAATATTATCTTGGGTACACCATGGGTTCATAAGATGAGAGGAGTGCCTTCAAAACTTCATCATATAATGAAATACACATATAACAATAAGGTTTACATGGTAAAATCTGACCCCAAGTCTGAAAACTATTTACAAACTGAAACAAGATCAAGAAACCCTTTAGCACATTGATCCCCACCTCACAAGTGGGACTCCTACAAATTTAAGAAAAAGATGAGTGTATTTCATCTATAACAAAACTATTAGATGATGATTGGGGACCATTAGATTTCACACCCACATTTGCAGGGGAGTAGAAAGAATCTATGGTATTATCAACACAACCTAGCACTGAATAATCAAAAGCATCATATTTGGCAACTTCTAACAATGAGGAAATCACAAACTACATATCTTCCTATGATGAAAGTGATCATGAAAAACCACCTTCTTTAAAGGAAAAAAAATCCATTTATGGAAGAGGTTATTAGCTATTAAAATAATTTGGCTATAATAGAAAAGGATGTGGTGTAAAATAGCAAGGTATCCATGTCCCCATAGAGCTTAATACAAGAAACAACAAGAAGTTTGGGTTATTTTCCTTCGAAAAATATGAAAGCATCAAAAATACCTTCACTCAATGTCAACATCATCACACATGATTCTCCCAAGACAACTGTAAATTTAGTTCATCCCAAATTGATAGATACCACATGTAATGATATGCCATTAGATATTTTTCAAAATGATGAGTCCTTAGAAATTTTTTTGGGTATATATAATATTTTACCTAGCCATCATTATAATTGTGGATTTCCCTCTTGTCTAAATGCTAAAGCATAGTTTGGGAAAGAAACTAAATTACTCTATGAAGAACAAAAGTCATCCCAAATGATTCCTAACATTCTAGACTACAAGGTGCTACTTGTAGGAGATACCATAAATGTCCCAACGGACCCATATAATGATGAAAAAGTGCTTCAAATTAGAAAATTTCTTGATGATGATGAGCAAGAAGATCACATAGTGTTGCTACATGATTTTTCCAAAATATTTTCTTGGAATTATTTGGATATGTCAAGTATAGATCCTAGAATAGTCACACATTTTAGAAAATGATGCTAAACCCATAAGACAAAAGACACACAAGATAAATCCTAAGGTAGATTTACTAGTTAAGGCTAAGATTGAAAATATCTTACAAGTTGGCTCCATCCACCCTATTGATTATAATTCACCTTGGATATCTAACATTGTTGTTGTAGGGTAAATTCATGAAGTTGGGCCCACTTCTTATGGAAGTTCCGAACTTAGAAAAAAATGTCTAATCAAGCAAAACAAAATGGGATATTCTTTTTAATGAAACAAGATCCTATTTCACTTCAAGATCTTGAGCCAAAATTTAAAATGGGGTTCCATTTTATGGTTGGGTACCAAGCCAAGAACCATGAAATGGGATCCACTTTAGTATGAAATAGGATCTCATTTTCTAATTATTGGGGTCTTATTTTTTACTAAATGGGATCTTGTTTTGAAGAAGTATATTTTTTTAGAAAATGAATACAAGGTCATTTTCTTATAGCAGTGATTGAGAGAGGAACACGATACTGAATTGTAGAGCTTACTATCCAACCACCACAAAGTCTAGGTTAGTTTTATCCCATTTTTTAAATTTTTTCTATTTTGTATTTTGTATTATTATTTTTTGTGTTTATATTTGATATAGATGGATATGGTTTAATTTTTATACAACCAAGATTGAATTTTAATATTACTTGATTCTTTATCCAAATATGGAAATAAAACATTAATTTCCTAATAACATTCATCACACTTTCATCCAAACTAAAATAAATTTCACCTAAAATTTAATTAACTATCACATTTATAAAATCCCTAGTAAGCACAAGATAATTGAGGGTTATATAGGGTTTTAGGGTTGTTAAGGAAAAAATATTAGCACATGGATATCTTAACAGTCATACAAAGACATAACAAATATAAGGGATAACCTTAAATCCTTAATACTATCATAGTGATGTAAGAAGTGTTCATAAACCAAAAGACCATCATCACAAACTTGGGGCTATTCTTTGTGAGTTCTTGACATTATAAATGTCACATTGGTACACCAACAATGCTAAAACCATATCATAACATACCAAAATGTTACTCCTATCACTAAAGAAAACATCACCTCCAAAACATAGTCATTCTATACCTAGACTAGTCATACAATCAAACTAGTCATATCATACAATGATAGTCCAACACAAAAATATTATCATTGTCACATTTAAGGGTCCTACCATTGAAAACTATCAAGAAAAATTATTTCAATAAGGATGGTTATGGGGGTTAGGACATGTTAAGTCCATTCCAAGAATACCCCATGTTGTTATAAGCTTCTTAGCAAACTCATATATGCCTAGAAAAAGAGAGGATATCTTGTTGTTTATAAGGGAGTGATTACTACTATCAACATCCAAAATTTATATCACATTAGAAAAATTGATAACATAATATTTGTAAAGCCCTTTAAGATTAAACAATCTAGTATATCATGAGGATGGGTAATTATGACTATCATTGATACCCTAGGAGCTAGTTGTTGAGTGTATGTGCATGAAGACTATTACAAAGTTAAGCAAATAATTATAAAATATGATGGGATTTGTTTATTTGGACCACATGTGAGGTAAAATTATATCATCAAGCCATAAGTATTATAATTACCAAAATGATAAATCATAACAAATATGTTTCCACACAACAAGGGATATTAATTATAACAAGAAGAGCATCTTCCTAAATTATAGCATATTACAAATTTAGTAGGACTATCACATAAAATATCCTATAATTATAATGAGAAATAAAATATTGTAAAGTATACCACATATCACAAGGTAATTTTCATATCTCAAAAAGGGGTCATCACAAACAATCACCGTAAGAATCCAAAGGATATGTGAGGATGTACAAATTAGGAGGTTTGTGTCACTAATATGTTGCAAGTATGAATTTTTTGTCATTGATTTCAACTGGTTAATTGGTTGTCAACTGGATGATTTCGTCACTAATGTTATGGAAGTTGGTTATTTGATTTATATATCGATGATATTAAGAGAAAATTGTAATAGAGAAAGTGTGTAGGTATTTTGTGTGTGCTCTGGGGTTTTCTCTAGGATGTGTTCCTATGCTTGTGAGATTCAAATATATTGATCTTAGTTGTTGATGGTTTCTATATAGAATTTGGTCTTTTGGATCATTATATAGTGTGATATATTTTCACCAGTATGTGAATGTGCATTTTGGTATGTCTAGCTATGGTTTGGGAGAAATGTAGTTGCTCTGAATTTCTTTGAATTATGGTTTTAGGACTTGTGTTTTTGGAAATAAGCTAATATGATTATGTTCAAGTTAATTTTGTTATCCAAAGAGATTTGATTGAGTTAAGGTTGTGTGTTCTTAATTTTTCTATGTGTTTTACACAAGTGTTGGTTGACCTTGTGTTAAACACTACTTACAAAGTGCATGAAGCATGGTGGAACTTATTTAGGTCCTCATTAAGTATGTGTTTGGTTTGACCTAATTCTAATTCCACCATAGAATTTTTTGGTGCCAACTTAATTTTAATTTATAGATGATGTATGGACGACCTTGGATGAGTTTCATGGTTGAAGAAGGTATAAGTACAAGTTGAGATGTTGGTGAAATACGAAGGCAAGAAAGATATATGTGAGATAGATGTGAAATATCATGTGTGTGATGTGAGTTTGAGTAGATCAGTGCAAATTTCCTGTTAGGATTCTGAAGGCAGTGATCTGAAGGCATCCAAAACCTTTTGTGTGTGTTTGCAAGTGAATGAGAAATTTGTGGTGGAAATCTCAGTTGTATTGAGATAGTTTTCTCTGTATCTCCTTTGTAATTATATGGTAGTGAGCCCTTTAGGTGGTTAACCCTTATTGGATAGTGAGTCTTGTTCCAAACAGTAAGTCCTATTTTGGTAGTGAGCCTCTATATTCAATTTTGATATTCTCTATACTATGAGATAATCCTCACCATGGTTTTTCCCTTATTGTTATTTCCACATAAATCTGGCGTTATTGTGTATGATTTTACTTCTTTCAATTTTTTCTTTTACACTTAATGATTAATCACATTAGTAGAATAAAGAATTTTTGAATGATAATTGATCTAACCTCTAGTGGAAATTTTAAAGGTTAAAATTGCTACAACTGATTCACCCCCCTCTCAATTTTCTTGTTCAACAATTGGTATAAGAGCTTGGTTCCTTAGAGAAGAGCTTAATCACTTAAGGAAGGTTTGGGATGGTAAGATCACTATTGAGTGTGCTAGGTTTGATGGGACTGACTATGCCTTTTGAAAGACAAAGATGGAAGGATATCTAGAATACTACAGATATGATATTGAGAATGCTTATAAGAATACATACACTACTCTTTCCAATGATCCAAGTATAGCTGATGAGATCAAGGTGCATGAAGGAAACAATAAGGAAAATTTAACTATGAAGAATAGTCTTTCACATTCCAAATTAATTAAAGTCACAAATTTGAAGATTGCTAAAGAGGTCTGGGATACATTGGAAAATATTCATGAAGGATATGAAAAGTTTAAAGAAGCAAATTTGCATAATTTAGAGGTATAATTCGAGATCCTGCATATGTTTGAAGATGAGAACATTAAATCCTATGTACAGAGAGTGAATGAGTTGGTAGGTGGAATGCGAGGACTAGGTGCTACAATGGATGAATCTAGGATTGTGAAGAAGATTCTGAAAACTCTCCTTGATGCATATAGTGAAAAGGTATCTTCTATTGAGGAATTTGTAGATTACAAATCTTATAATAAAGATCAGTTATTGGGTACTCTAACATCATTTGAAATGAGAAATCCTTGCTTGAGAAATGGATCAAAGACATAAACTGCTTTTAGGGCTACATGAGCTGAAGATCCAGATGAAGAGAACTTTGATGAAGTGGAAGCTAACTTTGTAAGAAGGATGAAAATGGGCTCTTGTAAGTATGAAGGTAAGTTACCCTTTAAATGCTTTAGTTGTGGAGGAATAGTTCATTATGCTTCGAGATGTCCAGAAAGAGATAAGAAGAATAAATATAGAATAAGAAAAGATAACAAATGGAAGATGATTAAGAGAGCATATTATGAAAATGAAGATATTGGTAATTCTGATGAAGAGTCTAACTATGGATATTTTGATGATAATGAATGCTTGTTCTTGGCTATAAAAGATGAATCTACTTTTGCTAATACTGAGAGATAGGTGGAGGAAAGTGATCCAAAGAAAGTTGAAGATATACTCTAATCTCCTCCCTTCATGCTAAACAAAAAAAAACTATTGGGTTGTCAATAGTGGTTGTTCACATCATATGACAGGTGATAAAGTAAATTTATTAAAATTGAAAAATATGATGGAGGCTTAGTTAAGTTTGGAGATGATACTAGTGCTAAGATTTATGGGATAGAGTCAACCATTTTTTATGGCAAGTATAATATTGATGATGTCTACTATGTGAAGGGTTTAAGGCATAATCTCTTGAGTGTTGGATAGATGTGTAGTAAATGATATAATCTTGTATTAGAGGATGAGAGATGTGAAATTAGGAAAGGATTCCAAAATAGTAATTGCTGCTGGTAAGAAGTCTGAGGGAAATATTTATCAACTTAAGGTGTTGATCGACACTGTTTTATGTCACAAATTAATGACAACTGTTGGTTATGGCACTAGAGGATGTGTCATATGAACTTTGATAATATGGTGAGAATTAGTGTTGTACAAGCTATGAGAGATTTACCAAGGATTAAAAAGCCTGTTAATTCTATTTGCAAGGATTGTCAGTTTGGAAATCAAGCTAGAAATTGCTTTAGGTCAAAGGAACAATTTACTACCAAACTACTAGATTTGATTCATACATATCTTTGAAGTCCTACAAGAGTGAGAATTCTACAAGGTGACAAGTATTTTATGCTTCTGATTGATGATTACTCTAGATATATGGGTTACTTTTCTTAGAGATAAATTTGATGCATTAGACAAATTTAAGGAATTTAAGGATATGGGTGAGAATGAAGAAAATTTGAGAATAAAATGTTTGAGGTCTGATAGAGTGGTGAATTCACCTCCAATGAATTTAACATTTTTTTTGAAGTTCATGGAATAAAGAGGAAACCGTTTGCCCCTAGAACTCCTTAGAAGAATGGAGTTGTTAAAAGAAAGAACAAAACAATTCAAGAAGTTGCTAGATCAATGATAATAGAGGCATGTCTATCAGAAGTTTATTGGAGAGAATTTATGGGTAAAATCAAAAAGTTGTCACACTTTTTAAAGGAAATGACCTACACTAATCCAACTGTGTCGCCAAAAAGTGTAGCCTTTGACAGTTTTTCACTCATTTGGACGCTTGCATATGGATTTTGGACCTTTTTCAACCTCTTTTTACCCCTTTTCCAAGCCTTGTGCCAAAGTGTTGTAAGGTGTTGCAATACATCTTCACACTTTCCTAGGCTTATCATCTCTAAATCAAACCTTTATCATGCTATAATGACCCTTTAATGCACTTACAAGCCTTACTTTAGTGTGTTTCAGGAGACAATCCCAAAAAATATCAATAATCATCTCTTAATCCTTGAAAACCAATAAAAAATGCCCAGGTGGACTACGTCACCACCTTGGGCAACCTAGTACCACGTAGCTTAAAAATTAAAACAAAATAATTTTTCTTTCGGGATTTTGTCTCCTAAACCCTAAGGTTAGCCTGTATGGTGTTATTTTTGGGAAATTAGGGCACAAATTGTACAAATAAGGGTTTTTCTCATCTTTTTCACCCTATTCAACCCTAACTAGTGGGTGATCCCACAATACTGGTTTACAATTTTTGGCCAAACTGGACACTGAACTGATTTTTCTTAACAAAATCTTCACTTTTGGTCACCTATAGCGGCTAAACCGTGATGAATTTGAAGATGATGCAAACTAGTGATTTGTGACATTTTTTCTGTAGATTCTAAATATATTTTTTTCAAAATTTTTGGAATCATATTGCACTTCTTTTTCCATCTCCTCCAAAAACTTGTTTTTTTTAGTAAACACCATTTTTAAGGAGTGACACTCACCGTATAACACATAACTTTTTTTCCATGAAGGATAAAATTCTATATTTTTTTAATTTAGATTTTTAACTATGATATATAGTGCTTCCAATTGGTTTCATAGTGTTTTATTGAATATTTTTTCCATAATCAAGTTTTGAAGTCAAATCAATTACAATTCAGACATAAGCGGACCGTATAACACAATTTTTTTTGTATGTATCAAAATTCAAATTTTTTTATTTTTGTTGGATCAAGGACTTCAATATTTGGTGCACTCATATTTTTCAAATTTTTGTTGATAATATTCTATTTTTCCACATGTGTTAAACAAAGAGCTTGATTTTTGGTGAAAAACCTAAATTCACAAGAAATAAAAAATAAATATAATAATTAAATTAAATTTATTTAAAATTGTACTTTTTGGGAAGCTTATAATAAGGACTACATACTTACAAAAAATAAATTTTAAATGAATTCATTTGATCCCCCAAAAGGTAAACCAAAAGTGGTTTTTAATCAAGATTTTGATAGGTGTAAATGAGACTTAGTTATAGGTATGGTTTAAAACTAGTGGGGTTCTATCCAAGGGGGTTTGATCTAAGGTGGTTTGATCAAACCCTCTTCAATTGGAATCCTTAAAATAGAACTTTTTAAGGCTTAAATCATTATATTTTCTAAAAATATCTGATTTCAACAAAAATAAAAATCTTCGAGAAATTGTAAACCAATCTTGTGGGATCACCCTAGTTCATTATTCACAACTCTCTCATTCATTCTTCACTCCTCATCCACTATTCTTCTCAATAAAGTTGGGGTTTCTACATGCTAATTCATCAAGACATCTCTCCAAGGCATTCAAGGGATTATTACTGCAACAACAAAAGATCATTAATCATGGAAAGGTATTAGCTCGATCATTTAATGTTTCATTCATTATTTCATCATTTGATTTGATTATCTAAAAGGGGTTTGACTAAGTCAAAACCCTAACTCTAACAATCAACATTTCTTCCTCTCTTTGTGTGTTTGCAGATTTAGGTATTTTGTATGTTTGAAGATCACTGGAAAGTGGATTGAAAGCTTGTTGAAGACACCTCCTTGTTTTCTAGGGAAAAACATCCATTAAAAATCTCTTATAGGTTGAGAATCAAAGTTTTAGATCCGGGTACCCCAAGAAGCAAAAAGTGTAGACCGAGACCTCTACATTCCACTTTCAGATTTCCTGAAAAGATGAAAGGGACTAGGTTGCAATTAGTGGTAACCTAGTCCCACCATACATGCATTTCTAGGTTTTCTGTAGATCTAAGTACCCTTTTGGAAAAAATGGGTTCTGACAGATTTTCACAGAAAAAGGACTAGGTCACCCAGAATGGCGTAAGTGTCCCAACATGCCTAAATATTAGATTCAACAAAATTCCCAGCCTCTGCAAGTTTCTAGGTTTACACCCTTTTTCATCTCCCATCATTCTATTTTATTTCATGTTCATTCCTAGGTCATTTAGTTTGATGTTTGCATATTTCAATGTGTTTTCCAGCACTTCACATTTCTTAGGTTTTACATTACTAGTTAGATTCTATTTTCAATTTATTGCACTTATACATCATAGTTAGACACATCTCACACACCTTTGCATCATCAAACCCACAAATCTTTGAATGAACTCACCAAGAACACATTAGTGTGAAAGAGAGCTCATTCCTCAACCAAGCTCCTAGGTGGAAAACCCTAGGAGCCTATTGGGGAATCCTCTTTCCCTAAGTACATCATTTTTGGTGGTTCACCAAATTTTAAACTTGAATCACTAAAAAGTGACATATATATTTTAAATTTTGAAATGATGTAAACTAATAAATATTTCTTTTTTAGTATATTTTATGCTTGTATTTAAAAAAAATAAAAAAAAATTTGAATATATTTTTTTATAAATTCACACTATAATTTAATTGTTGAAAAAATATTGAAAAATGAAGTCACATGAGATGTCAATCTTTATATAGTAATTTTTATTTTTTCTCCTTCAATTTTTTTGTGTCTATTTATAACTTGACACTTTAGTGCATGCATCTTTTCTTTTTCCAATTTTGATAAATAAATATTTTTAAATAAATATTAAAATGTGCACGTACTAAAACCTAGCTATTTTCATTCAACATCAACTTTCATATTATCTATTTATCTAAAATAGAAAAAAAATATACCCTCTTGATATAGATTCTTTAATCTAGTGCATCATTTTTTTTTTTTAATGAGTCTTACTATTTTTTCCTTGACATGGTAATCAACCTAATATTTGGTGTTGATAACCTACTTTTAGTAGAAATAAAAAGAAAAATATAAATAATAATTTAATTATTACAATATATATTTTTGAAAACTAGACTTATGGATCTACAAAAAACTATTTTTATATTTAAAAAAAAATTATTTACGTGAGTAGAAATTGTTGAAACATCAATTTTTTTAAATAAATCTTTTTTTTTGGTAAATTGGCCTCAAAGTGGTGCTACATATTCATTTATCCAATTATTTTAGTTGGAAAATTTGTTGATATGTCTAACTTAGCTATAATGAATCTTACAAGATCACATGCTTGACCAAAATATATTTTTAGTTAGAAATACTTAAATTCACTTGTGCTAATAAGTTGGGTGAAAGTGTGACACAAATTTGTACTTTTACCTCTATTCACATTGTTGTTTATATGTTTAATGAAGTTCAAGCAAAAGCAACCAACACTAAGACCCCCTATGAGTTATGGTATGGAAGAAATCCTACTGTCAAGTATTTCAAAATATTTGCAAGAAAATGTTATATCAGAAGGGATGAAGAAAGTTTAGGGAAGTTTGATGCTAGATGTGATGAGGGTATCTTCCTTGGATACTCTACTAGAAGAAAAGCTTACAGATGTTTCAATAAAAGGCTAAGAAAGATTTAGAGAGCACGAATGTCAAGGTGGATGGAGCATTAAAGAATTCAATGGAAGTTGACGGCTATGTATCAGATGAACCTGATTATAGATAAGTAGAAGAAGTTGTTGTGGAAGAACATGAAAAGTAGAATGAATAAGAAGAATATTTGGTGGTGTCTAGAAAGAAACCTAAATATGTGTAGAAGAATCATTTAGTAGATCAAATCATTGGAGATAAGAGAAAAGGAATATTGACAAGAAGCAGAGTTGCTATTGCTGTTGAAATAAATGTGTTTACTTTATAAAGTTGAACCTAGAAATGGTAAGTGAAGCATGTTAAGATGAGCATTGCATGAGAGAAATGAAAGAAGAACTTATGTAGATTGAGAAGAATAAAACTTAGGAATTGATCCCTATACCAAAAAATAGAAACATAATTGGATCAAAAAAGATATTTAGAAACAAGTTGAATGAGAATGGAGAAGTGGTCAGAAATAAAGCAAGGCTTGTGTGTAAGGGTTACTCACAAGTAGAAGGTATATATTTTTAGGAGAATTTTTCTCCAATGGCTAGGATGGAAGCTATTTGAATGTTTTTAGCCTTTTCTAATAATTTAAATATTTTAAAGTTTATTAGATGGATGTAAATTCTGCATTTTTGAATGGTGAATTAGAAGAAGTGTACATTAAAAAACCATAAGGATTTTAGTTTTCAATTCAACTAGATATGGTTTGTAGATTAAATAAATCTTTATATGGATTGAAGCAAGCTCCTAGAGCTTGGTATTCAAGGTTATACATAGATTTGATTCAACAAGGTTTCAATAAAGGTATGACAGATAGTAATCTTTATTTCAAAATTGAGAATGATAAAATCTTGATAGTAGTTGTATATGTTGATATTATTTTTGGAGGAAATGAAATAATGTGCAAGATTTTTTATAAGGAGATGCAAAAAAAGTTTGAGATGTCTATGTTTGGTGAGATGAATTTCTTTCTTGGGCTACAAATCAATCAAACAAAAAAAGGGATTTTTATTTCATAGTCAAGATATGTAAAAGAAATGTTGAAGAAGTTTGGGATGGATGGTTCCAAACTAGTATGCACTCCTACAGTGACTGGATGCAAATTGAGTAAAGATGATGATTCACCTAAGGCTGATTAGAGAAAATATAGATTGATGATTGGAGGTATGTTATATTTAACTGCTACTAGACTAGATATCATGCATGTAGTTTTTCTTGCACAACTAGATTTCAAGAAGACCCTAAAGAAATACATGTTGTTAAGAGGATATTCAAACATTTGAATGAAACTCTAAATTTTGGACCCTTGTGGTATCCTAGGGATATTGATTTTATAGTAAGTTATTACACAGATGCAGATTGGGCAGGTTGTGTTGATGATAGAAAAAGTACAAGTAGTGGTGCATTCTTTCTTGTTTGTAGATTGGTGTCATGGTTAAGTAAAAATCAAGATTGAATTTCCTTATCCACTAAAGAGGCCAAGTATATTGCTGCAACATCCTACTACACACAAGTTTTGTGAATGAGACAAACATTGAAGGATATCAATGTAATGTATGATGATCCCATTTCTATCTTTTGTGATAATACAAATGCAATTAACATTTTAAATAATCTAGTGATGCATTCAAGGAAAAAGCATATATCTATTAGGTATCACTTTTTGAGAGAGAAGGTCATGGAGAATGAAGTGAAACTTGAGTATATATGGAGGGAGGATCAAATTGTTGATATATTTACTAAGGATCTTCCTAAAGATACTTTTGAGTATCTCTAGGAGAAGTTAGGGGTCATCGCCCCTCCTTTCTTGAACTAGATGCATATGGAGATGCATCAGTCCAATGGATCTATGGATCTATCATTCTTCTAGATTGATGTGTGATGGCTACCTCTCAAGGGGAGCAAGTAGTGCCATGTGTTTTCATTGATAATTTTTTTGGGTGTACTCCTAAGGGGGAGAATTGAGTACTAGTGATGTCAATGGAGGAAAAAAATGTAAAATATATTTTTCCTTTTCCATTGATGTCAAAGGGGGAGAAAGAATCATGTGAAAAATAAAAAGTAAAGGGGAGAAAGAATTTCTAGAATTTGATGGTTCAGAGCTACTATGTTATCTTTGATGGTTTTTCACATCATGTGTTGCCATAAATGACAAATGGGGAGATTGTTTTAAGTATGAAGGTGTTGTCATTGATGTCAATTCGTTAAGTGATTGTCAACTAGTTATTGTTGTCCTTAATTTCATGGAAGTTTGTTATTAGTTGTATATGTCGAGGATATTGAGAAAATTGTAATAGAGAAAATGTGCAAGAATTTTGTGTGCTTTGGGTTTTTCTCTGGGATGTGTTCCCATGCTTATGAGATTTAGATATATTGACCATAGTTTTTGATGGTTGCTAAATTCAGAATTTAGGCTTCTAGATTGTTGTACAGTGCGAGATATTTTCACTAGTATGTGACTATGTAGTTTGGTATGTCTGGCTGTGGTATAGGAGAAATGTAGCTGCTCCAGATTTCTATGAATTATAGTTTTAGGACTTGCAATTCTAAAAATAAGATGATATGATCATGTTCAAGTTAATTTTTTTATCTAAAGGGATTTGATTGAGTTAAGGTTGTGTGTTCTTAATTTTTCTATTTGTTTTACATGGGTGTTGGTTGACCTTGTGTTAAGCACTACTTATAAAGTTCATGAAGCATGCGAAGTGTGTTGGGAATTATTTAGGTCCTCATGAAGTATATGTTTGGGTTTCGCTAATTCTAATTCCATCGTAGAATGTTTTGGAACTTGTTGGTTGTTTTTACTGTAACCAGGTTGATCTTCTAATCTACCTATGGAATTTTCAATTGCAATCAATGGAAGCTCGAAGGACCTAGACCAACTGACGAGGATTTTAAAGACCTCCTAAACTTTTTGGCTTTTCAAGACCCGAGAGGGTGATCCCTTAATGTGTTTACAACCTCTACACCATTATCATAAACAACATTAACAATAACAGATAATCTCACTTAATAGCTCAACAAAATGGAATAATGTTGAATAGCATTGGATGTTCATCAATAACATCAACCATTTGGAGCATGAGATAGTCACAACAATACTTCAAAATAAAATATATTCATTGATTTTTCAATTTGTAGCAAGCTCCAGGTGAAAAAAAACAAATAATGAACCACAAAGAATAGATGCAACTTATATCAGTGCCTTATTTCCATTAGAGGAGTCAAATTCACAAACATCTAAGGGTTTATAACAGATTCAACACATAGCATATAAGATCTTTGACAAAATTTCCTTACAATATCACCAATATGTACCCTAACTTAATAATACTTACCAAATCCTTGTACATAACATATCATCCTACAATCTAATTTAAGCATTTTAATTAATTCCTTCAATTAAAGCTAAAATAAGAATTACACACACCACAATAGTGAGATGAACAACATAACCCTTGATCATTTTTTTCAAAATTCAAATATGCTTGTACACAAGAGAGACATGAACTTGAATTTATTAGTTAAATTGAAAATGCCAGTACTTTCAAAAAACATCATATCTTCATGAATTAAAAACCTACAAAAAATGACTCAAAACCTAACTTGCATTTTCTTTATAACTATCAGACTTTACAATTTCTCTGCAACTTCACCTAGACTTGACCAAAACTTTCTAACTTGCTAACACATACTTCTAGCCTTGAAATTCTTCTTATAGAAAATGAAGGAGAAAACAAGCACCAGACCACAAAGCACACATGTCACTAGCCACTTGGACCACTTTGTGAAATTTCAAAATTTGGTTACAACAACAACCTCCCTGAAGAATCTTTTTGTTCTAGCAGCAAAAAATCTTCAAGAACTTCATGCTTAGATTACCACCAAAACAAAATTGGAAATTGTTATAACTGCAACAGTTGGTTAGTTAACTATTAATAGCCTACTCTTGCTTCACTCCTCCTCAGTTAAATATATATTCACCCACTACTGGTACTCTTAATCACTTGGCCAATTAAAACTGATTACCACATTTACTTTGATACTGTAAGGCATATATTTAACTGCCACTTGGTTTACCTCTCGTTCAAAAGACTCAAGGAATGAGCTTGTGCTGATAATTTTATCCATGCAGCTCACTAATAAATTAAAATCTGAGTCATCACAAATTAAATTAATTTGAGCATTGATGGCCTCATTAGCCTGATCCTACCATTGTTGAAGTGACATGATATTTCCTTGCTCAACACTTATGTCAGGTAGCAATGTGTCACTCCAATCATCAAATCTCTTTACCAATTCTTTGATCTTCCTACTCAAGTCATTTGGTAAGGCTTGAAAACCTTGCAATGATTTAACCAACACTTGATTAGGTCTTTATGATAGTGGCCTATTATTTACATCAAACCTTGAGGCCTTACATATTACATCTAAATCATTGGCCCTAGGGATCCACTTCTCAATTAATGGTATTGCTACCTCCTGATCCTTGTCAATTTTTTTTATTGCACCTAATAATAAAGAATAAGAAGAATACATAGCTGATAATCTATCATCAACCTTATCATTTAAATGTTGTAAGATAGTAATAACAATCTCCCTTTTTCTTGAAACTATCCCCTCTAGTAAATACCACAAGACATGAGCTCGAATTTATTAGTTTAATTCAAAATGCCAGTACTATCATAAAACATCATATCTCCATGAATTAAAAACCTACAATAAATGACTCAAAACCTAACTTGCATTTTCTCTATAACTATCAGACTTTACAATTGCTCTACAACTTCACCTAGACTCGACCAAAAATTTATAACTCGCTAACCCATACTTCTGGCCTTGAAATCCTTCTTATAGAAAATGAAGGAGAAAACAAGCATCAAACCACAAAGCACACATGTCACTAGCCACTTGGACTGCTTTGTGAAATTTAAAAATTTGGTTACAACAACAACCTCCCCAAAGAATCTTCTTGTTATAGCAACAACAAATCTTCAAGAACTTCCTGCTTAGACTACCACCAAAACAAAAATGGAAATTGTTATAACTGCAATAGTTGGCTAGTTAACTGTTAGCAACCTACTCCTGCTTCACTCCTCCTCAGCTAAATATATATTCACCCACTGCTGGTACTCTTAATCACTTGGCAAATTAAAACTAATTACCACTTTTTTTTTGATACTATAAGGCATATATTTAACTACCACTTGGTTTACCTCTCATTCAAAAGACTCAAGGAATGAGCTTGTGCTGATAATTTTATCCATGCAGCTCACTAATAAATCAAAATCTGAGTCATCACAAATTAAAGTAATTTGAGCATTGATGACCTCATTAGCTCGATCCTACCATTTTTGAATTGACATGATATTTCCTTGCTCATCAATTATGTCAGGTAGTAGTGTGTCACTCCAATCATCAAATCTATTTACCAATTCTTTGATCTTCCTACTCAAGTCATTTGGTAAGGCTTGAAAACCTTGCGATGATTTAACCAACACTTGAGTAGGTTTTAATGACAGTGGCCTATTATTTACATCAAACTTTGAGGTCTTATATATTACATCTAAATCATTGGCCCTAGGGATCCACTTCTCAATTAATGGTATTGTTGCCTCCTGATCCCTGTCAATTTTTTTATCGCACATAATAATAAAGAATAAGAAGAATACATAGTTGATAATTTATCATCAACCTTATCATTTAAATGCCACAAGACATTAGTAACAATCTCCCTTTGTCTTGAAAATATGCCCTCCTCACTCACCTTCAAAGATGCATGTAGCTCTACAAATTTCTGCATCAATTGCTTCCTTGTTGGATCAACAAAGCATTCTAACTCTTCATCAATTGGTTCCAATGTAGGGCTAAGGGAAGGCATTTGACTTGGATATCCCGGTGTAAAGACAATGGGGGAAACAAGAGGAAATGATCCTAATGTGGAAGGGAATGATTTAATCCCTGGAGAAACCGATGTTTCCCCAATCTCCTTGTATTTTAACCAGTCCACCTCTATTTGCATCTCAATATTCCTTTGCTACACCTTATTATATTCTCCAATCATAAAATTATAGTTTTCCATGAGGCTCCTTTTTTCAGCTTCCTCTCTCTCTATAGTCTTTTGTACCAATTTGGCCACATTTATAGTTAAATTTGTGGCCTCTGTGGTTGAGGTCTTTGAAGCTCTTTTTATTATTAACCCCCCTCTCAAATTTGTTTTAATATTATTAATATTTTTCTTTCTTCCTTGGGGGACCAAAGCCCATATTGCCAAGGTTTCATATTCCTCACTAAAGGAAGAACCTTGCAATTCTACCTTAACCTCTTCTTCAAAATTTTGGAGGGAATGCTTGGACTTCAAAATAGCATTGAAAGCTACTGCATCAACAATATCCCACTCAGGTAGAATCAAGGCACTAGCTTGATTGACTAACTTTATCCCTTCCTCTGGAGTTATGTTCTTGAATTCATTCATTACCTAAGCCTTTACCTCATCATCATTCTCCTGATATGACCTATTAGGCCTCAGTTCTCTTCTCTTCTTACACTTCTCCTAATATTCTTCCAACTTCATTCTCCATAACAATTGCAAGAAGACTGGTGTTTTCACAAAAGCATCATTATCCAAAAATTCTTTACAAGCCTTCATCCTTGCATCTTGTACACATTTACCTTTGATATATAGGTCTGATAAAACCAACTCAACTAGTCTTTGAGGAGAAGGCATGCCCATTTGCATATCCTGATTAGTAACAATAATCTCATCCACCAAGTGCTGGGACTACTCAATCCTTTGCCTCTTGGGGCTTGGTGTTGATGGTGGTGGTGAGGGACTTCTCTTAGGTGATGAATCTAGATCAATTATTTTTATTGCCCCAAATGTTTTGAGATGTGGACCTGGTTGTTCATGCAATTTCATTATCTTCTTTCCCTTTCTATCTTCTTCTTCTTCATCACTATTGTCATCCATTTTCCTCATGTAAATAAGCTTGTCATCTGGAGGTTGGTAAGTTGGCCTATCATCTTATTTTCTTGGTCATCATAATACTCATGATTTCTTTGAAATTCTCCATCAACAAAGCAATATTTTTATGATAGGGACTAAATTCCATCAATGGATCATACTTTGGATCCATCTTGTGCACAATAGCCAATAGCTTATCATAAGCTACCCATTTCTATTTGTTCAACTCCTGCTTATTCAAATCGAATTCATTTATGAACAAGTCCTTAGGGAAATTGAAATCGTGAACAAATTTGGTGCATTTTATTCTTTATCTAAATAGAGCAAAGAAACCCTTAGGATCATCTTTCCTCCTAGGATCAAAACTCAAATGGTATACTTCAAAAAACTTTCCAAAATGAACCCAACCTCCCTTTGAAATTACAAAATCAGAAACCACTGTATACTCTGGGTAAAAATTCCCCTTACCCTTTCTTGTAAGGTTATCTTCAGGAATACATCTAATCTGCCACATAACCTCAACAAATGCAACTCTTGGTGGCACATTATAAGGAAAAATATGTGGGGTCCCTTGAAAACCATATACCCTCAAATAGTGTTGATCGAGTATGGGATAATGTCACCCCAATTGTGGAAAATCTTCAAATCCGGTCTCCTCCCCTTTGGCCTAAGGAAATAATGCAACTCCTCATGAAACCGAGGTAAATTCACCATCAATCTGGCTCTCAGTCTTGATGCAAAGTGGTTGTCAAACTATACATAATTGGTATTCTCCCTATTGTATGAAAGGTCAGCAGTCCACACTTGTATTGGAAGCCTTTCTCCATTGACAAATAGCTTCAATCTCATCTTCTGGAGAAAAAATCAGCATTCTTGAACAAAAACATGTGCATTAACATAGAATACCAGTAAAAGGGGGTGCCTGCATCATTCTACTGCAATTTCAGCAACCCTTCATGTATCTTCTCTGCCAAGAAGGAAGCAAAATCATATACTATAGAGAAATTGGGGTGTTGTATCTACACCCCATGAACATATAAGCTATAGGCATCATTGTATTAGGGCTAAAACCCAAAATTTGGCACAATGAATAGAAAGTGGCCAAGGAGTGTTTGGAAAAAAAATCCAATCTGAAAGTCTCTTGGTCACTAGGGCTAATATGAACATTTGAACTTCTTGCCCTAGCTAAATGAGGTGGGAGTATATTAGCTCTGAAAACGGATTTCATCTTCCCATACTCCTATTTTATTCCTTCAAGCTCAATAGGGACCAAGAATACATTGGGCTCACTCAAATCAAAAACCTCTTGAAACTCCTCTTTGTTAATACTTAACAAAACCTTTCCATTGTTATCTCTAACCAACTGTGTGACAGGATCATATCTTGTGGCCACTACCTTGAGAAAATCCACATTAGGGAACACATTTGGAACTATCAGTTTCCCCATATCATACATCCAACCATTTGATAAAGGATGGGGAAAATTTCTCTGTCTAAACCATAGTCTTAACATCTCCAAACCATTAAGGGGAACCCTAGCATTGGCTATATTAAAACAATTATATACTAATCCCTCCCCTAGGGTTTTTCCTTAGATTAAAACCAACCCTTTCTTCCTATCATTTGTTGACAATGATAATTGATCTAGGAGATTATCATATAGGTTTCTATTCAAAAATTCAATCTAGGTGGAATGATGTTTTAATGGTGCCATCCTGAGCAAACTAGGGCTTCCTTGTATTTCAGACCTTAACAAACTAGGGCTTTATGAAACTATGAAATTACAAAAAAAATACTTTGCAATTTCCCACAATTTAGCTCACCTATAGCCCTAAAAAAAATTTCAGAATTATTTGCAACAACCAAATAACAAATTCTCCCAAATTCATATTACAATTTGACTAGGAGATGCAAAATTCAACTTATGGATTTGTGCTTTGTAGAAAACCTAATTCTTCATTGCAACAGCTCATGATTTCATCCTCAGCATTAAAACTGCTCTGTGAAACTGCTTGAATGCTTTGTGATACAATAGAAAAGGAAAATGGCCACTTTATTTCAATTAAATCATGCCAGAAAATGTCTTGTCTGCCATTAAAGCTCACTCGTGCACTGCACCAATGAATCTAATCACATTTGATGTAGATTGAAATATTACCCGTTGATCTTTCACTTTGGCTAGATCATCGAACAACTACCTTCAAATCAATTTGACATGACCATCCACCATGGAAAAATGGCCCACCACATTTTGCATCACCAAGGAAATCCATGTGGCGCTCGCCCGTGATATCACAATCAGTAAAAATGTTGCAAATTTTGATCACACGATGGCGGGAAACCGTGGATCTCAATCATCAAAGATCCTGTTTGTTCAAAACATCAACCAACTATATCGTTAAACATTGAGCACCTTTCATTCTGAGATTAAAACATCTTCATCCATTTGAACCACATGTATTCTATAACTACTCTAGTAAACCACTAGATAATGTATCAAATCTGGATTAATGTACTAAAGTATTCCTCTCATTCCTTCGGCTTCACCAGATGTGACACATGGTGCTCACTTGTGATATCGCGATCAACCAAAAATACATGGTGGGGTCATCATGGGATAGCAAGGAATGACTAAGATCAAATAGCGATTCATCAACGGTCATGAAAATTTATCCCTGTGCAAAATATAAAACATTTGTTAAAACAAGAGGGGACATTACTAGGTCGACGACAAACGATGGCATAAGTTGTTTTTTAAAAGAGGGATTGCGGGGCCAACCTAGAATTAGGAAAGAATAAAGTCTAGCAAAAGAAACAAAACGATGGATCAAAAGTGGGAAAAACCTAGATGAATCAATGGGGCATAAGTTGTTCTTAAAACCCTCCTCCAAAAGTAATGACCAAATAGATCCCAACCATGGTATAAGATAAGAGACTAGGGATTTACATAAATACATGAGAACAAATGTAAAACCCCAACCATAGGATTTTATCAAACATCATGTAGAACCAGAAACATAGGCATGATCAAATGGAACTTATAGAACAAAAAATGAAGTTCCATCAGTGGCTCCAGTTGGGGACGTTCATTCCATTGGAATGAAGCAAGATCTCAGAATCTCATGTTGAGTAAACCAATTGCAGAGATGACCAAAAGGGGTTGTCCAGATGAAAAAATCTAGTAGGAAAGAAACCTACCACTAACATATATAGAAAATCTAAATACTATTCATGGAAAAACATACTTCAGGTGAAGTACAACTTGAAGAACTGTCCATGAACTGGCAATTCAAGAATATCCCCTATCATCTCTTGGAGGAAGTATGAATCTTCACCCCACTTACTATTAATAAAAAATGGACCCAACAAGATTGCATCAAATTTTCCATGTTTTCCTTTATCTTCTAATCTGGCATTCTACATTAGGACCAAATCTCCATCTTGGAAGCTCCTTATTGTTGCCTTTTTGTCATACAAGTTCTTTACTTGCAATTGCAATTTTTCATTTTTCATTTGAGCCTCCCTCCTGGTTTTTGTTGGGGATAAGAGATGGGTCTATCATCATAGAATAGACATCTAAGATAGCAGTGCCTTAGTGATTTTCATTTTTATCACTTCAAAGACACAAAAAACTATGCTAAAAAGAAAAACAGGCACAGTAAATCCCCCATTGATCTTTCTGAGAAAAGTAAATGCTTAACTTATAACAAATTCATCACAAGCATAGATTCAAGAATATAGAATCAGACAACCATGAAAGAAAAAAATGTAGACACATAGATTTACATGGGGAAAACCATTTTGTGTAAAAAACCCACCCTCCAAAACACTCATCTCACTTGTATTATTAAGTAACAAAGCAATTACAATAAAAATATCAGAGCAATTCTCTTTAGGAGATAACATCTTGTCCATTTGGAGAAAAACAGGCAACAACAAATACAAAATATTCACACATTTACTATGTCTTCAATTGACATACTATGTAGATTCCCTTTAGCTCCTTATATGACACTCTTAGCTAGCCTCATGGCCTCCACAAGTTCACATATTTCCTAATCTAAAATTCTAAGTGTTCATGGCTATAGCAGTATGTAAAACCCACTCAAACACTCTCTGCCTCTCTCTCTAAATGCTCATCATCATATCTAACTACACACGAGATTACATATAGTCTCTTACCATGTGTCAACCTATTCTGCTAGTCAAAGCCTTCAATGGTCATCAGGATAATAAATTATCCTACTTGCAAGCTTCGATCACTTTCTGATAACGTGCACATATATTATAGCAACATCGAGCCACTCAACATTAAATCAGCTTTAGATATGTCCATCAACCTTCATTTAATAATGTATTCCAATCGTACATTAGAAAATAACCATCGGGCAATCAGATCTTAAAGATCTTGCCATGTGTTGCCTTCTCATTCGTTCATCGTTCTGACCATTTCGATCTAGCTCGGTCAAGCTTGATTAATCGAGCTCCAAGCTCTCTCTACCTTCTACCACGTCACTGCTGAGATCATCTTCACTAGTCGCAGTATGGTAGTGAGCTCGCTCGAGCTCACCCTTGACTTCCCCGTGCTATCGCTCCAAACTCATTCATCATCGTGGTATGGCGGTGAGCCTGTTTGACCCGACCTCGGCCTCAAACCGTGCTATCACTAGGGTTTACTTTTCCCATCTCAGTATGGTGGTAACCGTCTAGTAGACCATCAATGGTCATACCAGAGAGGTTGCCAGGCCACCCTGTGGTAGGGCAGTGACTGCTTTGGTAGACTACCAATGGTCTCACCATAGCCACCACGGTGAGCCAGTTCACTATGTGTGGTGAGGCAGTAACCACCAGGCCACACCATAGGTAGCCTACCATAGACACCATGGTCACTCCAAGCACCAACCATGGTAGGGTGGTAACCGGCACCAGACCACCACCCTTCATCTATCGGCAGTTTATCACACCCACTATGGCTTAAGGATAAGCCTCTGTGGTAGGGTGGCAATTGCTTCTTCTGCTAGCTCACCACCCCTGTGCTGTTCACCACACTACCACACCACCAATAGAAGCAGCCTATGATAATCCTTTACGCCCACAACTGCCACTCACCGCACCACTGCCAAGCATAAAGAAGACCACCATGGTAGAGTAGTGACACCACTCAACTGTCAAATAGAGTGGCCTGTGATAAAGTGGTAAATTGCACAACCACACCACTAAGGAAAACATGTAGTAGTAAGGCAGTAAAGGCCATAAACATGAAGAAATCACCTAAGTCTTCAAGGGGAAAGACTAGAAAGTTGAGGCATACTTTCCCAACAATATCCCACTTGCCGAAGACTTTTAGGCTTCCTCCAAAAGGTGAACAAAGACCAAAACCATTCTTTCATGCTCTAATCAAGATGCCCTTAATGACATCCGATAGATGTCCACCATCTCAAACAAGAACTCCAACCATCACAAGACAAGGAACAAGCCAAGGCATATATGCACTAGTCTCCAGAATGCAAGCATCAAATCCTCCAGGCAGCAAAAGGCAACACAATAGCAATAGCAAACCACAATGCGAACACAGAATGAGAAACCTTTCTCTAGAACAAGACTAACCATCAACTAGAACTACAACCAGAAAATTGATTGCCCTTCATCTAATTGATCAAAACCACATGACTGAAAATAACACTCACAACTTGTGCTAATCCATCCAATCACTCATACCTCAAAGGTATGACCATCAGTAAACTCACACCATCACAAAATCACCCATCATCAACAAGCACAAGCACCATGTGTCAACCAGTTGAAAGACTAAACATGTCCAGGTACTCCCACTGCAAGGGTACTGTCCAGATGAGTGCAAACAAAGCACCATCACAAGTGATCCAGGGATGTCAAGTCCACCAAACCCTACACATAGAAAAGAAGAAACCATGTAGTTTCGAGGAACATCCACATAGATAAGCATAACCTGCAACCACCTATTGCAAGAAACATTTCTCTCAACAATCTTCCATCGTTCTTCCAAGGTCTTCCATATTTGACTAAAGAAAGAGGTTATAAGAAAATAGTGACCAACACCTACTCATACATCTAAAGTCATATGAACATACAAGAAGCAAAGACCAGATTAGAGAGAAACAACAAATCAAAAACATGTAGCATCCTCCCACATACACTTCTAAATGCCAACTGTGTCAAGAATGATCTTCTTCACATCCTGAGGGAAATGCCAAAACAACACCCAACTATTTCATGAATGTAAGCATCTCAAATAAGATCAAACTAACCCATATAATCATCGCCTATCAGTCTTCAAAAGCACAAGGAGATACACTATGTTGTCCACCTTCCATTATGAATCCTCCAGAATTTTAAAACAACAACTCAAGATTCATATGCATGAAAGACAAAGCATATCACATATCTAAAAGCTATAATGGGAAAATACCTTTCAAATAAACTTCACTGCCAAGTAGACCAAGAAGAAAAGAAAATATGCTCCTCTAAGATATACAAGCCACCATGACTTACCCAGAAACATTCTCCTTCATGGTCTCTGTTGAACTCGCATTCAACCAAGGTGCAGGCTACTCAGACTTTTAGTTGTAACAACATTCTCAAAAGAATTCCAGCCTCACCTTATTCTCCATGCATACATGAGCACCAACATCCTATCATCTCATGCTAACTCCAATCTACATTACTATATTAAACATGAAGTCCTCAAGTACATGGCCAAAGTACTCAAAACTTAGAGAAACCAGACCATTGTCAAAGCTCCAAACTAGCTAAACTAGGAACTTATCTTGACACCATGATCTAACCATCCCCCTTAGGAGATAGCATGCTTCAAGTGAACAAGCTATGGTCTCAAGAGAAATGCAACATGCAAAAAATCTAATGCACAAGCAAGAGTATACCATGGCATAAAGAAAACAAAACTCTAAACCAACATCACCTATGAAGCACCAACAACATCTCAGCCAACAACAACTAATGTCCTCCATGGCTCCAAGATGCTGCACATTTTCAAATAGTGGACATGCAGATACAAAAAAGCTCTTCTACAACAACAAGATCTAAGAGTCCTCAAGAAGCATCTGCAACACCAAAGAAGATCATTCACCACCAAGTGATGAATCCACAGTCACTACTAAATCTCCCACTAAACCATGACACCAAGCTTTCCAAGCATCATGACTGACCACACCATCACTATCAAAAGCTTACATTAGCTAGTGTAACAAGATCTCGATGACATTGTGATTCTCATGCTATAGGTCCCCATAACTGACTATTCAGGTACTCAAAATTCCATTCACCTTCTCATCTCAAAACAACCACACCAATGCACACGTGACCACATACAAGGTCAGCTAATAGATCTGCAACAACACAGAAGCAATCTCGTGGATATTGACAGTCCACTTCCAAGTTGTCTCACTACACCCAATGGGTATCTAATCCATCAACCACATAACTCAAAGATCCACTTCAAAAACTTGCAAATCTATCATCACACTAGAAACTATAAAACTAAGATCATCAAAGAGAACAATCCACATAGACAACTTGACTCAAACACAAGATCAGGACTAGATTTGATTTTACAGTCACGTCCACAGTTCAAGCACCATAGTACAAGCAACTAGTAAGAAAACACACCACAAGAATGTTGAATGAGTAAAACACATACCCAACACTCCCATGCAGAGAAGACAACACAGCTCCTCAAAACCATGTCAAACTACAACTATCTCATCTAGTAACACCCCAAAATCCAAGTTCTAGAAAATAGAAGAACAACAACTCCACACAAAACACAAGTTTTCCTTGACTGTGTAAAACTTGCAAAATCATAGTGTTTATAAAACACCCATGCACATCAATATTCACTGCTCATTTGGACAACCCAAGAGTCTAACATAACCAGCATGGTTAACCCGAACAATGAAAAGAAACATGGATATGCATCATAGAATTTTTAGGAAAAACTACAAAAACCCTCTAGAGCCAAAGACATGAATCTGAACCATGTGAGTACAAGAAACAGGTAAGCAGGAATAGTAGGTCCATTTCAGACCAGTTCCAAAACCTCAATCATGTACAAGCATACAAGAGAGCTAGGCTATACAGAAGTCACAGACCACCGACATCAACTTCATAACCTCCATGGAACCAAGGAAAAAGAGAAACCAGCTTTAGTCTTGAAATAGGTTGAGGATACATTGTCCGTCTTCACTACAAACTGCGTACCCAAAAGATAATGCCTCCAAACTCTGAGACAATGTATGATCCCGGTCATTTCCTTCTCATGGGTAGGGTAATTCTTCTCCCTATCCTTCAACTTTCGCGACTCATAAGCAACCGGATGCCCATCCTGCATGAGCACCCCTCCAACAGCATAGTCGGATGCATCGCTTTGCACCTCAAAAGGCTTTGTGAAATCAGGCAATGCCAGCACTGGGGAGGTAGTCAGCCTCTCCTTCAATGTATCAAATGCTGTCTGGCACTTGTCCGACCACTTCCATTTTCTATCTTTCTTCAGGAGATCAGTGAGAGACGCAGCACACTTGGAATACCCCTCAATAAACTTTCTGTAGTAGTTCGCCAGGCCTAAGAACTGTCTCACCTCGTGAACATTCTGCAACGGCTCCCAATCCCTGATTGCTCGTAGTTTCTCCGGCTCTGGTCTGATCTTCCCTTTCCCAATGATATGCCCCAGAAAGTGCACCTCTTCCTGAGCAAACACGCATTTCTCCTTCTTGACAAACAGCTTATGCTCCCTCAGCATCCCAAAAACTTCTGCCAAGTGTTGCTTGTGCTCTTCCATGTTTTTGCTGTAGACCAAAATGTCATCCAGGTATACCACAACAAACTTATCCAAGAATGGCCTGAACACGTCGTTCATCAGTGTGCAAAATGTAGCAGGTGCATTGCAGAGCCCAAAAGGCATCACCATGAACTCGTATGACCCATACCGAGTCACACACGCAACTTTCTCTTCATCCCCGGGCGCTATCCTGACCTGATAGTACCCCTGCTTCAAATCTAGCTTACTAAAAACCTTTGCCCCAGACAAACGATTGAAGCAGTCTACAATCAACGGTAGGGGATACTTATTCTTGATAGTTAACTTATTTAGGGCCCTGAAGTCCACGCATAACCTCAATGTTCCATCCTTTTTCTTCTGAAACAAGACAGGCGCCCCATACGGAGATCGGGACGGCCTAATGTAACCCACCTCCAACAGCTCCTCTAACTGTTTCTTAAGTTCAACCATCTCGGGTCCAGACATCCTGTAAGGTGCCTGGGCTGGAGGTCTTGCCCCCGGTTCCAGCTCAATTCTATGATCTACGGCCCGCCTCTACGGAAGTTGTGCAGGCAATTTCACTGGCATCACATCCCCAAACTCAATGATGACCTCTTCTACTTCTGGGGGGACTGGTGTCTCTTGCACATCATCCAGTTCATCCCAACCCCCAAGTAATGCAGCTAGGAAAACGGGTTCCTCGTCCTTCCTCTTAGCCGACCTCTTAAAGCTCATCGCCGATACCACCTGAGTCTTCCCGGTCTGTCTCTTATCCGTTGTCTTCACCAAGCAAGTCTGCCTCGGATCCATGAACAACACAGCTTCCAGGTGAGGAATCACTGCGACTTTGCCAATCCTGAGAAATTCCTGACCCAATATCAACTCGAAATCGTCCATCTCAATCGCCGTCAGATCAAGGTGGCCTTGCCACGCACCCACCCTAACCAATATATTCCTGACAATCCCAGTTGCCCTCTTATACGGTGAGTTGATAGTCTTAAAGGAGCCCACACTCGGCTGCACTCTAAGCCCCATTTCAATAGCTCTCCTCGCTGAGATATAGTTGTGAGTGGCTCCTGAGTCCACCATTCCCGTGGTGCTCTTACCATTCATATGGACCTCCACATAACACAACTTGTTCTTATTTTCCGGCATGGCCGCACTTGCCTTCGGTTGAACCTGTGCACCTAGTGCACCCAAACCCGCACAATGCTCCATGGCTGAACAACAACACAAGAAACTCCATACCACTAGGGAGCCTCTCACACAGACACCGAATATGAACACCACACTTTGCTGCAACACAACCATAAGCATATCTCACGCCCTTTGCATCAAGAACATTTCTTACCAGCCAAGAGCCTCAAACCATACTGCCAAAATATGATCAACTCCAATAAATCCAACATCTTTCAAGCTGCGTGTTGAAACAAAGAAGTAGGAACTTCCACTCATTGAAGGATCAAACACCAACCGATTTCTCCAGATTTCCTCAAGCTTTCCAGGCTAATAAATCATCATAGGAGAAATACCCAGAACTTTAGTAACCAGGATAAGGCTTTGACACCACTTGTTGGTATCATCAAGCCTTGACCTCCCTTAACTAGTTCTGATACCACTTGTTGGGGATAAGAGATGGCTCTGTCATCATAAAACAAACATCTAAGACAACAGTGCCTTAGTGATTTTCATTCTTATCACTTCAAAGACACAAACAAATATGCCAAAAAGTGGAAATAGGCATAGTAAATCCCCCATTGATCTTTTTGAGAAAATTAAATACTTAACTTATAATAGATTCAACACAAGCAGAGATTTAAGAATACAAAATTAGACAACCATGAAAGAAAAATATGTAGACACACTCATTTATGTGGTGAAAACCCTTTCAGGTAAAAAATTCCACCCTCCAAAACACTCAACTCACTTGTATTATTCAATAACAAAGCAGTTGAAATACAAATATCAGAGCAATGCTCTTCAAGAGATAACATCTTGTCCATCTGGAGAAAAATAGGCAACAACAAATACAAAATCTTCACACAGTTACAATGTCTTCAATCTATATACTATGTAGATTCCCTTCAGCTCCTCATATGACACTCTTAGCCAGCCTCATGGCTTCCACAGGTTCACATCTTTCCTGATCTGAGAGTCTAAGTGTTCATGGTTATAGTAGTATGAAAAACTACTCAAACACTCTCTCCCTGTCTCTCTAAACACTCACCATCATATCTAACTGCACACGAGATTACATATAATCTCTTACCATATGCCAACCTATTCTACTAGTCAAAACCTTCAATGGTCATCAGGATAATAAATTATCCTACCTACAAGCTTTGATCACTTTTAGATAATGTGCATAGATCTTACAGCTGCATCAAGGCACTCAACACTAAATCAGCTTCAGACACATCCATCAACCTTCATTTAATAATGTAGTCCAATCGCAGATAAAAAAATAACCATCGGCCAAATAGATCTTAAAGATATTGCCACATGTTGCCTTCTCATTCGTTCATCATTTTGACCATTTCGGTCCAGCCCGGTCAAGCTCGGTCAACCGAGCTCTGATCTCTCTCTACCTTCTACCACATCATCACTGATCTCATATTCACCAGTCACGGTATGGTAGTGAGCTCACTCGAGCTCACCCTTGACTTCCCCATGCTACCGCTCTAAACTCATTCATCCACCATGGTATGGCGGTGAGCCTATTCGACCCGACCTCGGCCTCCAACAACGCTACCATTGGGCTTGAATTTTCCCATCACGATATGGTGGTAACTATCAGGTAGACCATCAATGGTCATACTATGCTACCGTAGAGGCCACCATGCCACCCCATGGTAGGGCAGTGACCACTCTGGTAGACCGCTAGTGGTCTCACCACGGTGAGCTAGTTCACCATCCGTAGTGAGATGGTAACCACTAGGCCACACCATAGGTAGCTTACCATGGCCACCATGGTCACTCCAAGCACCGACCATGGTAGGGTGGTAAGCGGCACTAGACTGCCACCCTTCAACCATCAGTTATTTACTGCTACCACCACAGCTTAAGGATAAGCCTCTGCGGTAGGGTGGTAACCACTTCTTCTACAAACTCGCCACCCCTGCGCCATTCACCACAGTACCACGCCACTAGGAGAAGCACCCTATCATAAGGAGGTAAGAATTTATGCCCACAACCTCCACTCATCACACCACCACCAAGCATAAAGAAGACCACCATGGTAGAGTAGTGACACCGCTCAATCACTGAAAATAAAGGGCCCGCAATAAAGAGGTAAACTACACAACCGTGCCACCAATGAAAACATGCAACCATAAGGCGGTAAAGGCCATAAAAATGAAGAAATTTCCTAAGTATTCAGGGGGAAAGACCAAAAAGCTGAGGCATACTTTCCCAATAGTTTCATCTAATTCTATGAGAGCTTATACTCTCAATTTTATTTCATCATAAATTTCATTTTCATATGTCTAGACAAACTTATACATCTCCATCAGATTATTTTGGGGTAACCTTTCATTTATCCCATAAACCAAGTCAAATGGGGCACAACCTATTGCTTTCTTCACAATTACCCTATCTACCTGAACTATTAATCTCAACTTAGAATCCCATGCCTTCTTATTTTTATCCAGGATTCTCTTGATGATTTTCATCAAGCTTTTATTGCTTGATTTTGCTTGTCCATTTCCCTATGGGTGATATGGTGATGAGTAAGAAATTTGGATCTCATGCTTCTCACAAAATTCTATGTATTCTTCAGATCTAAAAGACATTGCATTATCCAAAATAATCCTTTCTAGACATCCAAACCTAGTCAATATGTTGCTCATCAGGAAGTCAATTACCACTTTACTTTTTGCCCTCTTCATTGGAATTGCTTCCACCCACTTGGTAAAATAATCAATGGCCACCAATATCAATGAGTGGCCTCCACTAGAATTACATGCTATGTCTCCCACAAAATCAATACCCCATTGTTGAAATGGAGATTTCACTGTAATTGGCTTTAGAGGCAAGTTACTAGAGAATTTTAACTTAGCAAAGAAATGTTGACAAGCATCACATGTCTTTACCAATTGGTGTGCATCTTTTAAAATAGTAGGCCACCAAAATCTAGCCCTCAGTATCTTATGGGCAGTTGTTTTGGCCATATAATGCCCTCCACAAACTCCACTATGCATCTCAATCATAATTTCTTATGCTTGATTTTGATCTACACACTTTAGCATGACACCTTCCCCATTTCTCCACCAAAACTTACCATCTACAATAACATACTTGATAGCATGTAATTTCAATGTCCTTTTCTCATTGTCACTCAATTTATCAGGACACTTCATCTTTTTCAAATAATAAATCACACCTTTATACCATTCAGAATGTTCCGTATGACATATGTGTGATTTATTCTCCTCTTCTTGCAAATTTATCTGATTTTCTTCCAGATTACTTTGGGCCATGAGCTTGGCCAATCCTTGTCCTCTTACTAGCTTAGTAATCTGGATCTCAATATTGAATTCCTAGATCCTATTGATCCATCTACACCATCTTCCTGACACTTCCTATTGTGTGAAGATATCTTTGACAATAGCACTAGGTACATATGCAACCACAATAGCTCCCATCAAATAAGGTCTGAAGGATTTTACTACCTTCACCAATACATATGCTTGTTTCTCATTTATATCATACTTGAGTTCTGCAGCTTGCAAAGATTTACTGAAAAAGGCTATAGGTTGTTCAAAACCTTTTGCATTCTTTTGCAACAACACAATTGCAATTGTGTAGAAAGAAGCAAATGAAAAGATCTATAAGGGTTTAGAAAAATCAAGTGTTTTCAATACAAGAGCCTCCTTTATTTCTTGTTTAATGGCTTGGAAGGCCTGTATAGACTCCTATCCCCATTCAACCTTAGCTCCATTCTTAAGCATCTTGGAAATTGGGCGAACTGTCTCAACAATTTTTTTCACAAACCTCCTTAGGAAGTTTATTTTTCCAAAGAAATATTGTATACCTTTGAAATTGTGGGGCTGTGAGATTATTTCTATTGCAATTACTCTCTCAGGATCAATTCTGACTCCATCCTTAGAAACAATATATCCCAACAATTTTCCCTCTCTTACCCCAAATGCACATTTCTTTGGATTCAAAGAGATAGCATACTCCAAGGCTCTACTAAATACCTTCTCCAAATGATCACAATGATCCTCTTCCTTTTTGGAGTATGTTGTCAAGTCATCTTGGTATATCACCAAAAACAAGTTAATGAAATCTGAAAATGCCACATCCATGGCTCTTTGGAAAGTACCCCTGCATTTGTCAGACCAAAAGGCATTCTCATATAAACATGTGTTCCCCAGGGTGTAGTGAATGTTGTTTTATATTTCTTAAACTCCTTGACCATGAGCTAGTTGTATCTAGAGAATCCATCCATCATAGACATCAATTCACAACCTGTCACCCTTCTCAACATGGCTTCCATATTTGGTAATGGATAGTTGTCTTTTAATGAAGACATTCAAATTTTTGAATTCTACACATAATCTAATGTCTCCATTTTTCTTTCTTACTGGCACTAAATTTAACACCCAAGATGAATTTATTATTGGCTTGATGATCCATACATCCCTTAGGTTCATTAACTCTTCCTGCATTTTGGGAGCTAAGGTACGATTAATAGGCCTTTGTTTTTTCCTAAATGGCTTGGCACCATAACTCAAGGGAATTTCATGTTGGAATAGATCCTCCCTATATGCCTTAATATCATCATAGGACCATGAAAACACATGTCTAAACTTCCTCAATAAATCAATTAGCATCCTTCTCACCTTTAGTGACAGTTTCTTTGCAATATATACCTTTTTTGGAGATGCTTTACTTCCAATATTTATCTCTTCCAAGTCATCAGGATGTGAAGCAATATAATTAGCCTTTGTCCTATCCTGATTGTCAAATACTCTTTCTAATACAACTAAACCCTTAGGAAGTGTATTTTTTTTTAACTAAATTACTTCATTTCCAAACATAGTATCTTTACCATCAATTGTTTCTACAAAAGCTCCAAACTTAATTTCTTGACTTTCATATTCATCCACACAATTCATGAATCTTTGTATGTCATCATCATTATCAAAAACTTGCTAGTTTTTTATATTATCAGGAACTGATGGCCTGGTTTGCACATCAACCTTTGAGATCCCAACAAAGGTTATATCATCTTGTTTTAGTGCAATGTTTGCTAATAAATATGTCACTTTGTTGTGGCCTCTCTCCATCCAACCTATGCCAAATGCATCAAATTTTTCTAGCTCATCCCAAAAAATATTCCTATACTATTTCAACCTCTTATTCTTTGATAGATACCTAGCCCTAACTTGGGAAACCACAAGCTCAGAGTCTCTAATTACCTTGAGCTTCTTAATCCCATGCTTTTCAGCCAATCTTCAACCCAATAATAGTGCCTCATACTCCATCACATAATTGGTGCAATAAAATGACAGAGTGAAAGAGAACCTGAATGTCTTTCCACTCAGTGATCGTAACAAAACACCTGCACCAAATCCTTCTTTTGAACTTGCACCATCAAAGTACATTGTCCACAATTCATTACATTCAAACAATTTCCTTACTTCTGTGTTAATTAGTACAATAGGTTTATCACAATTGCTAGGGAACTCCTCAACTCTAAATTCATTTATTCCATTATCAATAAAATATGTCATATTTTCAGTTGGATCATGCTCAATCATAAGGGGCACTTTTTATTCTTTCTCAATCTTGACATTCTTTCCATCAATGGAGAAAGTAGAAAATGACAAGTCACACTACATGTTACCTCCCATTGATGCACTCCACTTTCTTGACAATAGCATCCCAAAATGTGGTGGGATGTCTGCAACTAGTACAATCATGGCTAAGTCCTTCTTAGGATACTAAGTCAATTTATAAGGTAATGATCTGATAGTCCCTATAACTGGCACCTCCCTTGAATCCATTGCATAGAATTTACCTTGAGTAGTATCCATTGTCAATCCCATTGCCTCCATGATCTTGACTATCATAACATTGTTTGATGCTCCTAAATCTATCATACAATTCCTTAAAGTCTTCCCATTTATAACAACACTTAAGAAAAAAGGGGTTTATGTTTTCAAGGAACATATTAATGGAATTCTCTAAATACACAAGGGGAATTTGTGACACAATTACCTCCACTTCTTTCTCTTTTCTTTCTCCTTCATCCTTTGCTTCTTTACAACTACCTTGTTCAACCCTATTAACAACAACACCTACGATCAAGACTATTGTTTTATTTTTATGTTCATCTATTCTCATCATTTCTAGCAAAGGTACAATAACTTTAACCTGAGAAAGCACTTGAAACATATCTATGGGAATATATTTTGGCAACTCAGACACCATACCTCCATTATTTTCTTTCTTCTCTTGTTGTTTGCTTCCCTAAAGTTTCTTCTACCTCCTATCCTCTAAAGAAGGTTCAAAAGACTTTGTAATCACTTTAGTCTTCACCAATGATGAATTTGCTTCTTCTTGAGGCTTTGGAGTTTTATTCTTTTTCGCCCAAATCTTATCATTTTTTACCTCTTTAACTTTGATAACATCTTTCTTGTTATCAACTTTAACACCCATAGTTTTGTCCTTTTGTTCTTTAATAAATAAGCTAGCAGGTTTACCCTGTTCACCACCTATAATTTTGTTTCTCATCTGAAGTGAGCTTCTCATTTGAGCAACCATTTCCTTAGTCAACCCTATAATATATTCTTCGGATGGTCTCCTAAGGGACACTGAATCTTCATCCTATTCCATATTGCAAGCATTATGGTCAAAATCACCTTCCTCATCAGAGAAAACCTCTTGATGGTATATCTCACTTCTTTGCCTCTGATTATCCACATCAACTCCCTGTGATTTAGCATCAGAGGAACACTCTACCTCATCAATGTATGATTTGGCCATACAAACATCCACATCACCCTGCTCAATTTCAGGAGTCTGCTCATAAGTTTCCTGCTTTGTCCCCTTAGCAACAAGCAATTGAGCAATACCATAGTGATTTTGATCATGTGGATGTTGAAAAACCTCACACCATGGTCTATCTTGTACCAAATTTATTGAATTCTTCTGTAGGGGATCTGGGCTATGTTGATCATGATTAGGCTTCTGGCTAGGCAAGATTGGTTTCCCATGTTTCCAATTTGCATTATAGGGGTAATTTTGCAACCTAGTCTATCTTTCATTCTTATTATATTGTTTCTTGTCATTTCCTATACCCTTGTCTTGCTTGAAAACAATATATTTTATGTCTTTCAAAGTGCTCAAGACCTTCTCCCATTTCTCATCATCCTTAGGCTTTGAAGTAGAAACCTTCTCAACCTTATCCTTAGGATTTTTTAAAAGTGTGGGCTCTTCTCTCCTACCATACTTCCCAAAAGCTTGCCTATTACTCTTAATGTTTATAGCCACCCTGAAAGCATCCCTCATAATCTGAGGGTCTTTATCTTTGAGGAGGTATGCCATTTTAGCATCAAAATAATTGAAATATGTGGTTAGACAGACATTCTCATCAAGCCTCAAAACCTGGAACAACTTATACTTTTATGTTTGAAATCTTAAGTTAAACTCCTTCATATGCTTTTTTAGTGAATTCTTGATGTTACTGAATTCATTTAGTATAAAAATGGCATTGGTTTTATCAATGTACTATTCCTTGAAACACTTTTCAAATTCATCCCATGAACCAATACTAGAATTAGGTAGACCTCTATACTAATCCATCGCATCTTATACCAAGGATTGTACAAACAATTTCATTACAACATCTTCATTCTCTACCTCATAATCATTCAACATATCCATAAAGGCTTTTAAATGTTCCTTTGCTATCACAACATTATTGCTAGCAAATTTACTCATCTTTTCTCTCAAATCATCAGGGATGGGATTTGGATAACCTAGAATATGATCAAAGAATAATTTCCTATATCTTTCCAACTGTATAGGTCTTCTTTGAAATAATCCTTCAATCTTCTAAGAGTCAACACTAGATCCTATGTTTTACACCCTAGGGCCATCCTGATTTAGATTTACAAACTTAGTAGCATGGGTTCTTGGGCTAGAATTGTTTGTATTGGTATCAAAATTTGTTTTAGGACCATATTTCAAGGCATATTGGTGACTTGATGAGGTTTCAACTTGTGTAGCCTCATCCATGCTTGACATCTTTAGGAAACCTATTTTTCTTTTCATTTTTGCATTTTCAGCCTTAATTTTTGTCCTCTCCAATTCCTCACCCTCCCTTCTAACCTTTTCTAAGGAAGTTTCAGCTTATAATGGTACATGTGGTGGGATATCTCATTTAGGAGGGTGGGAAGTCACCTTATCACTTGTTTTAATCCCACCAACCTTTTTTTTTGCCTTGTCTAAAACTAGTTTAGGATTTGGGTCACTTGGTTGGGGCTTGATAGGGTCTGATGGTTTTGGATCTGAGGTTTTTGATTGGGTATCAACTTGACCTATAGGACCTACCTTAGACACAGGCTTTATCTCCTTATCAAATACTTCGTGTACAATAGGACCCTCAACATTTGGCTTAGGTTTTTCTTGGTTCAGGGCTTTCATTGTTGCCAATTGTCTAATCAACCTATCTCTCTCAATCACAACATGCATCAATTCTATTTATCTCTCCTTTTCCTTTTTCTTCCTGAGCTCAACTTATTTTTGGATCTCCCATCTTAAGGAATCAATGTCTCCAAAAACATCATCAGGGTCATGCAAGGTCATCTTAAAACTCAATGTATCAATTAGATCTATTAGGTTCACTTCTTCAAGTACATGTATAGACAATAAAGGAGTTCCATCATCCTCAACAAGAGGAGGAGGCACATCACTAGTGATTTATCTATGATGGCTTCTACTTCTACTCCTACTTCTTCTCTTTTTAGAGTATTGAACACTAATAGGTCCTTTATTTTGACATGTTACATCCTCTTGGTTTTGTGTATTAAATAATGCATAAAAAAAATCCATAGCTATCTAACTCTGAACTTTTAGAAACCTTTTCAAAAAATTTAGGGATAGGATGTAAAGACTTACTTGTACCTTGTTGTACAGGGTTCTGTGATGCGGGAGCAACATGACTAGATTTTTGTCTTTTCTTTATCCAATCCTTCTTCTTAGTTTTAGGAAGTTCACTCTCCAATGTCTATTTCAGATGGTTTTTCATGAATGACCTTGTGTTCTTCATTCTACCTACTTGTCCAAAATATCTTTCAGCTTATATTAAATCTTCAAAATAAGATGCACACTAGTGCAGAGACTTCAGAGTCACCACCCAAGTATCTTGGGAATAACAAATATCTAGAGATACTTGGTGGATTTTCAAAAGACCTTTGGAACTTTGTATTGACAATGTACAATGTATTTCACTACTGACTCAAAATGCTTTGAATAACAGAAGATATGGACAAACTTAACACAAAACCATGAGCTCGGCCTTCAAATCACATAAATACTTATGAAAACTCTATGCAAAATGGATAACCAACACACTGACAAGAAATATTTGGATTAACATCCCTAGTAGAGTCACCATTTTTTTGGTTGTTTTTATTGTAACCAGTCTTCTAATCTACCTATGGAATTGCCAATTCCAATCAAGGGCAACTCGAAGGACCTAGACCAAATGATGAGGATTTTAAATACCTCCTACACTTTGGGCTCTACAAGACCCAAGGGGGTGATCCCTTAATGTGTTTACAACCTCCACACCATTATCATAAAAAATATTAACAATAACAAATAATATTAATTAATAGCTCAACAGAACAAGATAATACTGAATAGAATTGGTTTTTCATCAATAACATCAAAAATTTGGAGCGTGAGAGTCACAACAATAATTCAAATTAAAAGATATTCATTGATTTTTTAATTTGTAGCAAGCTCCAGGTGGACACAAACAAATACTGAACCAAAAAGAACAGATGCACCTTAGATTAGGGCCTTATTTCCATTGGAGGAGTCAAATTCACAAACATCTAAGGGTTTATAATAGATTCAACACATAGAATATAAGATCTTCGACAACATTGCCTTACAATATCACCAATATGTACCCTAACTCAATACTAATTACCAAATCCTTGTATGAAACATATCAACCTACAATCTCATTTAAGAATTTAAATTAATTCCTTGAATTAAAGCTAAAACAAGAATTGCACACACCACAACAGTGAGATGAACAACATAACCCTTGATCATTTTATTCAAAATTCAAATATGCTTTTACACAAGAAAGACACGAGCTCAAATTTATCAGTTCAATTCAAAATGCCACTAATGTCATAAAACATCATATCTCCATGAATTCAGAACCTACAACAAATGACTCAAAACCTAACTTGCATTTTCTCTATAACTATCATAATTTACAATTACTCTACAACTTCACCTAGACTCGACCCAAAACTTTCTAACTTGTTAACCTGTACTTCTGGCCTTGAAATCCTTCTTATAGAAAATGATGGAGAAAACAAGCATTGGACCAAAAAACACACATGTCACTAGCCACTTGGACCACTTTGTGACATTTCAAAATCTGGTTACAACAACAACCTCCTTGGAGAATCTTCTTGTTCCAGTGGCAACAAATCTTCAAGAACTTCGCACTTAGACTTCCACCAAAACAAAACTAGAAATTGTTATAACTACAATATTTGGTTAATTAACTATTAGCAGCCTACACCTGCTTCACTCCTCCTTAGTTAAATATATATTCACCCAGTGCTGGTAATCTTCATCATGTGGCCAATTAAAACTGATTACCTCATTTAATTTGAAACTATAAGGCATATATTTAACTGCCACTTGGTTTGCCTCTCGTTCAAAAGACTCAAGGAATGAGTTGGTGCTAATAATTTTATCCATGCAACTCACTAATAAATCAAAATATGAGTCATCACAAATTAAAGTAATTTGAGCATTGATGACCTCATTAGCTTGATCTTTCCATTGTTTAAGTGACTTGATATTTCCCTTCTCATCAACTATGTAAGGCAATGATGTGTCACTCCAATCATCAAAATTCTTTACCAATTCTTTGATCTTCCTAATCAAGTCATATGGTAAGGCTTGAAAACCTTGCAATGATTTAACAAACACTTGAGTAGGTCTTAATGATAGCGGCCTATTATTTACATCAAACCTTGAGGCCTTATAAATTACATCTAAATCATTGGCCCTAGGGATCCACTTCTCAATTAATGGTATTGCTATCTCCTGATCCCTATCAATATTATTTATTGCACCTAATAATAAAGAATAAGAAGTATACACCATTGATAATCTATCATCAACCTTCTCATTTAAATGTTGCAAGATAGTATTAACAATCTCCCTTTGTCTTGAAAATATCCCCTCCTCACTCACCTTCAGAGATGCGTCTAGCTCTATAAATTTCTGCATCAACTGCTGCCTTGTTGGATCAACAAAGCATTCTAACTCTTCCTCAATTGGTTCCAATGTAGGGCTGATGGAAGGAGTTTTATTGTTAGATCCAAGTGTAGAGACAATGGGGGAAACAAGAGGCAATGATCCTGGTGTGGAAGGCAATGATTTAATCCCTAGAGTAACTAATGTTTCCCCAATCTGCTTGTATTTTAACCTATCCACCTCTGTTTGAAGCTCAATATTCCTTTGCTACTCCTTATTAGATTCTCCAATCATAAGGATATTATTTTCCATGAGGCTCCTTTTTTCAGCTTCCTCTCTCTCTGTAGTCTTTTGTGTCAATTTGGCCATATTTATAGTTAAATTTGTGGCCTCTATCATTGAGGTCTTTGAAGCTCTTTTTATTATTAACCCCCCTCTCAACTTTGGGTTAATATAAATAATATTTGGCTTTCTTCCTTGGGGGGCCAAAGCCCATACTGCCAAGGTTTCATATTCCTCACTAAAGGTAGAATCTTGCAATGTTTCCTTGACCTCTTTTCCAAAATTTTGGAGGGGATGCTTGGACTTCAAAATAACATTGAAAGCTACTACATCAGCAATATCGCACTCAGGTAGAATCAAGACACCAGCTTGATTGACTAGTTTTATCCCTTCCTCTAGAGTGATGTTCTTGAATTCATTCATTACCTTGACCTTTACCTCATCATCATTTTCCTGATCTTACATATTAGGCCTCAGTTCTCTTCTCTTCTTACACTTCTCCTGATATTCTTCCAACTTCATTCACCATACCAATTGCAAGAAGACTGGTGTTTTCACAAAGGAATCATCATCCAAAAATTCTTTACAGGCCTCCATCCTTGCATCTTGTACACATTTACCTTTCATATCTAGGTCTGATAAAACTAACTCAACTAGTCTTGGAGGAGAAGGCATGCCCATTTGTATATCTTAATCAGTAACAATAATCTCATCCACCAAGTCCTTATGGGACTGCTTAATCCTTCTCCTCTTGGGGCTTGGCACTGATGGTGGTGGGGAGGGACTTCTCTCAAGTGATGACTCCAGATCAATTATTTTTATTGCCCCAGGTGCTTTGAGATGTGGAGCTAGTTGTTCATGCAATTTCATTATCTACTTTCCATTTCTATCTTCTTCTTCTTCATCACTATTGTCATCCCTTTTCCTCCTGTAAATAGACTTGGCATCTGGAGGTTGGTAATTTGGCCTCTCTTCAAGTGGCCTTGCAATGTTTTTTTATATGCCCAAGTCTAACTCCAAATTTATTTTCTTGGTCATCAAAATACTCATGATCTCTTTGAAATTCTCTATAAAAAAATCAATCTTTTTATGATAGGGACTGAATTCAATCAATGGATCATACTTTGGATCCATCTTGTGCACAATTGCCAATAGATTATTAAAAGCTACCTATTTATCTTTGTTCAACTCCTACTTATTCAAATCAAATTCATTTCTGACTAGGTCCTCAAGGAAATTGAACTCAAGAACAAATTTGGCACCTTTTATTCTTTGTCTAAAGAGAGAAAAGAAACCCTCAGGATCATGTTTCCTCCTAGGACAAAAACTCAAATGGTATACTTAAAAAAAAAAATCCAAAATGAACCTAGCCTCCCTTTGAAATTACAAAATTAGAAACCATTGTATACTCTGGGTAAAAAGTCCCCTTACCCTTTCCTATAAGGTTATCTTCATGAATACATCCAATTTACCACATAACCTCAGCAAATCCAAATCTTGGTGGCACATTATAAGCAAAAATATGTGGGGTCCCTTGAAAACAATATACCCTCAAAACAGTGTTCACCGGGTATGGGATAATGTCACCTCAATTGTGGAAAATCTTCAAATCTGGCCTCCTCACCTTTGGCCTAAGGAAATCATGCAACTCCTTAGGAACCCTGGGTAAATTAACCATCAATCTGGCTCTCAGTCTTGATGCAAAGAAGTTTTTGAACTGTACATAATTGGTATTCTCCCTATTGTATGAAAGATCAATAGTCCACACTTGTATTGAAACCCTTTCTCCATTGACAAACTACTTCAATCTCATCTTCTTAGAGAAAAAAATAGTATTCTTGAACAAAAACACGTGCATTAACATATAATACTAGTAAAAGGGGGTGCCTGCATCATTTTACTACAATTTCAACAACCCTTCATGTATCTTTTCTGCCAAGAAGGAAGCAAAATCATATACTACAGAGAAATTGGGGTGTTGTATTTTCACCCCCATGAACATATAAGCTATAGGTATGACTGTATTAGGGCTAAAACCCAAAATTTGGCTCAATGAATAAAAAGTGGCCAAGAAGTGTTTGGCAAAACAATCCAGTCTGAAAGGTCCTGGTCACTAGGGCTAATATGAACACTTGAACTTCCTACCCTAGCCAAATGAGGTGGAGCATCTTAGCTATAAAAAGGGATTTCATCTTCCTATACTCCTATTTCATTCCTTCAAGCTCAATAGGGACCAAGAATACACTAGACTCACACAAATCAAAGACCTCTTGAAACTCCTCTTTGTTAATACTTAACAAAACCTTTCCATCATTATCTTTAACCATCCGTGTGATAGGATCATATCTTGCGGCCACTGCCTTGAGAAAATCCACATTAGGGAACACATTTGGAACTATTAGTTTCCCCATATCATACATCCAGCTATTTGAAAAAGGATGGGCAAAATTTATGTATCCAAACTATAGTCTAAACATCTCCAAACCCTTAAGGAGACCCCTAGCATTGGCTATATGAGAACAATTATATACTAATCCCTCCCCTAGGGTTTTTCCTCTTATTAAAACTAGCCATTTCTTCCTATCATTTGTTGGCAATGATAATTGATCTAGGAAATCATCATATAGGTTTCTATTCAAAAATTCAATCTGGTTGGAATGATGTTTTAATGGTGCTATCCTGAGAAAACTAGGGTTTCCTTGTATTTCAGACCTTAAAAAAACTAGGGCTTTACAAAACTATGAAATTAAAAAACAAATACTTCGCAATTTCCCACAATTTAGCTCACTTATAGCCCTAAAAAAAATTCAACAAGATTTCCAACAACCAAATGAAAAATTCCCCCAAATTCAGATTACAATTTGACCAGGAGATGCAAAATTCAACTTACAGTTTTGTGCTTTGCAGAAACCCTAATTATTCACTGCAACAGCTCCTGAATTCATCCTCATCTTTAAAACATCTTTGCAAAACTGCTCAAATGCTTTGTGATAAAATAGAATAGGAAAATGGACACTTTATTTCAATTAAATCATGCTAGAAAATGTATCGTCCTCTATTAAATCTCACTCACACATTGCACCAATGACTCCAATCACATTTGATGCAGATTCAAATATTACTCGTTGATCTTTCACTACAGTTGGATCATTGAATGACTTCCTTCAAACGAATCTAACATGACCATCCATCGTGGAAAAATGGCCCACCACATTCTACATCACCAAGGGAATCCATGCGACACTCTCCTATGATATCATAATCAGTAAAAACCTTCCAACTTATGATCACATGATGGCGGGCAACCATGGATCTCAATCATCAAAGATCCTATTTATTCAAAACAACAACCAAATCTATCATTAAACATCAAGCACCTTTCCTGCCAAGATTAAATAATCTTCATCCATTTGAACCGCATGTATCTTATAACTGCTTTAGTAACCCACCAGATAATGTATCAAAGTCGGATTAATGTATTAAAGTATTCCTCTCAATCCTTTGGCTTCACCAGATGTGACACCTGGTGCTCACCCGTGCTATTACGATCAACCAAAATTGTGTGGTGGGGTCATCACGGGATAGCGGGGAACTACTGAGATCAAACAATGATTCATCAACAGTCATGAAAATTTATCCCTTGCCAAAATATAAAACATTTGTTAAAACAAGAGGGGCCATTACTAGGTCAACGACAAATGATGACATAAGTTGTTTTTTAAAAGAGGGAGCATGGGGCCAACCTAGACTTAGGAAGGAATAAAGTCTAGCAAAAGAAATAAAATGACAGATCAAAAGGGGGCCAAACCTAGATGAATCAATGGGGCATAATTTTTTCTTAAAACCCTCATCTAAAAGTAACGACCAAATAGATCCCAACCATGGTATAAGATAAGACACTAAGGTTTTGCATAGATAGATGAGAAAAAATGTAAAACCCCAACCATAGGCTTTTCTCAAACATCATGTAGAACCAAAAACATAGGCATTATCAAATGGAACTTATAGAACGTAAAATGAAGTTCCATAAGAACTGACCTAATTTGAATTTGAATTTACAAAGGATGTATGGTCAACCTTGGCTGAGTTTCAAGGTTGAAGAAGGTATAAGTACAAGTTGGCATGTTGGTGAAAGATGAAGGCGAGAAAGATAGATTCAAGATAGATGTGAAATACTGTGTGTGTGATGCAATTTTGAGTAGATCAGTGTGAATTTCCTATTAGGGTTCCGAAGGAAGTGAGTTGAAGGCATCTGACATATTTTTTGTGTGTCTACAAGTGAGTGAGTGAATTGTGGTGGAAATCGTGGTTGCACTGGGATAGTTTTCTCTTTGCAACTATCCTCTTCTATCTTCTTTATATTTTTTTGGCAATGAGCCCTTTGGGTGGTTAACCCTTATTGGACAATGATTCATGTTCCAAACAGTAAGTATTTTTTTGGTAGTGAGCCTTTCTGGTAGTGAGCCTCTATATTCGGTTTTGATTTTCTCTATATTGTGAGCTAATCCTCATTGTGATTTTTCCTTTATTGGGTTTTCAACATAAATTCGGTGTTATTGTGTGTATGAGTTTACTTCTTTTAGTTTCTAATTTTACACAATGACTAATCATATTAGCAGAATAAATGATTTGTGAATGATAATTGATCTAACTTCTGGTGGAAGTCTTAAAGGTTAAAATTACTACAACTGATTCACTCCCCCTCTCAGTTGTCTTTTTCAACATAATAAATATAGTCACTATTCGAGATTGAAATCCTATCATATCACTTACCTAATATTGTCATAAACTTAGAAAATTACTATAAGGTTTATGATTAGACATCATCAATAAAATTAAATAATTTCCTTTAGCCAATAAAAGGTGAGAAACGGTTGTGAATGAGGAATGAAAAATTTTTTTCAAGAAAAGAGATAATCATATCACTAAGAAATATTTAATATCACATGTACATTAATTCATAAGAAAAAAAATTTGCAAGTGTAAATTGAAGAAAATTTGGTTGAGAGTTGCATTTAAGTGTGTGCACTAGTTTTAGAAGATCATACATAGTGAGGAAGAGTTTCATCTATATTTTTAGCACATGTATGAGTTTCATAAAGGATCCACAAGCATTATCTCTATATTCTGGTAGGACAGGTGTTCTACCTATTGTTCTAATTCAACTGGGGATTGGTGTCTCTAGTAGGTTGGTTCCTATAAATACAATAGGGGATTCCAATGTCTTCATTAGGTTGGTGCCTAATTCATATTGTAAAATTCACACATATATTTCTATATTGTGAGGTTGGATTTGGATAGTAGATCCAAGTAGCTATTCTCACAATGGTTTTTCCCCATCTTAGGTTTCCACATATATCTAATTTTCTCTTATGTGCTTTATGCTTTATGTTTTTTCTTGTGTGGGGTTCATTGTGAAGAATCATATACTCTAATAACTATAGAAAAGTTAAGAATTTTGAATTGAATAGATCTACTTATTCACCCCCCTCTAATTAGATTATGTTCCCTTTAATTGGTATCAAATCAAAGTTCCTTTGAGGAAGCCTAACAACTTAAGGTAGTTATGGGATGAAACACTTAGTTGCTCAGGAGGGATTCTCTAGAAATAAAGCACCACTATTTGATAGATCTAATTTTGCATTTTGGAAAGGATGGAGTCCTACTTGATGGCTCTTGGAATGGGTATCTAGATTTCAATGATAAAGAGATATGAGATTATTTAAAAACCTCCTAGGGATGAATCCATAAAGAGGGCTTGTGAAATTAATGCTAAGGTAAGGAATGTTATTTTATGTGGATTGACTAACTCTGAATTTGTGAAAGTGATGCAGTGCAAGATATTGATGAAAATATGAGATAAATTGGAGACCATTTTTTAAGGTGATGACAAAGTCAAGGAGGCAATGTTGTAAACTCATAGATCTCAATTTGAAAGCTTGAAAAGGAGAGTAGATGAAAATATTTCCACATTCCTACTTTGGGTTGATGAATTTGTCATCTCTATCAAAGGTATTGCAGACGAGTTGAAATAAAAGGTACTCTAATCTCCTCCAAGAAGGTTTGATTCTAAAGTCTCTACGATTGAAGAAGGTAATCATATGAATGCTTTGAAGTTTACTGAATTATATGGAATTCTAACTGCTTTTGAAATGAGATTTTAAAGTGAAGATTCAATAAGGAAATAGATGAAATTTAGGCTATCTAAGAAGCAACTTGATCAAGATTCTGATATTGGATCAGATTCGAAGAAAGCTAATTTTGTAAGAAAGCTATAAAGAGGTTCCAATAATTATAAAGGAATGTTACCTTTTAAGTGTTTTAATTGTGATGAATTAGAAAATTTTATGGCTAAGTGTCCCTGTAAGGAATCTAACAATGTTGAGAAAAACTAGGGAAATAAATCATTTTAGAGAAGGAATAAAGGTCAGAGGAAACATAAGAGTTTCTACCCTAATGAGGAAGAATATTTCTCTATTGATGAAGAAGATAAAAATATCTTCGAAGATGAAAATTGAAAGGCTATATTCATGGCTTTGAAACTACTGAAGAAGATGCTAAAATGGATTTTGAAAATAATGAAGATGAAGTGGATCTTGCAGAAGAATTTCTATGGGCTAGAAAAGAGATCAAGAGACTAACAAAAATAATTACAGAAATGAAGGCTAAAGAAAATGTATCTTAGGACTTGGCGAAAGTAGAGAAGATTATTTTTGATCTAATGATCTAGACAAAAGAATAAAAAAGGATTGAAGAAATTTTGACCAAAAATTGTTGTCTAGAGACAAGGATGGCAAGAAGCTGGAAGAAGAAATTGTGAAAATAAGAAAATAACTTGAGAAAGTGAATCAATAGTTGCAGATGAAGTTTAGAAAGAGTACTAAAACCCTAGATTAGATATTAGGAAGTTAGACATATTCATATATCAAAACCAGAATTGGTTTTGATGATCAATTTGTGTCTGCTTCTATATATATACATCTTTGTATATGTGTATGTTGTATAACTGTATATAACATATATGTATGCTTTTATTTGCATCGTTGTTTCTACTCTTTCAAATGCTGACTTTTAGATTTTTGTTTTTAGTTGACAAGAGTTTGGTTACTGTGCTAGTATGATGCATAGGGGAACAGCCAGGATAGCTCAGTTGGTAGAGCAGAGGACTGAAAATCCTTGTGTCACTAGTTCAAATCTGGTTCCTGGCATGTATACTTTTATAAGTATTAAAAATGATTAATAGACCTTATTCTACTCTATATATGATGAATTTTTTAGAATAATCATCAGTGATTCTATGGTATTGAATTAATAGGGAGTTCGCCCAAGTTATTACTTGAAATAACTAGAACTAGAGAGCAATTTTCTCTATTTCATTTTTTTTATAACTCGTAAAAAAAGGGTATAACTAGGCCTATTAGATAGTTTCCAATTCATCTGAAAGCTCAAAAAAAATCAAAAGAACAAGGTGATATAAAATTCTGTGAAACCAAGTCCTAAAATGATTAGTTTTAGATGTACAAGGTCTGAAAGAATCATCCCAAGTGATGAAAGAAAGACATGAAATGATGGCTTTATTCAAGTCCAGAAGAAGAGAAGAAGAGCTAGCAGACACAGATTCAACACTATGTTTAATTATCCTATCTTCACAATAATTTTTGTGATAAGGTTGTGGATTGTAGAAAATCTCTGATAAAAAGAAATAACTTTTTTAGTAATAAGGAATTTTCACCTCTATATAATTTTAATATCCTCTACTACAAATGCAATAATTTTGGACACATTTCTAGGAGTTGTACAAGTAATTTTTTGAGTCATCCTTTACTAGAAACTGAGAGGAAAGGATCAAAAATTAGGAATCATGAATTAGATAAAGTCTAGAAGAAGGTTTTGGAAGAGAAAAAGTAGAAAAGGTGATGGAACACAACTATCTATTGAGAGGGGGTGAATTAGTAGATGACTTTAAACTTTAGCCCTTAAAATGTTTTGCATATTAATTCCTTAAGCACCTAGTGTGTAGATTAAAACATAAGATACAAAAACATAAACAAGAACATACACAATATTCACATAAAACAAGATGTACATTGAAAACCTAAGATGGGAAAAACCATAGTGAGAAATGTTGCTAAGATCTACTATCCTAATCCAGCCTCACAATCCAATGTCAAGTTACAATGTTTAAGGGTACCAACCCTAAGGAGACACCCATCCCCTGATTTTAGGAGCACCTAATCCAAGGAAGAACCCGCTCCCCACTCTAAGAACCTACCCAAATATCTGATGGAACCCACCTATCATATTTACAAAGAAATATATTACAATTTTTTCACAAGAATTCAGTTTAATGTTGTAACTTACTTTGCATCTATACACTTTTCTACACCCCTCTAGCTCTACTCTACTCTTCCTCTTCTCTATTATTGCATTATGTATCTACCTAATCAAGAGGCTCAAAATACTCTCTGCAAATATGCACTATATCTTCTACAACTCTTCTCTAACTTTCTCCATTCCACTAATTTCCACACTTAGTCAAAAAATTTCTTTTTGTTTTCTATCTCTTTCACTAACCTATGGTGAATTCCTCGAGATTGTCATCCACATACAAATCTCCTATTATGGTCTTCCTAATATCTTCATCATCATCCTATCTTTGCATCAAGCCTCACACTCATTCAATTTTGATACAGTGTATTTTCTAAATGTGGTTCTATGCAAAACCCTAATATTGGACATGCACTTAATATATCCTTCTAATCATTCAATTTGATCCTAATCCCAATCTCAATTATTATTTGTGACACTATTCTGCACATCAAATATTTATTTACATTGGTCATAGGTGTAGGTGAACTAATTAAATTCAAGTGTATAGCCAAAACACTCATTCACATAGACTTAGTCATTTGCGATCTTTGAGCTTGAATTTGGGTCATCGATTTGAGGCCTTCACAACATGATCATTTGTTCCTCATTCATCACCATAAATTTAAAACACTTCCTTTGAATTATCTTCATTTAATTGGTTCCATTGATCTTTAACCCATCACATATCGCTATTTCACCATGGGCATCAACATATATTTCCATGACGTAAAGGATCCAAAAATCACCGTTTAATCACCTTCATTCAATCTCAAGCTTTGACAATCCATCGCATGCATTTTGATTATTGAAACATTATTTGAAAGCAAAGGCAAGATAATCATGATGTAAAGAAACCTCATTATGTAAAAAAATCTCACCACCTATCTTCCATACCACATGTTAAGTTCTTTCCATACTATAGGGCTAAGCTAGGGACCCATCGTACTCATAGCGGGGAAGTGAATGACTGCCATCTATCCCTAGCTTTCATCATCATCCACTATCTCTTGATGTTCATCATTCATCATTCATCACATCCCTTCATTTTTCTTCACAATAATGATGTGAAGTGATCGAGCGATATATTGCCACATGTCAACATGATGTCATCATCAACTTACAATTTTTGACCCACATGTAACACTTTGTGCACCGTTCGATCATTAACCATTTGATATCCACCATCACCTGCTATCCCGTGAGGCTAGACAAGGACCCACCACATTTATCATGGGCTAGCAAGAACCATTGATCTTCATTAGCTTATCACAACCATACATTATATATCATGCAAGAACTTCTATATCAAATATATCAAAGTGCAATGTGAAGGATAGTCATGATAGCCATCTGATTTACAAACTCCAACATGCATCGTTGATCTTCCATAAAACCTCATCATCAGATGAATGCAAGGCACCAAGAGAGAGGCTTGGTCATGCCAATGACTCTAATGGCTCATGTAATAACTTAAAAGACTTTTCTTGGCAATACCTAATCACCATTAAATATAAACTTAGTTCATTACAATGACTATTTAGACATTAGGGTTTATCTACAAAACCCTAGGATTGTTCAAGAGCACAAATTATTGCATTCTTAGCACATCCAACATCCTTTCAAATTGAAACTTATATTTTTGAGAATTTCTCAAAAAACCCATGCCGAATCATGCCAAAGATATTCCTTAGATATCTAGAAGCAACTGTTACAAAATTTGACAACATTTCATGTTAGCTTTGCAACATTGTAAGCAACAGTGTGACATTCATAGAGCCATGCTTTCTCACCAACCTACACCAAAACTTCCAAAACCAGATCCACTACAAGTCTGACATAAATGACACATTTTGACATCAATGATAACCAAAATGCTAAAAAATCTCCCCATTTTTCATTGATGGAAAAACTAAATGCTCAACCTTGTAGATAATGGTCTTGTTGATGGTGAAAATGACACAAACAACACTAAAATAGAATGTTTCTACTCTATTTCTCCTGAAAAAGAAAGACAACATATAGCAGCCTAACTCCCAAGGTCCTAGTAGTTGGTTCTCAACTGGTTGGTGTCACTCAATTGGTCCATGCAACTATAATGTTCAAGGGGCCTATGCTGGTAACAAAGAATGCAAGCAATGACTCATTTTACCGAACTATTTTTAGTAAATAAAGGGGGTTTCAAATAAAAGAAAAAGATAGATCAGAGGGTAAACCAGTAAACATGAACAAAGCTCATCTAGCATCCGGACATATATCTTCAACAATGAATATTTTCCAATAGATCAAGAAAAACCAAAGCATGATACAATTCATAGAATAATCCATACAATTGTATGCATCTACAGTGCTTATTTTAATTCGCCTATCACAACTTATTTCAAAGATTCCAAAAAGAACACACATTCATTCATTGCCAAGATCATAGGTCAACAAACTTCAATAAATTTAATTCAATGATAATCTAACCAGATAATCCTTAAATCTGGCTTCTTCTAATGACTTTCATCACATAAGAAACAATCATGCTTCAGCACAATCACTGACATACAGATAGATTATAACTCATTAGCCCTATCAAGTAAAACTTAATTCTAACACCGTATGCATAAACTTGTTATTTTATTTAACTATAAAAATCAAGTAACAATGTATCTCTGTAATTACTATGAAAAATTCTATCTCCTAATATTAGGTGGCCAATTCTATTCTCTATTAGCCGACACTTACAATATGATACCCAATGGGTATTTGTACATATATAAAATATGAAATCCACTTCTATTTTAAGTGGACCCACCCTTTTAGGGATTACAATCATCCTTGGAAACTTAGTTAAACTGGAAGAAAAGAGAATAGAAGAGAAGAAAGTCATGCATTTCAAAAATTGTCAATGATTCATGCAACATGCAAAGAAAAAAAACCATGCATGCATGAGATTTAGGCATGCGAAGTTTTCTCAATCATGTATTCGTCATAGCTGAAGAAGACTTGTTGTAATGTGTCTAATTCAGGCCCATCCACCCAACTGTCTTCAAACCTAATTCACTCCAACTCCGCTGCAGCAAACCCTCTCATATCCTTTAGCTTTGTCAACTCTCTCTTGGCTACTATAATTTCTTCTTTAATGTCCATCAATCTATCTACTAGAAAATCCTCACCAACATCTCCTCTCTGCATAACCTATTTAAATATTTCAGTCCACTTCTGCTTTATTTGGCTTAAAGGTAAGCCTTGTTTTACAAGTACCTCAACATTTACCAAAATAGCAATGATGGCTTCCAACTCCTCAAATTGCTCATTTAGCTCCTTAACAAAATCTTGCACCTCATTTCTATGTTTGAATAAGAAATTTTTTCTAAATAGGATTATACAAGAATTCTTTTCCATAAAATCTTTATTGTCTTCTTCTAATATCAATTGTTCTAGGAGGGTAGTCTTAGAAAATTTATTGACCTCTTTCATTTTTTGACTATATCCCTGATACACCTCTTCTTGTGCTTCCAAATTTTTAACATATTGTTTCATCTCTTCCATCAGATCTTAAGTTGCTTTGTAGACCTCAAAACTGTCTTCTAGAACTTCATTTATTTCTCGATTCAACTTACTTACCCACCAATCTAACATTTTTTCCTTGCCCCTCACTTGTTCCAAATCCTTATTTCCTTTTTGCTCAACAAAATTGGGGTCTCAATTGCAGCAACCTATTGTGATCTTGGATCAGAAATTTTCTTGAGAAAAACATGCAATTGATCTAGTTGAGCATTAAGCTCATCCTTCCTTTGTTTATCCTTCAACATCCTAGACTTGGTTGAGGAGGCTACCACATCAATTAGATTCATTTTTTGATCCCAGGTAGGTCTCCCCAAATTTACAGTTCCTAGTTGATAATCCATCAATTGCATATCCCCTGCCTCCTTGTCTATCATAGGTATGGCACACTCAACCACAATTTCTCCCTTGTCAGTCAATCTAGTAGAGTGCAGGATCTTGGCCTTATTTTTAGGCCTTTCTCTTTCAATTTCCTTCATCATATCCTCCCAATTGAGAGGTTGAGAAGGTGTCGGTGTTCTCTTTTTCAGGTCTAATTTCAACCAAGTCGGAGCTCCTAGAGTAACAGTCATCATGGTTGAAGAAGAGGAGGAAATAGCTAAGGGAGGTTGCACATTTAACTAAGGTTGAGAATCAACCTTCTGTTTCTGTTGCTGCTCTTGTTGTACACTCATTTGTGCTAGCTTTTTCGCTTCCTCCTTATCTTTTTTCTCTTGTACTCTCTTTTCTTCTTCCTCCTTCTTCAACCTTTCTTCTTCTAATCTTTCTTTTTCCAATTTTTCTTTCTCTAATTTTTCCTTTTCTAGTCTCTCCTTCTCTAATTTTTCCTTTTCTAGTCTCTCCTCTAATTTTTCCTTTTCTAGTTTTTCTTTATCTAAAGCTTTAAGCTTTTCTGGATTTTCTTTTTCTTCTTGTTGCTTTTTAATCAACTCTTCAGCCTCTTTCTCCTTTTGCAACCATTATGCTTCCTCTTCCTTTCTATGAGCTTCCTCAACAAGTTTTAACTTAGCTACCAAATCCTCTTTCTCCCTCCAGTGTCTTGCCTTCTCTTCCTCGAGGTTATGAATCTTTTGTATCAATTCCAACTTATCATTTTCCTCCTTAACCTTGAGCTCATGCTCCTTTTGCCTCTGCTGCCTTTCTACTTCATCATCTTTTGACTTAGCTTCAATTTGTTGCTATTGTAGTATGGCATCAACTTGTGTCTTGGCATCAACTAACTTTTTCTTTTCTATTGCTACAACTTGCTCATCAGTAGCCTTCCTGACTTCTTCAAACAATGCCCACTGATCCTCATGTGTCATTACCTATTCAATATCCTCCTCTAGAGGCATATTTTCTTCCATTCCTTTATTTGACAGAGTCTCATCATGAATTTCTATCTCAACTTTTTTTCCCTTTATAGTTTCAAGCACACTATGAAGAGCCCCTTTTTGCACTTCCTCACTTTGTTTTTTTGCAAGTGTGAATTGAGTAGAAGATTCACCTAATGTAGGTGTTGAAACAACTGTTCCCATTTGAGCATCTCCTTTTGGTGTCTCTGTTTCATCAACTACTACTTCGAGCTCTATTTCTTCAATGTCTGGAGGAAGGAACTCCAAAGGTTCCTTAGGAGATGTCTTCCTTTTAATCCTTTTATACCCCTTCCCCTTTTTAGGAGCTGCTCCTTGAGGAGTTTTGGTTCTTAGAACCAACCATTGAATGCTTCTATCCAAGATTGTTCGCCCTATCCATTTAATGTCAATGGTTTCCTCACTGTTGCAGTCAATTGGATCCAAAATTTTAGTCCCAATGTTTAAAGCTTCATAAGATGGATCCAATATAGCTCCATCATCCACCAATGTCTCAGGAATGTCATTTTTGATACCAAGCTCTGACATGAGTGAGACAGGTAATATTTCATAATTCTTCTTTCTCAGATCATACTCATCCTGCCAGTCACTCTAGAAATCTTCCAATAAATTAAATTTTTTATCAAACACATAAGGCAACAAGACATTCATTTTACTCTTAGGATCAAAGTGCTTCTGAGCTATATATAAACCTAGCTTTAACTATATCAACTCACTGTAGACCACCTTTTCTCCTACCAAATGCTGACAACTGTACTCACCCAACTTCATGGGGAACTTGTGACATCCTGTCTTATGTTTCAATCCAAACCGGGCATTAACCCCAAGAGCCTGATATACAAATTCCATTAATACTATCCTATTATTGCAACATCTTGGCAGCAAATGTGGATGACCTTCAAAACCATCTAGCCTAAAGTATGTAAACCTGGGGTATTGAATGTACCAACATCCCCATTTAGTGATAAATTCCATGGCCTCTTGGCTCAGTCTGTACCCTACATCTCCGTTGAGCTGGTTAATGATCACATATATGAATGCATCATTAACCCTTCTGAATTGAGTCTCAACAACTTGTAGGGATAGCTGGTTATAATTCTCCCACACCTTATTTTTTCCATCTAACACTCCCATTGTCCCTACTATGTTCAAACCTGGGAAGATACCTACCCTTGCTGCTGCATACACAATGTAAGAAGTCATGAAAAAGCATTTAGTCTCCCTAATGCTAGTCAATTGATCATGAATGGCATCTGATACAATCATCGGCAAATCAAATTGATGGGTTCCATTTAAGATTATCTGGATGAATGGAAACATCCACTCCTTGAAATGAAAGGCATCTCTCTTCCCAAAAGCCCTAGATAACATCATTATTAAATCTGATACCTCTTTGTAGAAATCTGCCCTCTTTGGTTGGTCTACAAGCTTGGTTAGAGACTTCTTCTATGTTTTTAACCACTTTTTGTTCATGTGGGACTTGTTGAATTCCTTATATTTTCTATATTTCTCTAGGGCCTCTGCCTCTTTTAACTACACCGAGTTCTTAGGATCCGGGACACTAAATATACTTTGAAACATATGAGGAGTAAGATCAATGATTACATCATCTTGGGAATCCATGCATTTTTGGGTAGCTGGATTGTAAGCTCCTGCAACCGTCAAGATCAACTCTGGGCATTGGATTGATAGCAGAAATAGGGTGATATGAGCCAAGCCAGACTCAACAATTATTTGTGTCCTCCCTATTATATCTTCAACAAAGATTTCTCAATACAGCTCCTCAAAATTGTATTGGCCCAAATTTGTGTTGGTGATGTTTGACCAGTCTGATTTTACATTGCTTACTGTGACAACAAGACTCCTATGGTTATACCTCAAGGAATAGGGTAATTGTTCTAGCTTGATCTTCTTGCGTTTAGCTATTGCTTTTGATGTTCCTACAGGACGGTTCCTTTGGAAAGCTTCTCCTGATGTTCCTGACATTCTTCAGCTTTCCTGCAACAAAACCTCTAGTTAGATCTTTGAATAAACATCTCAAAAATATGTCTTAAAATCATACCTTTCAAACATACATCAGAGGCAGAACCAAGTAGGAAACATCTTAAACAATCCTATTTTAACATACTGTCGGGCTCAAAGCAAAAACTGTTACTGACATTCTACTAACAAGAAGCGGGCTCAGAGTCGAAAGTGGAAAAGTGATCGGAACCGGAACCAGAATGGAAATTGATTCAGTTTCTTTCAAATTTTCCGTTTTCATATTCCATTTTGGTTCCACTTCCACTTCCTGCCAAGGTTGACATTATCTTGAAATAAAGCTTCTTACTACAAGCGGAGTCGGAGGCAGGATGGAAAATGGAATTGACACTAATTATAAAACACATCCAAAAATCTAAATCAATTCCAATCCCGCTTCCACCTATGTTGACCATAACATCATCAATGATTTTAACAATTTAATGCATAACTTCATGATTAAAGACAAAGGTCATATTTAAATGAAATAAGGCTTAAAATATAGCATGAAAGGACCATGCCCATATGACTGTGGGGGCGACTGTATTTTAGGGCATCATATTTAATCATTTAAACATGATCACAGAAATGCATAAAATCCTAATCTAAAAAGAATGCAATACAAAAACTAGGGCACAAATTTAACCCTTCCTAATTTAACCAGATGGATGTGGAATAAAAAGCCTAAGTAGAAACTAGATTCTGCCAACCCTAACTCATTGTAAAACTTGAACTTAATCTATCTTACTTGCGAACCCTAAATAAATTTACATGTTCAAAAACCAACATAGCACGATGTGATCATGAAAAAATGTGAAAATGACTATGCCCTAACTTACTGAAAACCAGAAACAAAAGCAAAAATGAAACCAAGAACAACAATAAACAAAGAAAGAAAAAAAAACATGCAAACAAACTGAGATAGCGAACTTTCCCAAAGCAAAAATGATCAAACATGAATAGAGAACACGAAAGTAAATAAAAGAAAAATGAGAATAGGAACCCTACCTCGAACGAAAAACTTGGCAAACCTTCTGAAGAAATCCGCAAGCAATTATCTCTTCCTCTTTCAATCGATTCACTTAGAAGAACTCCATAGCTGCTCTACTTCGCTCTTTGATTTCTTAACAATGATAATAATAACATGTTTAATCCCTAATCTAGGTAAAATTCAGAGTTTCTACCTACGCATGGCAACTATCATGAACACATTAAATATAATTAAGTGGAGTTGAAATTAGAGAAGAACAAACACTTCATTGCAGTGTGACTTCAGTAAAAAGTCAACAACCAAGAAATGGAAGGAGCGGAATCGGAATGAAAACTGATTTGGAAACTTAAGGAATTTCCCAACTTCGTTCTCATTCCGGGTCCGCTTCCGCCAACAAAGCATAAAACAAAACCAAACAAAAAAGTAAAATAAAAAGACCGAAATAACAAAACTTAACATAAGGACTTAATCTAAAACCAAAAGTTCAAAAAGTGGAGCTGGAGATGGGATGGATTTAGATTTTGCAATTTTGAATAAATACCAACTTGACGTCTGCTCTGGTTCTGGCTCTGACAAAGAAAAAAAAAATGTTTTAAAAAGAAAGGCTATCAGGATGGGAATTAGAAAGAGTTTTGAAAGAAGTTTCAGAACCTGATTCAGTTCCGGCTCCGCTTCTGGCAGACTAAACCAAGGAAAAACAAAGTGTTGGAAACAAAAGACTCCAAACTTTGTTTGAAAATCAACAAAGGATAAAAACACAAAGGGGGACCGATTTTGACCAAGGCAAAAGATGGGGTGGTTATGCAAGGCATAACAAATGGCGACTCGGCTAGGAAAATGGTTTACCCATTTTCAAGATACCCAAAGAAAATTTCAGTCACCCTAAAACTACTTGGTTTATGAAGCATACTAACTTGAATAAGATCAGATATAGGTAGGATAATTTTGAGCTAGAATCTCAGATGTATGTGCTCATGAGTTATTTCTTAATCTGAGTGTGTGTAATATATTGTGCATCATTCTTTGTAGATACTTTCTCTATTTGTGAACAACTATACCTAAGATTCAAGCTACATAGGTTGAGTCCTTCAAATATAGTGTAATAAAATCTTGGGAATTGCTCCACTGTCAGACAGGAGTCCATAGCCCCGATGGAGATGCCTCTAGTTCTATCAAAGCATTGCTCTACTACCAGCTAGGCGTCCATAGCCCTGATAGAGATACTTGATTACCCACTTGATATTGAGTTTGCCTCATATTTTTTTTTTTTCTTTCATTCATTATTTTTTTAAAACCTTGCTTGTGGAAATCTTTTGTGCACCTTCCTCAATACTTCAGACATAATGAATCTGAAACATGGGTTGAGAACTACTATGGATTTCATGATAGTCTTGGAATCGTATTTTTCACTTGAATCAAAGGGTAGAGCCATTCTAAAACAAATAGGTACTTACTCATGTAGATATTTTCCTAATTTGGTGACAGATCTTTGATCACAATTCATGAGATATTCACATTGTATCTTCTATCCTTAATAACTTTTCAAACCCAAACTAGAATGGTCATAAAACATAAGTTTTAGAATAAAATCCTTTTCAATGATGATGATGAAAATACCTAAACCAATTTCTCTCCTAGTACTAGTAGCATACTTTGAATAACAACCCCTAAATTTGAAATGAACAAAATGAAGATCCCCAACGTAACAAGATAAAACAAAACAAAACAAACAAAAATAAAGAAAGAACACAAACAAAACTAAAACTAAAACTAAAAAAAATAAACTTAATTACATATGATACAATATAATATATTTTCCTTTAAAACATCACATCTTTTATGCACCAAAATAGTGCTTGAGAAACTGACCATTAATTGGTAATGGAACAGGCACTCCTGTTAAGGTACTCAAACGAAAATCATTCTCGCCTAATATTTCAGCCACTTGATAAGGACCTAACCAAAGTCTATCAAACTTCTGATGATCTCCTTTCTTCTCTCTGGCCTTATCCCATAATAACACAAGATCTGATATGCTAAAAGCTTTTATCTTAGCTCTCTTGTCAAACCAGTGTTTGACAACAGCTTGATGCTTAGAGAATTGTTGCAGAGCAGCATCCCTTTGCTCCTCCATGTTCAATAAATTAAGTAGTCCAACCTCAATCCTATCATCCTTGGTATAAAATTCCTGCATGAACTTAAGAATAGGTATCTATAAATGGATCGAGAAGATTGGATCTTGGCCATAAACTAACTTAAAAGGTGAATTTCCTAGAGCTGCTTTGATTCTGGTTCGATCTGCCCATAAGGAAAATCTCAACTGGGTATGCCAGTCCCTAGCATTGTTCTCTAACAACTTTCTTATAACTTCCAACAAGTTTTTATTTGTGGACTCAGCCACTCCATTTCCTTGAGGGTAGTAATTGGAAGAATACTTCAAAACTATTTTATGTTCATATGGCCATGAAATTAATTCAGCAGAAGAAAAATTAGGGCCATTATCACATACCAGAGAAAATGGAACTCCAAACCTGGTTGTGATGTTCTCAGTCAGAAACTTGATGACCACCTCTGTGGTTCTATTCTTGCAAGGCTGGGCCTCAGTCCAACGTGTGTAGTAGTCACTTGTAGTCAGGATGAATTTATGACTTGTAGAAGAATTATGATTAATTACACCTACAAAATCAAGTGCCCATTGAGCAAATGGCCTTACCTCATATACTGATTGCAGGGGCATTGTAGGATTTCTTTCTCTAGGTGCAAAAGTTTGGCATACATGACAAGTCCTGCAGTGTTGATGTGCATCTCTAAATACATAAGGCCAATAATAGCCTGATCTTAAATTTGATGAGCCAAAGCATCAACAGACCCATGCCTTGTTCCATGCCTCCCATGAAACTCAGAAATAACATGCTTAGCTTCTTGCTGATCCAAACAGCGTAGGTAAATTCCTTGAAAATTCTTTCTATAAATGGATCCCCCTTTGAGCATGTAATGAGCACTCTTCATCCTCAATACTCTCCTATGAGTAGCATTCATTCCTTCTAGAAATTTTTTATTGAGGAGGAAGAAAATTAAATCTATATACCAAGGATCCTTCGTGAATGATTGGACAGTGTACTGTTGACAAGTAATATTTCTGTCTACTTCATCCATTTCTTTTGATAAACCTTTCCCTTGAATGAGTTTCATCGGGTGAATCTCTAAGTGAAACTCCTATAATATTTCCATCCACTTCCCTCTTCGTTCCACTAATTCACTTTGCATCAAAAAAGACTTCACAACTAGATTTGGAACTATAGCCATCACCTGACTTCGAATTATGTAATGCCTGAACTTCTTCACTACTCGTACCAATGCAAAGGCTTGTTTCTCTAGGGGTGAATACCTCACTTCTGCATTTTTGAATGGAGAGCTCATAAAAGCAATCGGTCTCTCCTCGCTCTCTTCTCTTCTCTATGTTAAAACTATTGCACATGAATGGTCATAAGCAAAAGAATAGATGTAGAAGGGTTTTAGATAATCTGGGAAAGTGAAAACAGGTGCCTCAGATATGTATTGTTTAATCTGGATAAAAGCAGACTTAGCCTATTCACTCCACTTAATTTTTGCATCCTTCTTCATCATTTCATTGAGGGGTTTGATAATCTCTACAAACCCTATTATAAATTTCCTAACAAAATTGATCCTTCGAAAGAAAGACCTCATTTTCTTCTTGCTGCCTGGCTTTGTTAATTTCAAGATGGCCTCCACTCAGTTAGGATCTATAGAAATCCCTTCCTTTGATATAATGTGACCTAAGAGCTTCCCTTCAGACACTCCAAATACATATTTCTTTGGGTTAAGAGAGACACCATAACTTATACATTTCCTTAGAACCTTTTCCAGGTCTGCAGCATGGTCTTCTCTATTCCTAGAGAAGATAGTTAAATCATCTACATAAATGATTATACATTTTCCTATCAGATCTTTGAAAGCTACATCCATTGCCCTTTGAAAAGTAGCTCCAGCATTGATGAGACCAAATGGCATCCTCCTGTAAGCAAATGTGCCCCATTTAGTTGTGAAAGTAGTCTTCATCCTATCCTCATGACTAACTAGGACCTAATTGTATCCAGAATAACCATCCAAGAATGACATCATCTGGGATCCATTAACCTTTTGTAATACTTCACCAAGAGAAGGTAATGGATAATTGTCTTTCTCAGAAGCCTTGTTTAGATTCCTGAAATCAACACACAATCTGATCTCACCATTCTTCTTGTGCACAGGAACTAAATTAGCCACCCAGGTAGAATGTCTAACCAAAAAGATTATTCTAGCAGATAGAAGTTTATGCACCTCCTTCTGGATCAAGGGCTCAATTAAAGCATTGACTAGGTGTTGCTTCTGGTGAAAAGGCTTGGCATCTGGCTTGAGAGGTATGGTGTCAGTAATCACTGAAGTGTCAAAATTTTTTAGATCATCATAACTCCAAGCAATAGCTTCAATGTTCTGCTCCAAGACCTTGATTATCTTGTCCTTAATTTCTTGAGGACAAGTCTTTCCTATAAGAACATTCCTTTCTAGGCCCGAGTGATTCAAATTAACAGATTCATACTTCCCTCCATCACTCTCTGTAGGCACCCTTTGGCAAGCCCTTGTGTCAGAGTCAAATATCCTCTCTAAATCAACCATCCATTTTGGAATGCTATTACTCTTCAAATCTAATATCCCTTCTGGACTCTCTTTCTCAGGATCCCAATCTCCTTGATCTCATTCAGATTCATCTATTATTTGTCCTTGAAAAACATTAGAACTTTCAAAAAAGGCCAATATCTGTTGATCATCATCAAATACCTAAAAGTGTCAAACATTATCAGGAACAGCTAGGACTGAAATAAACTCAACTGAAAACCTCTTTAGATCATAATTTTACATGGGTTCTAATGTGCTAGCAGCAACAATGAGCATCTGCAATTTGATTAGCTTCCCTAGGGATCAAACTAATCCCAAAAGCATCAAAATATTTGATTAAAATCCAAACCCTATTTCTGTACACAACCAATCTTTTGTTATGACATGCATATTGGCTATGTACCTACTTTACAATCAACTCAAAATATCCCATAACTATGAGAGCAATGACCTTCTTCTTATGAGAAAACATAAGACCCCGAGCAAGTGCTTCATACTCAGCCACATTATTTGTGCAACCAAACTGCAATCTATAAGAAGCAAAGTAAGTCTTCCCTTTTGGGTCAGTTAGCTCAATCCCTACTCCACTTCCTGTTTTAGATTTGGAACCATCAAATTTAAGAGTCCATAATTGATATTTGGCTGGGAGCTATTTCTTTTTAGGGATAATAGGGGATGACTTACTTGAGATGTGTGGTGGCTCAGACTTTTGTTGTTTATCAGAATTTAACTCAGGACAAAGTTCAGTTCAAGATTTTTCTATGTTATTAGCCTGCTTAGAAATCACTTCCTAAACACCCTCTTGTGTTAAATTGCAATCCAACTCATTTCTCATTAATGCCTTGGGTATTGGAAAAGTATCTAGGGTAGGTGTATGAAATAGGAACTGGGACACCTCAACTTCTTGTTGGATTTTAGAACATATAACCTGAGTTTGTTCTACTAGTGAAAAACCTTCCCGTTGAGAAAGACTAGCCTGTGTAAGAATAGTTGCATCCTTAACTTGGAAAGAAAACTCATTGATGGGGGTTTGGGCTTGTTTCTCTTGACATATTTGTTGAGGCTAATCTACATGACTTACAATATCTAAGAATGATTGACATGTTAATTCTAAATGATTATGATAATGAATTCTACACCAATTAGGAAGCAACAGACTACTCAAATCAGTTCCTTCTCCTAAAACCAGCCTATCTTGTTGCAATTTACTTATTAGAACCTACTGGTTGATGTAGATCATTGGGTAACTATGTTCTAGGGGCAATGTATCCCTAGGAATGGCTACAGAGAAAGTAAGGACTTCCTCTTGTTTGTAAAATCCTATCTTAGTCTCAAAATATGCTACTTCATTTGAAGCATCATATTTTGTAATCATATGCTTGAGTCTAGGTTCACTTTCAATGCTTATCTGTGTTGCAACCCCCTTCCAGGGTAGCCACATGTGAGATAAATCCAAGGAAAAATATCCACCAATACTTTTCATTAGCTCCCAACTTAGAAGCATCCCATATGTCTTTGGGATATCAGCCACTTGGATATCTATATAGGTCTGTATCCTTGGATCTGATCCAACCTGTACTTGCATGTTCTTCAATTCACCTACAACATTGACCTCGGTTTTATCTAACTGAATCACTTTCTTATTGGTTAGGATATGACTCAATCCTAACTTCTTACATATCGAAAAGGGCATAACATTTCTTGATGCTCCAGAGTCCAATAAACAATTGTGCAAATTCTTTCCAAAAATATTTAAACTTAAAAGAAAAGGTGGGGTACTGGTCTTACCTTTATAGATAGCTACATTTGTCTCCTTTGCTGGAGTCACTTTACCTTTTCTTTTTAAGCAATCTGCCTCCTCCAAGGCTTTCAATACCACCTCACATGTTGGGCACCACTTCATGATGTCAATGAATGACAAGGGTGTCTTTTGTCTCTGCAATTCTACAATAAAGTCAAATTTTGAATCATTCCTAACTTGATATTTATGAAAAGGAGGTGGGTTGCATCTATTCTAAAGATCAGAAGGTCCCTTTGGTGGTGGTGGATTATTATCTGCATTTTGGTTTGCTGGGACCATGTTGCTTGGGGGTGCAGATTTAGTAAATGGGCCCTTATTCTGATTTCTCAAAAAGTGACCTCCTTTGGACTGAAAAGCTTGAGCATCATATACATCTTCCTTTGACTCATTATCTCCTTGCATAGGAAACTGATATTCTGCAATCTTTACTATCTTCTCCATTTCATGGCAATTAACCTCATAATGCGTTGTAGTATCATGTAGTCTGCACCAATTAGTCATTAAATTGAGGTCAACAACATTAGCAGTATGTGGTCTCTCCTCACCTAGCTGATAGTTATGGGGTACTCCCCCATTGTTAGGTCCATTACTCCACTACCTATTTTTGTTGTTGTTGAACCTCTAGTTATATCCTCTGTTCTGATTTTGGTAATTTTTCTTAGAGGAATTTTGATTCTGAAAGTTCTGGTTGGTATTCTAGTTCCCATTTTGATTGGATTAATTTTCCTGATTGTTGTAACCTCCCTAGTTCTGATAATTCTGATTTTGGTTGTGGGGAGGGTTTTTCCTAAGCTATCCCATGTCATTAGACATTTGAGATAGAGTCTTCTTGAGAGTCTCTAACTCACTAGTCAGTTGAATGGTTTGTTCATTTTGCACATTTTGCACTAAAATTGGGGAATGAACATGGGTTGATCCTCCCGCTTATTGTTGTGGATTTTGAGGTTGTTGGGAAGAATCTTGCATGCCATTGCCAAAAAATGGCATGGTAGGTGGAGCTTGTAGCTTAGACACCAGTCCATATTGGGAGTAAGACATCCCTAGGATAGTGTTGTATAATGGTGGGTTAGGTATTTGATAATTCATGGGAGGGAGAGCTACTCCTAAACCTCCAGGTTGCAGACTTATCTATTGTTGCAACTTGATGGCTAGATGATAAACTTTAGACAAAGAGTCAATCTCACTAGGATGATAAGTTCTCTACAAGAATAGGCCAATTAAGGGATCAACAACTCTCAAATATGCCTATATGGCAATATTCTCAGCTACTAGATAAGGGTCTTGCAACCTATGAAACATTCTTTGGAATCTAGTATTGAACAAACGTAGTGGCTCATGATGTTCCTTTCTTATTGTGGAAAACTAGTGATACAAGATGGTAGGGTCTACATAAACTCGAAATTGATTAATAAATGCATTTTCTAAATCTGTCCGACCCATAATAGATCCCCGGGGCAGATTTAAATACTAGTTATATGCCATATCTCCTAAATAGTAAGGAAACAGTCTACATACCACATCTTGATGAGCAACTTTAGCTCATGTACAAGCATCTTTGAATGCTTGTATGTGCTCCTGAACACTTCTTAATTCTCCATGTATGTATTTAGCAAAAAAAATTTTTGGGTTCTTTGGTAAGTCATGGATTCCTCTTGGAATAGTCCCTAATGGATAGGGGTTATTCACAAAGTAAGCCATGAGTGGGATTGGTTGAGCAATTGGTGATATAGGCTGAATAGGTGGAGACTCATGCCTTCTTGGTGGTGGTGATGTAGGTGGAACTAGTGATGGTGTAGGCGGATTTGGTGGAAATCCAGGTGGAGTAAGTGGTGGTGACAAGGTAGTTATCAATATCCTATGAGCATGGGGTCTAGGTCTAACCGGCGTTTGAAGTTCTTCAAATGGTTCAGGATTACTGGAGGATCTGAGAATCCTCTTGTATTTCTCCAGTGAGAAAGAAATAATGTGAGCCAGCTTGTTCTTTCAAGCCCTCCTTCTAGCGCTAGATCTGTTGATGGTCAAAATGACACAAACAATGTTAAAATAGAATATTACTACTCTATTCTGCTAAAAAAGAAAGACAACATATAGTAGCCTAACTCCCAAGGTCCTAGTAGCTGGTTCTCAACTGTTTGGTATCACTCAATTGGTCCATGCAACTATAATGTTCAAGGGGCATGTGCTGGTAACAAAGAATGCAAGTAATGACTCATTTTACCAAACTATTTTTAGTAAATAAAGGGGGTTTCAAACAAAAGAACAAGATAGATCAGAGGGTAAACCAGTAAACATGAACAAAACTCGTCTAGCATCCAGACATATATATTCACCAATAAATGTTTTCCAACAGATCAAGAAAACAAAAGCATTGTACGATTCATAGAATAATCCATACCATTGTATGCATCTAAAGTGCTTATTTTAATTCGCCTATCACAACTTATTCCAAAGATTCCAAAAAGAACACACATTCATTCATTGCCAAGATCATAGATCAACAGACTTCAATAAATTTAATTCAATGATAATCTAACAAGATAATCCTTAAATCTAGCTTCTTCTAATGACTTTCATCACACAAGAAATAATCATGCTTAAGCACAATCATTGGTATACGGATTATAACTCATTAGCCTTGCCAAGTAAAACTTATTTCTAACACCATATTGCATAAACCTATAATTTTATTTAACTGTAAAAATCAAGTAACAATGTATCTCTGTAATCACTATGAAAAATTACATCTCCTAATATCAGGTGACCAATTCTATTCTCTATCAGCTGACACTTACAATATGATACCCAAAGGGTATTTATAGATATACAAAATCTGAACTCCACTTCTATTTTAAGTCGACCCACCCTTTTAGGGATAACAATCATCCTTGGAAACTCGGTTAAACTGGAAGAAAATAGAATAGAAGAGAAGAAAGTCATGCATTTCAAAAACTGTCAGTGTTACATGCAACATGCAAAGAAAAAAAACCATGCATGCATGAGATTTAGGCATGCGAAGTTTTCTCCATCATGTATTCGTCATAGCTAAAGAAGACTTGTTGTGATGTGTCTAATTCAGGCCCATCCACCCAGCTTTCTTCAAACCTAATTCACTCCAACTCTACTATAGCAAACCCTCTCATATCCTTTAGCTTTATCAACTCTCTCTTGGCTACTCTAATTTCTTCTTTAATTTATATCAATCTATCTACTAGAAAATCCTCACCAACATCTCCTCTCTGCATAACCTCTTTAAATCTTTTAGTCCACTTCTGCTTTAATTGGCTTAAAGGTAAGCCTTGTTTTACAAGTACCTCAACATTTAGCAAAATAGCAATGATGGCTTCCAACTCCTCAAATTGCACATTTAGCTCCTTAACAGAATCTTGGACCTCATTTCTATGTTTGAATAATAAATTTGTTCTAAATCGGAGTATACAAAAAGTTTTTTCCATAAAATCTTTATTGTCTTCTTCTAATATCGACTATTCTATGAGGGTAGTCTTAGACAATTTATTGACCTCTTTCAGTTTCTGACTGTGTCCCTGGTACTCCTCCTCTTCTGCTTCCAAATTTTTAACATATTGTTTCATCTCTTCCATCAGATCTTCAGTCGCTTTCTAGACCTCAAAACTAACTTCTAGAACTTCATTTATTTCTTCATTCAACTTACTTACCCACCAATCTAACATTTTTACCTTACCCCTCACCTGTTCCAAATCCTCTACTTCCTTTTTGCTCAGCAAAAATAGGGTCTCAATTGCAGCAACCTGTTGTGATCTTGGAATAGAAATTTTCTTGAGAAAAACATGTAATTGATCTAGTTGATCCTTAAGCTCAGCCTTCCTTTGTTTATCCTTGAACATCCTAGACCTGGTTGAGGAGGCTACCACATCAATTAGATTCAGTTGCTGATCTCGGGTAGGTCTCCCAAAATTTACAGTGCCTAGTTGATAATCCGTCAATTTCATATCCCCTGCCTCCTTGTCTATCATAGGTATGGCACACTCAGCCACAATTTCTCCCTTGTCAGTCAATATAGTAGAGTGCAGGATCTTGGCCTTCTTTTTAGGCCTTTCTCTTTCAATTTCCTTCCTCATATCCTCCCAATTGAGAGGTTGAGAAGGTGTTGGTGTTCTCTTTCTAAGTTCTAATTTCAACCAAGTCGGAGCTCTTGGAGTAACAGTCATCATGGGTGAAGAAGAGGAGGCAATAGCTAAGGGAGGTTGCACATTTAACTGAGGTTGAGAATCAACCTTCTATTTTTGTTGCTACTCTTCTTCTACACTCATTTGTGCTAGCTTTTCTGCTTCCTCCTTATCTTTTTGCTCTTGTACTCTCTTGTCTTCTTCCTCCTTCAACATTTCTTCTTCTAATCTTTCTTTTTCCAATTTTTCTTTCTCTAATTTTTACTTTTCCAGTCTCTCCTTCTCTAGTTTTCCCTTTTCCAGTCTCTCCTTCTCTAATTTTTCCTTTTCCAGTCTCTCCTTCTCTAATTTTTCCTTTTCCAAATTTTCTTTCTCTAAATATTTAATCTTTTCTGCATTTTATTTTTCTTCTTGTTGCTTTTTGATCAACTCTTCAGCCTCTTTCTCCTTTTGCAACCGTTCTGCTTCCTCTTTATTTCTGTGAGCTTCCTCAACAAGTTTTAACTTAGCTACCAAAACCTCTTTCTCCCTCTGATGTCTTGCCTTCTCCTCCTCAAGGTCATGAATCATTTGTATCAATTCCAACTTATCATTTTGCTCATGCTCCTTTTTCCTCTGCTTCCTTTCTACTTCATCATCTTTTGACTTAGCTTCAATTTGTTGCTGTTGTAGTATAGCATCAGCTTGTGTCTTGGCATCAACTAACTTTTTCTTTTCTATTGCTATAGCTTGCTCATCAGTAGCCTTCTTGAATTCTTCAAACAATGCCCACTGATCCTCTTGTGTCATTACCTATTTAGTATCCTCCTCTAGAGGCATATTTTCTTGTATTCCTTTATTTGACAGAGTCTCATCCGAATTTGTTCCAACATCATGAATTTCTATCTCCACTTCTTTTCCCCTTATAGTTTCAACCACACTGTGAAGAGCCCCTTATTGCACTTCCTCACTTTTTTTGTTTTGCAAGTGGGACTTCAGTAGAATATTCACCTAATTTAGGTGTTGAAACAACCGATCCCATTTGAGCATCTCCTTCTAGTGTCTCTGTTTAATCAACTGCTGCTTCAAGCTCTATTTCTTCAATGTTAGGAGGAAGGAACTCTGAAGGCTCCTTGGGAGGTGTCTTTCTTTTAATCCTTTTATACCCCTTCCCCTTTTTAGGAGCTGCTCCTTGAGGAGTTTTGGTTCTTAGAACCAACCATTGAACGCTTCTATCTAAGACTGCTCACCCTATCTGTTTAATATCAATGGTTTCCTCACTGTTCTAGTCAATTGGATCCAAAATTTTAGTCCCAATGTTTAAACCTTCATAAGATGGATCCAATACAACTCCATCATCCACCAATGTCTCAAGAATGTTATTTTTGATACCAAGCTCTAACATCAGTGAGACAGGTAATATTTCATAATTCTTCTTTCTCAGATCATACTCATCCTGTCGGTCACTCTAGAAATCTTCCAATAAATTAAAATTTTTATCAAACATAGAAGGCAGCAAGACATTCATTTTACTCTTAGGATCAAAGTGCTTTCGAGCTATATATAAACCTAGCTTTAACTGTATCAACTCACTGCAGACCACCTTTGCTCCTACCAAATGCTGATAGTTGTACTCACCCAACTTCATGGGGAACTTGTGACATCATGTCTTATGTTTCAATCCAAACTAGGCATTAACCCCAAGAGCCTGATATACAAATTCCATTAACACTATCCTATTATTGCAACATCTTGGCAGCAAATGTGGATGACCTTCAAAACCATCTAGCCTAAAGTATGTAAACCTGGGGTATTGAATGTACCAACATCCCCATTAAGTAATAAATGCCATGGCCTCTTGGCTTAGTCTGTACCCTGCATCTCTGTTGAGTTGGTTAATGATCACATATATGAATTCATCATTAACCCTTCTGAATTGAGTCTTGGCAACTTGTAGGGATAGCTGGTTATAATGCTCCCACACCTTCTTCTATCCATCTAACACTCCCATTATCCCTACTCTTTTCAAACCTGGGAAGATACCTACCCTTGCTGCTGCATACACAATGTAAGAAGTCATGAAAAAGAATTTAGTCTCCCTAATGCTGGTCAATTGATCATGAATGGCATCTGATACAATCATCGGCCAATCAAATTGATGGGTGCCATTTAAGATTATTTGGATGAAGCAAAACATCCACTCCTTGAAATGAAAGGAATCTCTCTTCCCAAAAGCCCTAGTTAACATCATTATTAAATCTGACACCTCTTTGTAGAAATCTTCCCTCTTTGGTTGGTCTGCAAGCTTGGTTAGAGACTTCTTCTCTATTTTTAACCACTTTTTGTTCAAGTGGGACTTGTTGGATTCCTTATATTTTATATATTTTGCTAGGGCCTCTACCTCTTTTAACTGCACAAGGTTATTAGGATCTGAGACACTAAATATACTTTGAAACATATGAGGAGTAAGATCAATGATTACATTATCTTGGGAATCCATGCATTGTCGGGTAGCGAGATTGTAAGCTCCTGCAAATGTCAAGATCAACTACAGGCATTGGATTGATAGCGGAAATAGGGTGATATGAGCCAAGCCAGACTCAAAAATTCTTTGTGTCCTCCCTGTTATATCTTCAGCAAAGGTTTCTGAATACAGATCCTCAAAATTGTATTGGCCCAAATTTGTGTCGGTGATGTCTGACTAGTCCGATTCTACTTTTCTTACTGTGACAATAGGACTCCTATGGTTATACCTCAAGGTATAGGGTAACTGTTCTGACTTGATCTTCTTGGGTTTAGTTGTTGCTTTGGATGTTCCTACAAGCCGGTTCCTTTGGAAAGCTTCTCTTGATGTTCCTGACATTCTTCAGCTTTCCTACAACAAAACCTCTCATTAGATCTCTGAATAAACATCTCAAAAATATGTCTTAAAATCATACCTTTGAAAGATACATTGGAGGTGGAACCAGGCAACAAACATCTTAAACAATCCTCTTTTAACATATTTCCAGGCTCAGAGCAAAAATTGTTATTGACATTCTACTAGCAAGAAGCGGGCTCAGAGTTGGAAGTGGAAAAGTGATTGGAACCAAAACCGAAATGGAAACTGATTCAGTTTCTTTCAAATTTTCCATTTTCATATTCTGTTTTGGTTTTGCTTCTACTTCCACCAAGGTTGACATTATCTTGAAATAAAGCTTATTACTACAAGCGGAGTTGGACGCAAGATGGAAAATGGAATTGACACTAATCATAAAACACATCCAAAAGTCTAAATGTATTTTGATCCTGCTTCTGCCTATGTTGACCATGACTTCATCAATGATTTTAACAATTTAATGCATAACTTCATGATTAAAGACTAAGGTCATATTTAAATAAAATAAGGCTTAAAATATAGCATGAAAGAACCATGCCCATATGACCATGGGGGTGACTATATTTTAGGGCATCATATTCAATCATTTAAACGTGATCACAAAAATGCATAAAACCCTAATCTAAAAAAAAAGCGATATAAAAACTAGGGCACGAATTTAACCCTTCCTAATTTAACCAGATGGATGCGCAATAAAAACACTAAGTAAAAACAAGATTCTACCAACCCTAACTCACTATAAAACTTGAACTTAATCTATCTTACTGGTAAACCCTAATTAAATCTACACATTCAAAAACCAACACAGCACTACGCGATCATGACAAAATGTGAAAAAAACCATGCCCTAACTTACTGAAAACCAGAAACAAAAGAAAAAACAAAACCAAGAACAACAATAAACAAAGAAAGAAAAATAAACATGCAAACATAATAAGATAGCGAACTTGCCCAAAGAAAAAATGATCAAACACGAATAGAGAACACAAAAGTAAATAAAATAAAAACAAGAATAGGAACCCTACCTCGAACGAAAAACTTGGCAAACCTTCTGAAGAAATCCGTAAGCAATTATTTCTTCCTCTTTCAATCGATTCACTCAGAAGAACTCCACAACTGCTCTACTTCACTCTTTGATTTCTTAACAATGATAATAATAACCCATTTAATCCCTAATCAAGGTAAAATTCAGAGTTTCTACCTATGCATGGTAGTTGTCATTAACGCATTAAATACAATTAAGCGGAGTCAGAATTGGAGAAGAACAAACACTTCACTACAGTGCAACTTTAGTAAAAATTCAACGACCAAGAAACAGCTAGAGTGGAATCGAAATGAAAACAGATTTGGAAACTTAAGGAATTTCCCAACTTCGTTCCCGTTTCGGGTCCGCTTTTGCCAACAAAGCATAAAACAAAACCAAACACAAAAGTAAAATAAAAAGACCGAAATAATAAAACTTAACATAAGGACTTAATCTAAAACCAAAAGTTCAAAAAGCGGAGGCGGAGATGGGATGGATTTAGATTTTGCAATTTTGAATAAATACCAACTTAACGTCTGCTCCAAATCTGGCTTCGACAAAGACAAAACAAAATGTTTTAAAAAGAAAGGCTATCGGGATGGGAATTGAAAAGAGTTTTGAAAGAAGTTTTAGAACCTGATTCAGTTCCGGCTTTGCTTCCGACAGACTAAACCAAAGAAAAACAAAGTGTTGGAAACAAAAGACTCCAAAATTTGTTTGAATCTCAACAAAGGATAAAAACACAAAGGGGGACCCATTTTGACCAAGGCATAAGATGGCGTGGTTATGCAAGGCATAACAGGTCTAATACCAATTATATATGTGTCATTTTATGCTATGTATCAACTAAACCATGTCACTGATACCAACCCAATTTATACTCAAATACTTCTAAATCATTTTTGAGAATTATCAAAATTTCTCCCCCTTTGACATCAATGGAAAAGGGTCACACTCCCCCTGAGGATATGCTCCCCCTTTGACAAACAATTTAAAGATAAAGAGGGGAATGAGAATCTATAACGATCAAGTCATTAGAAATTTGTAAAAATAGTCTTACCTGAATTGAACAGTCTTTTCATTTCATTTCTAGGGATGAATAAGATACCAGTGAAGCTCGCCCTAGACCCTTGCCCTATCAGTAGATTCTAGTGATATGAAGTGGGAGAAGTTACTCCCAATTTTTTCCGTAGATATTCAAATCATTCCTTGGGAAGATGATTTGTAAATATGTCATCCACATGTTCTTTTGTGGGAACATACTCCATGTTGACCTCTTTTCCTACAACCTTTTCTATGATGAAGTGATACTTAATGGATATATGATTTGTTCTAAAGTGCATCAATCAATTATTGAGATATCTATCGTACTTGAATTTTCAAAAAGAAGAGAGATAGGATCTTTGTACTCTATCTTGATGTCCTTGAGTGTCTACTTCATCCATAGGACTTGAGTGCAACGTGTTGCAGCTACAACATACTCTACTTTTATTGTGGATAGAGTGACCAATAATTTCTTCTTACTCATCAAAAAACCGATTTGTTTCCCAAAAAGAATTCTCATCCACTTGTTATTTTCCTATCATCTACACATCTAGCCCAATCAACATCTCTTTATGTTGTCAAAGAAAAGTCTTTTCCCTTGGGATACCGCAACCCATAGTCAACGATGCTTTTGATATATCTAAAAATTATTTTTACTACATTGACATGAGAGTTTTTTTGTGCAACCTGAAATCTTGCTATCATACACACTGCTTGCATAATATTTGGCCTTGATGTAGTTAAGTATAGAAATCTTCCTACCATTGACCTATACATAGTTTGAATTGCATTTGGCGATTCATCTAATTTTCTCAACTTACAACCAATTATCATGGGGGTACTAACTAGTCTACTATCCTCCATGCCAAACTTCTTAAGAATTTCCTTAGCATATTTAGTTTGAGATATAAATATCCCATTATTAGTTTGCACAATCTATAACCCAGTGAAAAATGATAACTCACATAACATTGATATCCCAAATTCATCTTGCATATGTGTAACAAATATTTTACACATTTTATCATTTCTACCACCAAATATGATGTCATCCACATACACAACTACAAGAATCATGTTCTCACCTTCATATTTGAAATATAATTTACTTTATGCACATCCTTTCTTGAATCCTTTTTGTTGTAGGTGTTGGTCTAACCTAGAATACCAAGCTTTTGGTGATTCCTTTACACCATACAATTATTTCCTCATTTTTCATACAAAATAATCATCTTTCGACAACTAAAAACCTTTTTGATTGCTCTACGTAGAATTCCTCTTCTAGGTTTCCATTTAGAAATACAGATTTAATGTCCATTTGATACACTAAATTTTTTATAAATTGAAAATGCAAGAAAAATTCTAATAGCTTCTAATCTTTCCACTGATGCAAATGTTTCTTCAAAGGTAATGCCTTCAACTTGTGCATATCCCTTGCACACCAACCTTTCTTTATTTCTTACCACATCTCCATCCTCATTCAATTTGTTTCTAAACACCCATTTAGTGTCAATTACATTTTTTCTTGGGTGTCTAGGAAACAATTCCCATGTCTTGTTCTTCTCAATCTAATTTAGCTCATCCTCCATGGCCTTTATCAAACTCTCATCCTTGCTTACTTGAGTAAATTTTTTTGGTTCAATCTAAGATAGGAGAGAAAAATTTACTTGTTCCTTATTTTTTTCCTGACTTCTGCTCATTTGAACTCCATTTTTTTCCCCTATTATATGATCTGCATAGTGATCCTTCTACACATATTTTTTAGGTGCCTTCTCAACCTCTTCTTCATATTCTTCTTCATTGTTTGTTGTATTTTCCTCATTTTTTTGTGGTCTCAAAACATGCCCCACTTTTCTTCTTGAAAAAGTGTGGACCCCTCTTTTCTTTGCTATTTTTCCTTTCTTTCCTTTGCTTTTGCTTGCTTAGGTGTGCTCCTCTTGGAGGAAATGGTAAAATGGAAGTTTTATTTTAGCTTGCCTAGTTCTTGCCTATGTCCCTTCCTTTGCTAGATCTGGAGTGTTGCAAGCTCTTCCCCCTAGTCTTATCAATTCACTAGACCCTCGGGGTCCTAGAGTTAACGTGGTTGTGCTAAGGATATTGTATCTTTTGTTGGTTTTAGTTTTCCACCCGATTGGTAAGCCACACCCAATGTGTCATCACTAGAACAAATCATCTCGATGCACACATTCCTTTTTCTTTACTGGTTAGCCCGATGATTTCTTTACATTTTCTTTAGAAAGAGGTTGAAAACCAAAGGTTTTGTTGTGAATATGTGTTTTAATCAATTTGGTCCTGCTTGAACTTGGTTCCCGATTTCTCTCTTTGCAACCTGTTCTCATGAACCCGATGGATAAAAGTCCCAGTTCCTAATAATCTTTCTAAGGTTTGGTACTGAAGGATCCAAACCTTGTGATAATTAATGGTCACATATCCAAAGTGGATTTTCTTATGAAGTCTCTGCCTCATAAGAATTGAAGTGACATGCAAGCATGCCACATAATATTTTGTGTCATCTTCTTCTCTAATGGTGGGCCTTTCATAGAAACCAAGGTGCTCATGATTTGAGCTTGTTTCACAAAAAACCGCTAGCCTTCACGGTGTTCATTTTTATCTTTGCAGTTGTTCCTTATCTTAAATTGCTCACAATCATCGGCGTGTGCCACGTGGCTTCCTCTTGAAGCTTTTTTCTTTTCCATATCGCTTTGCTTGGCTTGGCTCCATTTGCATGACACGTGGCTTTCTCTGGTTACTTTTTGATTTGGGCCCACCATGTAGTTTCGATCGCTCGACGTTGCCCATGTGGCTCCCTCTCAAAACTTTTCGTTGGGCATCCCTTTTTATTTTTGATAGGCCCTGTCTGCTTGACATGTGGCAGTTCTTTGTGCATCGATTATATGGGAATTGCTACCATTTCATTTGTGCTTGCTTGCCTCCGTGTTTTCTTCTTTGGTGACACTTTTTTGTGTCTATTGTTGCATGGTTTTTTGTTCCCTGCAATGACATTGTTGTGCAATTGTTGTTTTCAATGGCGGCTCGAGGTGATCTGGGGCATTGATTTTTTGCTTGTGGCTTTATTTCTCTATGGTTTTTTAGGTGGTGGACTAGCCTATATATGTAGCCATTTTTCTCTTTTATTAGGTTGTTGTTAAGTTGCTAAAAGCTCCTAAGCACTGGGAAAAGCCACTATAATATTTTTATTAAACTTGAAGATTGCAGACTATACCAATCAATTCGGCCTTTCTATTTTTCATGTATTTAGTAAGACTGTTAGTTTGTGCTGTTATTTTCTTATAATGTATGAATGCCTATTATTCAGCTTTTGTGATCTTTCATAGCTAAATAAATACAGATCATGTTCTTTGACTCCTCTATGTTGGCTAAAGTTATGTCAGATTATGCTATGCAATTAGAAGGTGTTTGTTATGTTTTAAAGTGCTTTTGAGAAAATTTACTTAATAAACAACATTTTGGTGGTTCAGGCCTTTGCACCTTGCATTGTGCTCTGGTAAAATTTTCTATGATTTTGGTGCATCGCTTGTAGTTTAGATTTCATGTTTTGTTGTCTTTCTAACCCTTTACCTCCCCCACTAAATGAAGAGTCAACTTTGATAAAACCTCAGAGGTCACTTAACTAGTGCTCTATGTCCCGCAATAGCTAAGTTTCCCATAAGACTGCTGCTACCTGGAAAATCATGCGTCAACAGTTCTTTTTTTGGCACGCCTAATGGGACACGAACTAGCATGTTTGCTTGATCTTATAAGTGTGTATGAGTCATTGACCTATAACTAGGTCACAGACTGCAAGATTCCCTGGCCAGCTCGTACCACCCTTAGTTTTTGTACACCTGAGAGGTAGATGAGGTAGTCCTTCACCTCCTCCTTCTTCGCAGTCACTTGCTTCTCCTACATCTATGACCACTAGAAATTATATAGCCTAGGACACTGATAGTCCTTTAGTAGCACCTATGGCTCCTACAATATGGGTCCCAATCCTTTCTTCCTCTCTAAAATCTATCCCTAATTATTATGGGGATGAGTCGAAAACATTGACAGAACACCTGCAAGATGTGGCAGACATATGTCTGGTACATGGTGTGTCAAATGAAAATTTAGCCCCCATATTTGCTTTCCATCTCCTTCTGAGGAAAGGCGCTGAACTAGTATAGGACTCTTGAGGCTATTACTATTGCTACTTGGGACCAGCTCGGAACCCTATTTTATGAGCATTTTTCGAATGCTGGCAACAAGTCTTCATTGTATCATCAACTATCAAGCATAAAGTGAGATCCTCATGAAGCTCTACCTAATTTCAATGCATGGTTCCATTTGACCTAGTAGAGAGTTCCTATTGGTAGTCAACCACCCTCGGATTTGGCGTTCATGTTCTACTTAAAGTCCATCAATCTTGATATTTCCATGATGTTACAAGCTCTTGGCGGAGAAACTCTTCCTGATGCTTATGCCTTGGTTTTCGCTATGGAAAATAACCTGATTGTTATTGGAAAGTTGGAACCAAGACTCATCATGCCATTTTTTCCTCAGTGCAATGCTATGGAAGCAAAATTTTCTTCGACCAATGCGCCTACAACTCCTCCCCAATCTATGTATGTATATCCCAAAATAGCCACGAGCGCATCTTCAATTGTGGCTCCAGTGCCTAATCCCTTGGTTATTGAGATGAATGAGATGAGAGAACAGATGTAGGCCATGACTAATGAATTGATTACCATGAAGCGGAAGCAATATAACTATCAGAATTCGGCATACAAAAATTATCAAGGCGGAAAGGCTCCGTACCAATCAAATCAGTGGCAAGATAGATCGTGTAGAAATACTCAAGCTCAGTTGAATAGCCAGGTTGTTCTGATGACCCTGCTGATGCAGACCATCCATCCTAGTTCAAATAAAGAGCTAGTTGTTGGACAAAACAACTTAGCCGAAGATTCCAATTCATGGTGATTTCCTTGTAACGATGCTCACATGCCAAGAAATTGTCCACGGGGAAATTTGCAACAAAAGATCATAGACCAACGTAGCCAAGGTGGTGCACGTGATCCTGACAACCAATCATATGCCTCTTAGTAGATGGACAATGTAGTCCTCACTACTCAAATGCAAGGGATGTCCATTCAGCAAGAGTCAGATATAGTCCCAGACCAAACACTCTTTTTATGGATGGAAGGAGAGGAGTCAACATTTCTAAATAACTTTCCTGTAACTCAAATTCCATCAGTACAGTCTAATTACAATACGCGTTCTAAGCGGAGATTCATCGGAGAATTCAAATCTCTACCAGCTAATGGTTCATCTCAGCCAACGCCTAGTCCACCATCATGCCCATTGTTAGTTCCACAGTAGACTAATGTGGTTCCTCCAAGTTCTTTAAAGTCAGAGGCTCCTATGATCATCCCAACTGTTACCAAATAGCCAGGCATACCATCTGCGAGGCTAACACCAATTGTGAAACCTAAAGATCAAGCAACTCTGACTCATCAATTATGAGAATAGTTCAATGTGGAGGAACAACTAAAGAATTCCTCTGCCAATGCTTATTTGTGGGATGTTCTAGCTATTCCAGAGTAGAAGGTGTTATTACAAAAGGCATTTTCAGGAGAGGAAGATGTGAAGGTTCCTAGCCATTCCAATGAAGAAAAGATATCTAGGTCTGACCTAGATAAAGTGCTAACAAATCAAATGGAGGAAAATAAAGAAGCCAGAAAAGAGAGTAAGCCTAAACTCAATCCTTTCTTTCTAACACTTATCATTGGCGACAAGCTATTAAATAATTGTATGATTGACTTTGGTGCTAGCACCACTGTCATGCCTAAGCAAGTAGCTGATGCTTTGGGTTTAAAATATGATCCTTTTAATAAGGGATTCATGCAACTAGATGAAAATAAAGTTGATACCATCGGGGTAATCAAGGGATTTCCTATGACATTATTTGCCTGCCTGAGTATTAGTGTAAATCATAATACCATACTCATTGATATTCCTCCTCTATTTGGGATTTTTTTGTCTTGAGAGTTCACAACAAATGTCAGAGGATATCTAGCACTGGACTATCACACCTGATCTTGAGGACCAAACATGGAGCCAAGATGAAACTACTATTGGAAACTTTGCATTCTGAGCATGTTGCTGATGAGGCTTTTCTCAACTTTGAAGTGGCACATACTTAAATTACCCAGGAAGAGAGGTTCACTGTGGAATTTCTGGAAGAAGAAGAGGCTACTAACTCCCAAATGGAGGATGAAGAAAATTTGTTGAATGAGTTTATTGATACAAACCCTTTTGGGAATTATCACGCAAGTGGACTCGAGACTTATTTCATACATGAGGAAGGGAAATCTATGCCCAAAACTACTAAGAATTTTAGAGGTGAAACACGCTCAGAGTTATGGACTTTGCACTTTGATGGAGTGAGATGTAGAGCTAGAGTTGGAGCAGGCATATGTTTGACATCTTCGTCTGAGGAAAAGACCTTGAGGTTTTATCACTTCCAGTTTGCATTCTTAAACAATGAAGCATAGTATGAAGGTCTTGTCCATGGTTTGAGCCTTGAAAAACAAATGGGTGCAAAGCAGATAAGTGTGTTCGGAGATTTGGAGTTGGTGGTCAACTAGATCCAAGGAATTTTTGCTGCAAAGAATGTCTATATGCGATCCTACTCACATAGAGTCTGGGATCTTACTGACAAATTTGAGGCATTTAATATTTAGGCTATATAAAGAGAAAAGAACTCCGAAGCCAACCGGATGGCGACTATCGGAGCTCAGTTTGAGCCGGCCTTCGAGTTATTGAAAAATAAGCATGTGGTGAGAGTAATTGTAAGACCCGCTATTTGAAACAACAAATCTCCCTATGAGATGGTGTATGAGAAGGAGGAATTGCTGCCTATCACCATGGAAATACCTGCCCTGCAGTTGCTTAAATCTCTGGAGATTGAACAAAACAGAGCAATGGAGGTATGGTTTTTTGAGCTACTCAAGGTTCAGGAGAAGATAGAGCATGCCCTTGAGGTGATGAACAACCGCGAGCAGGTGGTAAAGAAATGGTTTGATAAAAAGGCATCGGATCAAGAGCTACAACGTGGGGACTTGGTGCTCAAGTTCAATGAGCGTCGAGCAAGGCCCGACCAGCACAAAAAATTTGACAGTCTCCAAGAAGGGCCTTTCAAAATTGTCCAATGTAAACAGTTCAACTCTTTTGAGTTGGAAGACATGGAAGGTAATGCATTAAGTATTCCAGTTAATGGAATACATCTTAAGAAATTTAATTACTTCTGCCTATGTGATGACTTTGTAAATTGTAAATATGTAATTATTTTTCCCTATTTATGTTTTGGGTTTTCTCAATGCTTTATAAAATAACAACAATAGTGCAAGAAATAGAAGAACATTGTAAATGAGCCAAGATTTGTGAAAAAAATAAGTATTATATATTATTACCAAAAAATTTACATTACATAAGATAGGGGCCAATGGCCTTGTATTGAAATATATACATATATTCGCTAAAGAGCGGAGGCTGGAAAAAGGGAAAAAGAAAAATTGGGGACTATCTTGGTTCTCAAATTATCAAGCATTAGACAGACCAGCAATGGTAGCAACTGGCAATGCGAGATCAGGGAACACCATTATTTTGAAGTCCTCATACCATTGGAGGTTTCAGAATGGTTCGATGTAATGTACTTGCACAAGGAAAAAGCATCCAACACGGACCTTAGCGTGATGCTCCTCATGAGTCTCCAACTCAAAACCGAACAGGAAGGGCCTAGTTGGCATGGGTCCTCCATGCAGCTATAGCAAATGCAAGTTACGAATTGAGGGGACCCCATGATCAAATTCAGCAACACACACTATTTTATCCAGTCCTTCAAGGTAGCACCGAGGGAACACTTGCTTCATCAGCTTTAGTATCCTATGTTTGGACACTGATATCCAGTACCGAGGCAACAAAGTGAGAGCATATGTTGGTGTTGACTTGGTATTGTTCATCATATTCCATGCAGTCCTTGTCAATAACCCATTTAATCACTTTCACATATAATAGGGTTTTTATGCCTGTCATGCGTTTCAAGCACCTATACCTAATTTTTCCTAGGAAAAGCTTGAGTCTTTTTATAGACTATTCTAATTGGCATCTCCATGCTGCTTGCTACTCTAGCTAGAAAATGAAAATTGCTAAAATAACTAAAGCTTGCTAAGCAAAGAAAGCTAGAAATAATTATGATTTGCAATGCTACTAATGGACCTATTTATAGACTGGTTGGGGTTCACCAAATGAGGCAATCCATAATTACGATAGAAGCAAAGGGTGTTGCCAAGCCTCAAATTTTTAGTGTTGTGGCATGTGAAGTGATGGGAATAATCAGGTACAATTACAACTTTCTATGTTCAAGTTGCCAAATTTAATAGAGATTGGCCAGGTGTCAGCATAAGGAGCCGTCGTCCCATCTAAATCAAGGCAAATCCTTTAAGCAGGCTATTGGGTGATGCACCCAAGTACAATCAAGAAAATTAGTAAATGCAAAAGAGCTTGTGAAAGATTTGGCAAGGTTGTCTTGGTCCGATGTCCAAGAAAAATCAGGCGCCACCTCTCGTGAAGTCATGTCTCTTAAATATGGAGAGAAATTTGGTAGGTTGGTGATATCTTCGCACACATGAAAAGATGGTAACGCATATAGCAACTAAGTGTGAAAGGCTAACATGTACACTCGCTCAGCTGTTTTTCATGAAAATCAAAAAGCAGGTTTTGCATGCAAAACACATTTATTGTGAAAGTTATCAAAAGATAAAATGGCTAAGTCATTCGCAACAGAGAAAGATTTTTTCAAAAGCTAAGTCATTTATGAAGGTCTGCGAAAGATTCTTTCGAATATAAAGAAATGGCTGAGATTGTAGAAAGTTCAACACAGGCCCTGGCTTCAGTGAGTATAGACGAGCAAAGATTAAAGGCGCCCTATGTAGATATCTATAGCCAGGAGTCTTATGCTACCCTAGGCATCCCAACAAAGCCATGTTGGCCCTTCACCAGTTAGGCAGACCAAAGAACACTGAGCGCGGTTCCTCCTAGAAACCAAGCTTTAGTATTAGAGGATTGGGATAATGTTTTTGATCTTGAGCTATCCCGGAATCCCAAGAACCTTAGGGAAGCTACATGTGAGAGAATGAAGAAATTAACAGACCCCTTCTACAAACATCTATGGGACTATGGGCTTCCCCAGTATATGTTTCCCCTAGTACATCATTTCCCATAAATTGTGGCAGCATACATGGCAGGTTTTAACCCTGAGACTGAGTGATAAGTGGCACTAATTTCGGGGTAGTCATCAGCTCCAAATTTATTCAAGAAATGTTATGCATCTCACTCCCCTTGACCCAAAATGTTGAAATTTTTTACATAAAAAGGATGCATGATAAGTGGGGTATGCTCAGAATGGCGCCACAGTTTTACCAGATTGAAATTGTTCAACTGACAAATATCTCAACACCACCCAAATTTCCATTTAATATGGGTGCTTTAAAAGTTGGGTCTTCTTCCATCTATTCTATGTTGTCGCCAGTGTGTGGTCTGGATATAGACAAGCAGGTCTTTGAGTTTCAGATGTGTCTCAGCTTTATGTTGAGAAAAAACAAAGTGGCTCCACTTCTGGACTTTGTGAAGGTTATTAGTGATGGAATGAAGCAATAACTGCAAGACTTCTAGGTCAGTTCTAGGTTCAGGTAGCCCTCTTTCCTAGCCTACTTAATATTGCATTAGAATCTAGACTATTTCATGAAATTTATGTCTCTGACTTTTTCGACGAGACTGGCATGAGGAAGCTAGTTTCAACATGGACTCATGTCCTGTCAAAAAATTTTGATTACTATGCATTTTCAGATTCATTCTTAGCGCCAATGTTGCAGCCTTTGGATGGAGTTGGGATCAACATGTCTATGTGCCTGTCGCCAAGATAAAAATCCTGGTTGGGAAAGCTCATGCCACCCTACGATTGGTTCTTTAGCACAGATTTCACTATGCTCCACATGCGAGGTTTCACCCGAGAACCTTTTCGGCTCCCATGCTTTCTTTCTCACAGAGTGTTGGCCTTGGAAGAATTGAGGTAGCTATGTAATATTGATAATGATTTTTGGGGAGGAAAGCATTTAACCTTCTATTTGATACTGTTGGTCATGTTTGGTTCCATGTCACTGGTCAAGAAAAGGACTTGAAAGATTAATACTTCAAAGATTTTGTACTCAAAGTTGGGTCATCTTGGGTTGGTGGTTATAAATGACACCTGGCAATACAATCCCAAAAATAATTTATCGGAGGTTGGCATAAGAATCCCACATCAGCTTTGGTTATTCTAGGACCCTTGAAGAAATGTTGAAAAGGGGAATTTAAGGTTATATGTAGGCCTTGAATATTTTCCTACTGAGGACAAGTGACTGCCATGGTTGAACTTTTACTACATAGAAGGGAAGCCCAACCCAAATTAGAAGATTAGCCAATCCCTATGTAGCCAATTGCATAAGCTCAAATGGAAGCCCGAGAAAATTTTAGATTTCTGAATATATCGATAGCAAATTAAGGCAACCAACAAGCTTTAAGAAGATGTGGCTCTTGATGAAAAATTTGATGACATTTGGGAGAACGCGCATCTAGATGTAAAAAGGTCTCTGAACCCTTCATAGTCGGAGCAACAATATAGGAGGGAAGAGATTGCCATAGAGCCCAGAGAGGAGGTAACTCAGAATCTCCCTACCATTGAGGAGGGTCCAATGCATGAAGAAGGTGTTGGTAAATAGTCTGCACAGTAGGAGGATTCATCAAACACACAAATGTTAGAGCCATTTAGCTCCTCTAAATCAACCAAGAAGCGGCCAAGGACTGCCAGTAGTAGAAGGCAGGTCATTGTAAACCTTGAGGAATCTCAAGATGAAAAGTAGCCACAAATAAGAGAATCTGATGGAGAGGAAGAGCAATAGCTAGAGAAAGCAGTTGTATTATTTGTAGCTCCTCACGAACCTCAGGTATCATTTCTTCCCTCTTCTCTTTCTACTATGTCTCTAGTCTCTTCTTCATCTGCCCTAGCTTTTTCATCTGCACCAACTTTCTCTATTGTTGGATATCTCAGGCAGTTGAGTCTTTCCTCTCTTGGTTTCCCACTTTCATCCTTTGCTTTTCATCCCTTACCTAGAGCACAATTTGGTGTCAGTGTTGGGCTCATGAGCCAACAATTCTTATCCCTAAGGCCCAACCCTTTAGTTGGAACTTCCTCAACCTTTCCTTATACTGCATTATCATCCTCTCCAAGTGGCCAATTCATTCCACAATTCTCCCTGGCCATTATTACAAGGTCTAGAAAAACCACTAATGCATAAAGTATGCTATCTTTCCCACTAGTAGTCCCTCGAGAGTTTCCTTTTGTTGGTGGACTGGGTATCCCTTCCCAGGAATATTTCTCATTGGTGGAGGCAAACAAGAGCACCCGAGCTAGCCAAATTCAAAAGAGGAGACAAAAGGATGCAAGCAGGTAGGCAGAGCCTCTCTTCCAAACTGTGTTAAATGAGAGCCAAAATTCGTTGATGTTTGCGAAGATCACTCCCAACATGATTAAACCAGTAGGATAAATGCTACCAAGTGATTACTTTGTCAACACCATTGGGCTAGACTTGTAGCAGACTCATCCATGGGATAAGGTTGAGCTGATGGAGGAGACTCAAAAGATAGTAACCACTGATTACCTCAAGCTCAATTGCTAGGCAAGGAAAATAGATGAGCAGATATCGGAGGTAAAGGGAAAGGTTTATATGAATACGAACAAGTATAAACCCCAAGAAAATGAGATAAGTTGCCTAGAAAAGGAGAGGAGTGATTTTCAAAGCCAAATCAAGGACCCAAAAGTTATGAGCATGAAAATCGTCCCAACCCTCCAGCATGAGGTCGAGCAAAGCCAAGCGAATGAAGAAAGGATTTGTGTCGAGTCCACACAACTGAGTGAAGGTATGAAGGAGCTTTGATAGAGCACAAGTGATGAAATAAATGAAATGAATGCCACTTAAAAGTCAGAGATTCAGAAAACAAAGTGGGCCGAATTGGCCCTAGGGGAAAAGGAAAAGGAGGTTTCGGTTCTAAGGGAACAAGTGTCCACATTGGATAGAAGCTTATCAGAGCTAAAGGAAGACTTGAGCAGTAGAGTAGTGGAGTTGGATATTTTGAAGACCCAACCTCTTACACCATAGATGAGCTCATTGGAGATCGCCAAGGAGTTATATGTGTCATACTAGGATAAAGTCAAGGCATTATTCCTTACTCCATAGCCCACCCTAAAATTTATGGCATAGGCAGCTAGCCTATGCGGAACAGTCAGTGAAACAGTCTAGTAGATTTAGGAGGTGACTTCTGATAAGGTTTTGGAGGCCAGGATTTTGTTGGGAAAATTATATACATCTTCTGATGAAGCTCTGAGCAATGTAGGTATCAAGGACCAAACAACAGCGGCCATGGGCATAAGCATCCTCATTTTTATGCATGAGGTTGTCCAGCAAGTGGCAAAATGTAGGGCCAGGTTGAACCAAGTTACTTGTGACATGCAGAAAAAAAATTCCTGTATAACTCAGAGAGGCCTCTCTTCACCCTTCATTATAGATTAGGTGGTAGTAGGTGTTGAACACATTGTTGCAAATATCGAGGAGAAGAAGCAGGACCTTTTTGTTTCCCAATGTTTTGATCAGTCTTCGACCACCGAGAATATTGAAGGGATTGTGCATCAGTTAGTATAGCTCTTTTTCTAGTTGAAATTAGGGATGAAAATATCTGGCAGATTGCCTTTCAAGGCAATTATCGATCTCAATTTGGTGCATGAAAATCTACGAGCTCTCTCCGTGCCATCAAACGAAGTCTGGACCGGTCTACAGGCTACCCTCTCGAAGTTGTGAGCAATTGTGGGATGTTGAACCAAGGTTATTGGGGTTCTTCATTCCGTGAGCGAAATGTCCTTGTGAGTTACCAAACTGTTTCACAAAAAATCACTAGCCTTTGTAGTTTTTATTTGTATCTTCATAGTTGTGCCTTATCTTAAATCACTCACAATCTTCGGCATGTGCCACGTGGCTTCCTCTCAAAGCTTTTTGATTTTCCATATCGCTTCGCTTTGTTGGGCTCCATTTGTGCAACACGTGGCTTTCTTTGGCCGCTTTCTAAGCTGGGCCCACCATGCAACTTCAATCGCTCGACATTTCCCATGTGGCTCCCTCTTAGAGCTTTTCGCTAGGTATCCCTTTTTCTTTTTGACAGGCCCTGTCTACTCGACGCGTGGTAGTTCTTTGTGCACCAGTTATCTGGGAATTGTTGTCATGTCGTTTGTGCTCGCTTGCCTCTGCCTTTTCTTCTTTGGTTCTGTGTGTTTGTGTCTATTGCTGCATGGTTTTTTTTCCCTACAACAGCATTGTTGGCATGCTATTGTGTGATCATTTTTTTTAGTGGCGGCTTGAGGTGATCCGGGGCGTTGATTTTTTTCTTGTGACTTTTTTTCTCTATGGTTTTTCAAGAGGTGGACTGGCCTATATATGTGACCATTTCTCTCTTTTATTAGGTTGTTGTTAAGTTGCTAAGAGCTCCTGAGCACTGGGAAAAGCCTCTGTAATATTTTTATTAAACTTGAAAATTGCAAACCATGCCAATCAATTAGGCCTTTCTGTTTTTCATGTATTTAGTAAGACTGTTAGTCTGTGCTGTTATTTTCCTATAATGTATGAATGCCTGTTCTTCAACTTTTGTGATCTTTCATAGCTAAATAAATACAGATCATGTTCTTTGACTCCTCTATGTTGGCTAAAGTTATGTCATATTATTCTATGCAATTAGAAGGTGTTTGTTATGTTTTAAAGTGCTTTTGAGAAAATTTACTTAATAAACAACATTTCGGCGGTTCGGGCCTTTGCATCCTACACTGTACTCTGGTAAATTTTTCTATGATTTTGGCACATCGCTTGTAGTTTAGATTTCATTTTTTATTTTCTTTCCAACCCTTTACCTCCCCCACTAAATGAAGAGTTAGCTTTGATAAAACCCTAGAGGTCACTTAGCTAGTGCACTATGTCCCACAATAGCTAAGTTTTCGATAAGACTGCTGCTACCTAGAAAATCCTGCATCAATAGAACCCTAATCCACCATGATTGCACCTTTATTCATGAAAATTAATGCATTGTAATAGGAAATTAATGAAGGTGGAAAACTACAAACGTACTTGGAACCACCTCAAGCATGTAGTTTCTTTCATAACACTTTGCCTTGTGTTATACTATTAATTTATAGGGATATTTAAGAATCAAGATCAATATTATGGCACACAAAGAAAGGTAAACCTCAAGGAACAAAGAACACAACTACTAAGGGTTTTGAAGTTCCATTTTGAAAAATAATTGTATCACCAACAAAATTATGCATGTTTTGAATAATTGAAATTATATTAGTCATTTTTAAGCATGCATGTCTCAAGATAATGGTGTTTCCCCATAGAAATTAAAAGGTCTATTATTTTGAAGTTAATTTAACTAAACTATAGATTTAAAGTTTTATGAATTGTTAAAGATAACTGGTTAAATTTAACCTTAAGTCGCACACAAGGCACATATCTGCTAAAAATGTAGGACTTTCTGGTAAATATGAGCACTTCCAAAACAAGGCCAGAAGAGGGATTTCAAATTTTTGCCTCACAAGTCATACCATTTGGTGGGATAATTATTGACACCCTTCCAGGGTGGTTTTTTGATACCGAATTCATCACATGGGCTCGACAAGAAAATTATTCTCAGTGTTCAACGAATGTTATTGCAAGTGGGTTGCATTTAGTAGTAGGGTTTTCACCAAAAATGGAAGCCCCTAAATTGGTAATGGAATGTTTAAATTTTTAGGACCCAAACAAGAGGGTCATCAAAAAAAAGGGAGGGTCTATGCAGAACTCTTCATAAAAGGGATTGTATATAAATTTGGGCTCCTTACATCTCCCATGACGTATCTATTGGATATGAAAACAATGGAAAAAACCTACCTGAGTGTAGAAGATCACAATAGAAAAATTATGAGTACAAAGTGGTGCTAGGTGAAGATTACTAATTAAATGAAGTTGATTCTAAGGTGTGTGTTCAACCCAGATGTTAAAGACATTATAACTTTACTAAGAAGGATAGTTGGACTTAGAGATGCCAATATATTTGAACCCTAGATTTTTGTACTCATAGAAAAATTAATGGAAGGTCTTATGCAAATTCATTAGGGATTTTTTATTAGTGATAAGTTTCATGAAAAAATAAAGGCATTAACATTATATTCATGGTTTTGTATTTCCTCCTATTTGATTTATTCTTGCACCCTAAGGGAAAATAAACAAGGATTGAGCAGTGTTGGTACCTTGGATAGAGAATTAGGGAATAGTTTGATATACGATCATTTACCCTAGATTATTGTTCATTAATATCGAGAGCATTACCAAAGAGTTAATGATGTGTTTTCCTTGAAGTTGGTAAGGATAATGGAGGGCGACAAATCTAAAAGGTTGTATCTAGAATCATAGAGTATTATTTAGTAGGTTGGGTTGGTAAATTCAATTTCCCACTTTCACCTACATCAGGGTGGAAGGATTTAAAGGATACCCCATCATGTTACCCAAGTATCCAATGGACAAAGTGTTATTATTAGAATTGGTGAGACAAATGAAGTCTTCCCATACTCTTCTAAGGGTAGCACATGGGAAAATTTTCGATCAAATTTCCCATCACAATGGGGAATTACAAATGCAATGCAGCTAAACAAGCTGATTTATGTGAAGAAGAATTAAAGATGTAAAAATTAGAGTTATTTATACTCCAAAGAAAGAATTATGATCAAAATGGAAATATTACCAAGTAGATAGCCAACAAATATGCTCATGTTCATCATTTAGAAGATTTATAGCATAATTTTGATGATGAACACCAAGTAGGGAAGAGATCATATCAAAGGTTATCATTATAATCGAAAAAGCTTCTAAAACTCCATGATATTGCAGAGTAGTTGGATACAAATGATGGAGAGGTGTTGAATTCAGTTTATAATTCAACTAAAATTTATGATGAACCTATCCCAAATCTAGATTATGAAAAGAAATAAATATTGCCTGTTGAGGAGATTTTCGAACAAGTTTTGGTGTACACTCAATGTTGGACTAATGATTATTGTAAAGATTTCAGAAAATCTAGGATAAATTCCTCATACCTACTCAATATAAAGAAGAAACAAAGAGAAGAAGAAAGTGAATTTGGGTATGAGGAGCCTACTAAAAATAAAAGGAAAGCTAGTAAAGCAGGTGCAACTAGACATGTTGAGGAGAGAACTCCTGATGCCCCAAGCTAGAGAGTTTAATTGGTTCTAGCTAGCTAGTGTAAAGAAACCATAGCTAGTAAGGTCAAAGTGACAGTAAAACCTAGGGCAAAATTTTCTTCCACATCTACAATGAAACAAACACAGGGAAAGACTCCTGTGATTCTAGAGGAGAGTTCTTAGATAAATGAAGAAAAAATTAGAGCGGTGTGAGAAATGGGCTGCCATGATGAAACAAGTAGAAGAAAAATGATCTAAGGAGAAACCCATGGTAAGTGCCAGATGTAGGGTCAATTTCTATAGATATTTAAGAAGAAGAATTCATAAGAGGAACACTCACCCCAAAGGAGTGAAATCTTGAGAAACCTAATGAAAAGGATACAGCGGAAATTGCAAGCCAAGATCCCATTGATAATATTATTACTAAAGATACAATTGATTCCCATATTCCACCAAGAAGTAGTAGAAATGATGTTGAACAATCACAGGTTTTTGAAAAGTTAGGAGAAGATCGTGTTGAGAGCGAAAATATAGAGCCTTAATGAACCTTGGATGGTGGGGTGAGAAATGAAGAGAATCCTAATTTATCAGGACAATAATTAAAGTGATACCCCAAGGATTTGTGTTGAGCACATGGCTGGATAAGAAAACATAAGTCTTGAGAATGAAGAGACAATATCAAATTGAGGTAATCTAGAATCCATGCTAGTGAGTATTGAAGATGTTTCAGTTTCAAGAGACGTGATAGGGAAGGTTGATAGTTCAAGAGGAGAAGTTTCTAAACATGCTGATGATCAAGAACAAATAAATTTTGAAGAGGCAGAACATAATGAAGATGCACCTAATTGGCTAGTCAGGGAAATGGCTCCCCTGTTGGAATTGGAACTGGTGCCTCTAGATCTTAGAAGCTTAATGCAAGAAGTGGAAACCCCTAAACCTAGGTGAAGAGAAAAGATAAAGCATGTTATGCAAATGAATGTAGATGGAGGAATAATAATCCATTTAGCTACCCTAGTGATAGATAAAAGGAAGCATGAGATAATTCCTAAGGATTACAGAGTGACAACTATTAATGTTGGGCATTCATCTTGGGAGAAAGAACTAGAAGAGATGAAAATGAATTTAGAGACAATTTCCGCGAGAGTGCAAAAAAGTAAAATAAAGAAAAGAGAGCTAAAAGAATGGGTTGCCCACCTAGAAAAATTTATTAAGTCATTAACCCAATTTGATCAAGCACAGGATGAATTTCCTCAAAATCTAGTACTTATGTCTAAGGAGCAAGTGGATGCTATTGCAGCACTTCACCATAATCTAAGTGTATTTGAAGAGTGGATGGATTAATTGGTAAGGGAAGGAGAAGAATTAATCACATATGAGATTAGGAAGCATAAGGAGGCATACTATTGGTGTGAAAAGTCTAAGAGACTAGAAGGAGAATGTAGATTTTTCCAAGAACAAACTGATGTTGAAAGGAAAAACTTAAAGGCTCTTATTTAGGCATGTGTCCAAGAATTATTAAGTGAGAAGATAACCACATAATAGGAGGTTCAAATGTTTAAAAATTTGAAGAAACAATTGAACTAGGAAGGTGAAACCTTGGTGCAATGTGTGGAAGGATTTGAAAAATTCATCGAAAGATGCAATAAGTTGATTGATAGAGATCAAGGTTTTATTGAAATACTAGAACAAAAGAGTTGTGATCTCCAAACTTTAGGGTGGGTTGGTAAAGAAGTAAAAGCTTTCAAGGAGTGGCTTGAAAGACTAAATAAGGACCCTATTAATTTACTAAGTCAGGAGGTTATTGATGAAATTATACAATGTAGGACTGTCATGGTCAAATATGAGGTGAAAAGGATGTAGAGGAATGAAAATATCCTCTAGATATCAAAAGATTATACCAAGCTCAAATATAGTTGGGAGGTAATTTAGGGAATCTCAAATGAGCGTTTGCATCAAGTATTGATTTCCTTATAGGAGTATCAACAAAAGAAAGGTGAAGAAGATTCCTCAAACTCAGAGTCTAATGTAGGAAGATAAATAATCAGATGTCAAAAATCAAAGGTTAGCACAAGTATATGCTATCAAAATTATTTTTGCAAGTTGTTCTTGGTCCCAATAAAGGTGGCTTGTTTTGGAATTTGAATAATAGAGATGGTCTTGTTTTATAAAGAGAATTTGCATATTGGAGTTTGGAGTTGAAGATCGATGCTGATGAAGAACTCAAAGCTTTGACTTTGGCTAAAACATTCTGATGACAAGTAGCATTTTCCATTTACTACTTTTTAATTTTTTGTTTATGATTCTCTTTGATAAAGTTTAAAACTCTTAGGCCTTGTTCCTATAAAAGGCCATTTACTACTTTACTTTTATTTTTTCATAATTTTTGGATGTCGGAGAACCAAAACTTCTTTAAGTTTTCTTCTTTTTCCTATTTTCTATTAAATTCCAGATTAAAAACTTGTATGCACATAGAAGCTAATCAATATTAGAGCTAATTTAAAAGCTATTTCCTGATATGAAATCTTACATTGTTGACTGCTTTTTCTTGCTAGACAAGACTGTGTGTTGCATTGTTTGAGGGTTCATATAGACCCTATCTAGTGTCAAATAATCCCCCTCCCTTTAAAATATCACATCATTTTGTGCTTATCTTTGAAGCAATTTGGTGATGTATGGAATGGATTTCTTTGGTCTGGTTAATTCTTGAGGCATGCATGGATAATACCTGGGAGAAACTTTACTTTTTCAGTACTTTTAATGCTTTATTTTAGAATAGATGTTTAAATTTCAGAAAAAAATTCAAAAAAAAGAGATAAATGAATGAAAATTTTATTGCAAATATTTTGATTCCATGATATTATTGAATGCTTAAAGCTAAATCTACTAAGTGAAATAAAGTTATTTGAAGTTCATGAAATGTTATTGATTTTTTTTATTTCATGAATTTTTTAAATGAGTGGACCGAGATTAACTTTTACCTATCCCTATGATTTCTTTGAGAATAAAAAAAAAGATCGTTTACCCCTCATGATTAACATAATTATCACAAAAAACCCTGATGTGAACCTAGTGTGGTCAAGACTTGACATAAATGAGCCTTAGGATTAAGCTGAGCTATTCTAAGATTTAGGTTGTCTTGGTTCAATCTTTCAATTAAAGATAAGTTCCCATGGTTTGTCTCTGAGGATTTATCTACATTTTTGGTATGTGACTAACATCGTGATCAACACTCATAATCTAATTCATCTTCAAATTCATTTCTATTAGATTTTATATGCTTTATACTCTCATCAATTTTAGCATTGATTCTTTCCACCATCTTATTTAGCATTTTGTTATAACATTTGTAAGCTTTGCTTTAGGTAGAGTATCCTAGAAATATTCCTTCATCACTTTTTCATCTTTCCTCTTAATATAACATTTTCTACCAAATACCTTGAAATATTTAACACAATCTAGCTTGTCATATCATAGTTTATAGGGAGTATTGTCACTATGTGCTCTTATTTGAACTCTATTCAAAATATAGACTACGATGTGAATAGCTTCTCTCTAAAACATATCTGGTAATTTGGCCTCATTTAGCATTATCTTTGCCATGTCTTTAACCACTATGTTCTTTCTCTCCACAACCCCATTCTGCTACAAAGTTCTTGGTGTAGAGTATTGCCTTTTGATTCTATTTTCCTCACAATTCTTAAAAAAATTAGTTGATGTCAATTCTCATCCTCTATTTGATCTCAAGCATTTGATTCTTCTTCCCATCTCCTTCTCAACCATTATTCTAAATATCTTAAATATTTCAAATTCTTGGTTCTTTTCTTTTAGAAAGGTTATCCATGTCATTCTTGTATATTCATCAATTGGCAGCATGAAGTATCTTTCACCTTTCATTCCTCTTGTCCTTGTAGGTCCACATAAGTGAGTATGAACCAAGTGCAAAGGCTTAGTAGTTGAATATTCCTTAACTAGAAATTTAGCCTTTGTTTTCTTTCCCTATTGACATTCTTTGTATATGATATTTCAAGGCTTAGTTATTTTAGGCACATGTCTTACCAAACCTCTTAAACTTATCTTCACCAAAGTATCAAAGTTTTCATTCCCTAATCTCCTATGCCACAACCATCTTTCATCGGCTTTCCCTATCAAACAACTTTGACCTTTCACTTCACAAAGATTGTAAAGAATTTTGTTACTTCTCAATCCTTGTGCAATTCTCTTTCCATTCTTCCTTATTTTGCATCCTTCTTAATCAAATGTGACCTTGTAACCATTGTCACACATCTCACTTACACTTTGTGCTTCAATCCCTCTACGTATAAGACATCTTTAGTGGGAATTTTACCATCTAATATCAATATGCCTTTTCTACAAATATTCACAACAATATTTTCACCTAAACTCACAAATCCTCCTTTACATTTCTTGATTTTGATGAATTTTATCTTATCTCTAATCATGTGCTTGGATTAACCACAATCTATGACCCATAGATTTTTCTTCTTGGCATGTAGTTTCATTTCAAAAAACATTTATTGTGTGGAACATTCCTCTCTTTCTTTCCACACCTTTTTAGAATTCTTTTCAACCTTCTCTTCCTTTTCCTCCATGATTTTAGATTCTTTTATTATTTTTGGAGGTGAATCTTCCCTTTTCTCATCCTCCATATTTTGTCTTACAAAATTTGTTCTATAGTTTCTAGCTATGTGACCAAAATTATTACAAATATAACATACTATATTCATGTCAACTAAGGGAGGAAATGGTTTCTTTCTTACAAATTTTGTACTCTTAGGAATGACTCTACATTCTTTATCCCTATGACCAAACTAATTGCATGTATAACAATATCCATTAAATTATGAGGAATACATGGTCATATAATTTCCTTGTGTTGGATGAGAAGCTTTTCTTTGCAATTGCTTCCTCATATCTCTCACCCTTGTAAAACCATCAACATCTCTTCTGCTTCTAGTATGTTGCTTCTTCTAGTTATTAGAACCGATTGGTTATCCTTCTTGTTTGTATTTGTCTCCTTTTCTTCATTATTTTTCACCGCCTCTATAGGTTTCTCTTTAGATGTAATCTCCTTGCAATCCTTTCCACTGCTAGAATTAGACTTTTCTCCTACTCTAAATCTCCCATACAATTTTGTAGAAGTTTCCATAAAGTTACTCTTACCTTTCTCAAGACCTAGTCCAAATTTTTCTTTGTTTGAGCAATTTTGGGTGCTTAATAGATCATCTCAAACTTCTAAGCCACCTTTTACCTCTAGTCCTTTCTCCATTTTTTCTCTATTATTTTCAAGATCTTTTCTCAGAGCAACAATTTCTTTCTCAAGCTTCATGCATATATCAACCTCAAATTTTAGCTTGGACTTGATCACATCCTCCATAATCTTGGCTTCTTCAACTTGTAGCTTCAAACTAACCACATTCTAGTTGTTAGATTCTTAAAGATTCTTGATTAGCTTGTCTAATTGTTTTTTAGCAAGTTTCTTCTAGTGCTTGTTCTTCGTTTTCAATTTCTCAGTATCCTCTGTGAGATCATCAATCTCATCTAGAGCATAGATGATTTCTCCTTCTAGTTCAACTTGTCCTTCTTATACACCTTCTTCACAAAGGTATTCAACCTTCCCATTCTTCTCTTCCTCAAACTCTTTTTCCATGAAGATAATCTTTTTTTCTCTCACAACAAAACCATAGGATTTTTCATCCTCTGAGCTATTATAGTCATTTGATACATCACTGTCCTCTTGGATGTTAATAATTTTCTTCTTTTTCTAAAAACACCTTCTCTTAGAGTAGTAGGGTTTCTTCATTTTATCATCTACCTCTTGTTCAAAGTTACCTTTCTTATTATAGGGATATTTTGCAGCAAAATGAACTACCTTGCCACAATCAAACCACTTGAAGGTTAACTTTCTAGAGCCTCTTCTAAGTCTTTTGATGAAGTTTTCCTCTTCTTCATTAGTCTCATCATGAATAGATGTAGTTTCTTCAGTCTTGTCTTTCTCAGGTGCTTCATCCTTCTCCTTATTTTTAGCCTTGAATGTAGGTTCTCTTCTAGATGGCTCTACATATCCCATCCTCATCTGATATGTAGTTAATATACCATGCAACTCATCAAGAGTGAGTTTATCTAATACTCTTCCTTCCTCTATTGCAAAAATCTTGGGATCATATTTTTTTTGTCATTGAACTTATAACTTTCTAGACCATGACATTTTCTTTTATTTCTTCATATACTCTAATGGAGTTTACTACATATTCAACTCTTAGAAGATATTTTTCAATATTCTCCTCTTCAATCATCTTCAGACCTTCAAACCTTGCCCTAAGAACTTGCAAATTTTCCAAATTTACCTTGTCATCTCCTTAATAGATGTTTTTCAGCTTATCCTACACATCATGTGCAATTTTTTAGTGCATAACCTTTCCAAACATCAATCTATACAAACTACAAATAATGGCATGCCTTTCTCATTCATTGTTCTCATAATCCTTCTTCCCTACAAAATCGGCGGGAGGAGTAATAGGATGAATATATTTTCTCTTGAAAGACATCCATAAATCAAATCCTAGTGATCCCAAATAGGCCTCCATCAACATGCTCCAAAAATCATAATACAACCCATTGAACTAGGATTCCTTGTTTATAGAAGAGCCTTCTTGATTGTTCATTGTGTTCTCTTGACTAGAATCTACCTAGGCTGATTAAGCTTCACCTAGAAAACCTGATGCTCTGATACCAATGGTTGGAACACAACTATCTACTAAGAGGGGAGTGAATTAGTAGATCACTTTAAACTTTATCCCTTAAAACTTTTTACACATTCATTCCTTAAGTGCTTAGTGTGTAGATGAAAACATAAGATACAAAAACATAAATAAGAACATACACAATCTTGACATAACACAATATGTACATGGAAAACCCAAGATGGGAAAAACCATGGTGAGAAATACTACTAGGATCTACTATCCTAATCCAACCTAACAATCCAATGTCAAGTTACAATGTTTAAGGGTAAAAACCCTAAGGAGACAGCAATACCCTAGTTGTAGGAGCACCTACTTCAAGGAAGCACTGACTCCCTACTTTGAGCACCTACCTAGATATCTGATGGCACACACCTATATGATTTATAAAGAAAGATATTATAATTTTTTCACAATAAATCAGTTTAATATTGCAACTTACTTTTCAACTGCATATTTTTCTACACCCCTCTAGTTCTTCTCTACTCTTCCTCTTCTCTATTAGTGAATTCTATGTCCACCTTAAGAGGCTCAAAATACTCTCAGTAAATATGCACTATATCTTTTGTAACTCTTCTCTCACTCTCTTTGTTCCACTACTTTCCACAGTTAGAGTCAAAATTTTAGTTTTTGTTTTGTATCTCCTTCACCGACTTGTAGTGAATGTGTCAAGATTCTCATCCATGTACATATCTCTTGTTAGTAATTTTTGGATATATTCTTTATCATCCTATATTTTCATCAAGCCTCACACATTAAATTTTGATACATTGCATTTTCTAAATGTGGCTCTATGTAAAACCCTAAGATCGGATATGTATTTAATATTATCCTTTTGATCATTCAATTTGATCCTAATCCCAATATTTTTTTCTATTTGTGCCATGATTTTGCACATAAAATATTTATTTACATTGGTCATAGGTGCAAGTGAACCAATTAAATTTAAGTGCAAAGCCAAAAACCTCATTCATATGAACTTAGTCGTTTGATATCTTTGAGTTTAAATCTGGGCCATCAATTTGAGGCCTTTCTTCCATGATCATTCATTCCTCATTCATCATCACAAATTTTAAAAAATACCATTGCATGATCTTCATTTAACTAGTGGTGTTGATCTTTAACCCATCATAAATACCTATTTTACCCTGGGCATCAATATCTATTTCTGCAATGTAAAGAATCTAGTGATCACCATAAAATCGCCTTTATTCAATCTCCACCATTGATAATCCATTGTGTGCATTTTTCTTATCACAACTTCATTTACGAGAAAAGAAAAGATAATCATGATGTAAATAACCCTTGTGATGTAGTTAAATCTTGCCACATGTCTTCCATACCACATGTTAAGTGCTTGCAATACCACATGACTGAGCTAGGGACCCACCCTATTCAAAGTGGGGTAGTGGGTGGCTACCATCTATCCTTAGATTTCATCACCTTCCACTATCCCTTGATGTTCAACATTCATTGATGATCACATTCCTTCGTTTCACTTCACAATAGAAATGTGAAGCAACTGAGAGATATATCACCACATTTCCACATGATGTCATCATCAACTTGTAGATTTTGGACCCACATGAAACACTTCATGCATAGTTGCATCATTAACCATTTGATGTCCACCATTTACTACTATCTCATGGGGCTAGATGGGGACCCACCATATTTTTCATAGTTTGGTGAGCACCATTGATCTTCATCAACTTGATCACAACCATACATCTCATATCATGCAATCACTTCTATTCTAAAGATATTAAAGTGTTATGTGAAGGATGGTCATGATAGCCATCTGATTTATAAACTATAATGCACACTATTGATCTTCCATAGAACCTCATCACCAGATGAACCCAAGGCTCTAGGAGATAGGTTCAATCACAAAAATAACTCTAATGGATCATGTAATAACTTGAACAACCTTTCCCCACCAATACCCAATCACCATTAAAATATAAACAACTCGTTGGCATGAATGTTTAGACATTAGGGTTTATCTTAAAAAACCCTAGGATTGTCTGAGAGCACAAATAATTCAATTCTTAATGTATCCAACATCCTCTAGACCTCCAACTTATATTTCTAACAATTTCTCAGAAAACCCATATCAGATTTGGCTAAAGATATTCCTTTAAATACTTAGAAGCAACTATTGCAAAAAGTGACAACATTTTATGTCAACTTTGCAACATTGTGAGAAAAATTGCAACATTCACAAAGCCATGCTTTTGACTCCACCAACCTACACCAAAACTTCAGGAACCAGACCCATTGCCCTTTTGACATAAATGACACTTTTGGACATCAATGGCAACCAAAATGCCAACAAAATGTTGATGATTGCTCAAACTTCTCTACATTCTCAAAAGGGGAAGAATTTGTGTATCATAAAAAATGGTTTCTCAAGGGACATGAATGGAGATAAAATTAAGTTCATGAATTTCAAGAAATTTGAATGGGGTTCTACGACTCTTAGAAATAATTCTATTGAAAAAATTACTAGTAAGGGTACTTTAAATCTTGATGGTGGTAGGACAAAGACAAATGATATTTTGTGTGTTGAAGGACTAAAGTATAATCTGTTGAGTGTAATTAGATGTGTGATAAAGGATATAAGCTATCTTTTAGTGGTGAAGTTTGTGAAATCAAGAAATAAAATATTGAAGAATTGAATATGGAAGGAATTAGGATAGATAGTGACACATATCATCTTTGTTAGATGAATGAAAAAAAATGTATTACTATGTAGAAAGAAGAAATATGGCTTTGGCATAGAAGGTTTGGACATATAAAATTTGATGAAATTATAAATATTACCTCAAAATCAATAGTTTGATATATGCCAAAAATTAAGAAACCTTAATTTACCAATTGTAAACAATGTCATGAAGGAAAATAGAAAAAAAGTAGATTTCTTGATAAGGAGTATTATACATCAAAACCATTATATTTAGTTCATACATATCTATGTAGACCTATGAGGACTAAGATTATACAAGGAGACAATTATTTCATGATTCTCATTGATGATTACATTAGGATGACTTGGATTACATTTCTAAAATAGAATTCAAAAACACTTGAGAAGTTTAAGGCATTTAAGGAACTAGTAGAGAATGAAACCAAAATAAAAATCAAGGTTATGAGACTAGATAGAGGTGGAGAATTCAATTTTGATAACTATAAAAAAATATATGAAGAGCATGATATATAGACACAATTTTCTCCTCCTAAAACTCCACAACAAAATAGAGTTATAAAAAGGAAGAACTAAAGTATACAAGAGATGGAAAGGATAATGTTGAGTCAAGAGAATATGCCAGATATGTACTAGAGAGAAGCAATTTATAGTATTGTGCATATTTTAAATAGATCTCAGATCAGATGCAAGACAGATAAAACACCATATGAGTTATAGAGAGGAAGAATGGCACTAGTTAGACATCTCAAAATATTTGGAAGCAAGTGTTGCATCAAAAGGGATGAAGAAAATTTGGGTAAGTTAGATTCCATATTTGATGAAAGAATTTTGCTTGGTTATTCATTGAGAAGTAAAGCATACAAATATTATAACAAAAAGTTGAACAGTATTATGGAGAGTGAAAATGTGAGAGTTTATGAAACAATTTAGTCTACTGGGTCAGTGCAGGATCATGGGGGTCCAAACTAGGCCCTTAAGCGGCAATAGAAATTCAAAAAAATAGAGTAGGAAGCTTGACATGATTTTTTTTATAAGTTATTAACATAATTTTTTAAAAAATTAAGAATAAAATTTATAGAAAATTGAATGTAGTTTCTAAGATACTAGTCCTTTTTTAGAAAAAAGAACTATTTGGTGAAAATTTGACATTTCAAAGCAATAGTACTAAATTTTTAGGAAAAAATAAAAAAGTTGTGTATGTTTGACCAACCTAAGTAGAAGAAAAAAATAATATTATTTTTTGAAACTTTCAATATAAGTAGAGGACACATGCCTAGATGTGCCACATTTTTTTGTAATTTTTTTGCAAGTAAATAATTAGTTATAAAAAATTTATTAATTTTTTTAAAAATATTAAAACATATTTATCTAACCACCATAACTTGATAAAAAAATTATGAAATTCAATTTTTCATTTTTTTTTATCTTATAGTATGGGAAGCATAGAATGTGCCACATTTTCAGATTCAATTTTTTTTAAATCATTTAAGAATTATAGATGTTTTTCAATCAGCTTATCAATCAAGACTTTAGTCAGAATTCATGTAGAATATCAATAATAATTATCTATTTAATTCAAAATAAGGCATATCTTATATTGGCAGAAAGTTGATAATTTTCTCAATAAACCCTTTTCATCTCATCAAATTCATATATAAAAAGTTGTCAGCCACTTTTTTGTCATATCACCAATTTTTGAACCCCCATGATCTTGAACTCACCCTACTAGTACTCTGGAAGTATAAGATGATGAAGAACCTATCCACAATAGAAATGAAGATTCAAAATTAGTTACAAAACCTCCAACAAAGTATGTTTATAAGAATCACTCTGGAGACTAGATTATAGGAGACAAAGGTAGTGGGGTTTAGACTCGAAAGCAACTTGAGAGGGAAATGAGCAAGTACACTTCTCATTACTATCAAAAGATAGATCCTAAGTCCTATAAAGAATCAAACAAAGAGGAAGGTCAGACTGAAGCTATGGGGGAAGAACAAAATTAGATCATGAAGAATGAAGAATGAAACTTGGGAGCTTGTCCCAAGACCTGAAGGAACTAATATGATTGGGACCAAGTGGGTTTTCAAAAATATGTTGAATGAGGAAGGTAGAGTGATTTAGAACAATGCTAGAATTGTGTGTAAAGGGTATGCTCAGGTTGAAGGAATGGATTTTTAAGAAAAAATTGCTCCAGTAGAAAGATTGGAAGCAATCAAGATGTTTTTAGCTCTTTCAACATTCAAGAATTGCAATGTATACCAGATGGATGTGAAGTCAATTTTTCTAGATGGACAACTAGAAGAAGAGGTCTACATTGAAAAATTAGAAGGATTTCATTTTCTAACACAACTTATGTTTTTAGGTTGAAGAAGGCTTTGTATGCACTCAAATAATCTCCCAAATCTTGATATTCAAGGGTGGATGGATACTTGTAGCAGCAAGGGTTCTAGAGAGGAATTGCAGAGAGTAATTTACACATAAAAATAAAAGTTGATCAAATACTAATAGTTTTGGTCTATGTAGATGATATCACTTTTGGTGGTAGCAGTGATGACATATGCAAGGAATTCTAGAAGGAAATGTGGAATGAATTTGAAATTTCATTGCTAGGAGAACTATCTTTCTTTCTTGGGTTGAAAATTGTACAATTATACAAAGTCATATTCAATTCTCAGAATAAATATATAAAGGAGATGCTAAGTAAGTTGAATATGGAAGACTATAAATTGGTGGGAATGCCTATGTTTAGAGGATGAAAGTGTAGTAAAGATGATGAATCTGCTCTAGCAGACCAAACCTTGTAAAGATATATGATTGATAGTTTTTTGTATGTGACAACATCTAGATTGTCCATATAATATAGGTAGTTGGAATGGTTTCTATATTTCAAGAAACACCTAAATAAACTCATGTTAAATAAGTAAAGAGAATATTTAGATATTTGAAGGCTATAATGGATTTTGGACTGTGGTGTCCTAAGAGTAAAAATTTCACTCTGACCACATACACAAATATACATTGGGCAAGAAGCATAGATGACTAGAAAAGCACAAGTGGTAGAACATTCTTTCTTGGTGACAATTTGGTGTCTTGGTTGACCAAGAAACAATACTCAATTTCTTTATCTTTATTAGAACAAGAATAGACTATTGCAACATCATGTTGCACTCAGGTATTGTGGATGAAGTAAAATTTTAAGGAGATGAAGATTAAGTTTGATGAACCTATTTCTATTCTTTGTGACAAAAAAAGTGCAATTAATATCTTAAAGAATCTAGTAATGCATTCAAGGAAAAACCACATTGAAATCAAGTATCAGTTTTTGAGAGAGAAATTTGCAAAAATGGAGGCGAGGTTGGAGTAAGTTGAGATAAAGAAGCAAGTAGCAGATATATTTAAAAAACCACTTCCTAAGGAAACATTTGAGTTTTTTTTCCAAAAGCTATTATCTATTGCTCCCTCCTCTTGAATCAAGAGGAAGCATAGGTTGGGGTGAGATTGTTCTCCCTACCATAAGAGGGTCGGGTGGTCTTGCAAAATATGTTTTGAAGTAGTTGTTGGAAACATAATGGCATACCACTGAGAGGGGGGAGGGTGAATCAGTTGTCACAGATTTTTTAAATTATTAATTTTATTAACCTTTAATCTCAGATCTGATTAATAACAGTGAAACCATGAATCAACAACACATCAGAAGCACACATAACACCCAAATTTTTTGCATGGAAACCCTATTAGGGGAAAAAACATGATGGAGGTTAATCTACAAGTTATACCCTGTTAAAAGTATAAGAAAAATATATGGGGAATGCACATGCATTTAGACACATTGCCTAGAGCTCACTGCTCAAAGTAAGAATCACTATCTTATAGAGAATATTCAGATTAAAACCATCTGAAGAATTTGAATTGAGGAAGTATCATTTGCTAATGCCTAAGTATAGTTTTGCTTAAGCACATGAACACTTCTTCACTTTCTTTCACTATTCTTCACATTTTGGTATTCCTTCAAATGATTTGAACCTTATTCACACAGCATTTGCACACTTCGCATCATACATGTCTCAAATGAGATAAAAAATTGCTTATATATATCTTCAACAAGAAATTACATTGCTTTATGTCGGATTCAACATAGTAATAGAATGAATACAAAATGTCAGCCCAAAACAATAAAGATTATCAATGTGCATCAACCAAAGTTGGCCACAACATAGTAGAGACCTAAAAAAATGTTCTTAAACACAAAACACCTTCAAAGATTCTTCCTCGGAGATCCACAACATGCTTCAAACACCTTGTCAACCATGAACATGAAAAACATGAACACACAAGAGAAAATATCAGATCACGAGCACAATGATCAATGCGGATGTGCAACATAGATAAAACATGATATAAAAATGTCCATGAATATCACAAGAACATGGGAAACAACTTAGATTACTAGAATTACATTATCCTCTTCCATGAACACCATTTGCAGTAACATAATAGTTGTTAGAACATAAAAACTTATAACTTCCTTAAATCTTCATGCGCACCTCTAAAACTTATGGAGTAGAAACTAGATAGGCTTGAGAAAAAACCCTTTAATCTGCAACACCTCACTATCAAAACAATGAAATTTCTACCATACTGATCTTCACTGCTTCATAGACAACTTGTAACATATTTATTACAATTTTCTCAATATCCTCGACATATACAGTCTTAAATACATTAATGCTAATAGTGTTGAAATCAATGAAAAGCACATACCATCAACTCAACCACAACATCCAACAATCTCCCCCTTTGGAATTGATGGAAACACATGATTTGAAAAACACACCATCAACGCAACCAATAATCTTCCCTTTACACATTGCTCTTCTCTCACTGTTATTCCCCCCCTTACTTTTAGCTCTTCCATAGTTTTTCACATTAATCTTCTCCCCCTTTGACATCAATTTCAAAGGTACACAAGATTTGAACCACATATCTAAATCATCTTACTATTCCCCCTAAGTAGCAGCCACCAAAACATCAATCTGGATCAAGATATGACTATGAATGAATAAAATGATGCAAATACTATGTATCTTAGTTTTGATTAGGATGGGTAATCACCCCTAACTTCCCTTTGAGATAGTCAAAAGTATCCTTGGGAAAAGGCTTAGTAAATATTTCCACAATCTATTCCTTAGTAGGCACATACTCCAATCTGACCTCCTTATCACTCACTTTGTCTCTCAAAAAGTGGTACTTGATAGATATATGCTTGGTCTTTGAATGCAGCACCAGATTCTTAGAAATGTTTATAGCACTTGAGTTATCATAGAATATGGCAATAGGTTCATCATACATAACTCTAATATATTTCAACATCAGTTTCATCCACAAAAATTGAGTACAATTGTTAGCAGTAGAAATACATTATGCCGCTATAGTAGAAAAGGAAACGACATTTTTCTTTTTCCTTATCCATGAAATTAGTTTCTTTCCCAAGAAAAATGTGCCACCACTAGTAATTTTTCTATCATTCACATCTCCTAACCAATCAACATTAGTAAAGACACTTAAAGTAATATCATCATCTTTAGGATACCATAGTCCAAAATCAACTATTCTCTTCAAGTATCTAAAAATTATCTTCACAACAGTCACATGAGATTCCTTAGGATTGGCTTAAAATCTAGCAACAATGCATACAAAATTCATGATATCAAGTCTATTTTGAGTCAAATACAATAATCCACCAATCATTGATTTGTATCTAGTATGATTTTCCTTTAGAGAATCATCATCTTGTATCAACTTACATCTAGTCACCATGGGTGTACCAATTGGTTTTGAATCTCCCATACCAAAATTCTTTAGCAGTTCTCTCACATACTTGGACTAAGATATAATGATCCCTTTATGTACCTAATTAATTTGCAATCCCAAAAAGAATTTCAATTCTCCAATCATTGACATCTCAAACTCAGTTTGCATCTAATTAGCAAAATTCATGCATAAACCATCATCTCCTCCAAAAATGATACCATCAAGAAAGACTTCCACAAACAAATCTTTATCATAATCAATCTTGAAATATAGATTACTATCACCAATACCTTTGTTAAATCCAAGCTTCAACAAGTACTTATCCAATCTGGCATACCAATCTCTAGGGGCTTGCTTGAGTCCATATAATTCTTTCTTCAACCAACAAACCATATCTCCCTGATTAGTCAATTGAAATCCATCAGGCTGCTCAATATACACCTCTTCCTCTAATTCACCATTTAGAAATGTTGACTTGACATCCATCTGATAAAATTTGTAGTTTTTGTAAGAAACATAAGCAAGAAACAATGTCACAAATTCAATTCTAGCAACAGGAGCCAAATTTTCTTCAAAGTCAATTCCTTCCATCTGAGAGTATCCTTTACACACTAATCTTGTTTTCTTTATGATAACTTCACCTTGTTCATTCAGTTTGTTTCTAAAGACTAATTTAGTTCCAATTACATTTTTGTCTTTAGGTATAGGAGCAAGAATCCATGTATTATTCTTCTTAATTTTTTGTAGTTCTTCTTTCATAGTTTCAATCCAATGTTCATCTTTGCATGCTTCATTGACATTACTTGGCTCAACCTTTGAAATTAAACAATATTCTTTTGCAAATTTTCTCCGTGTCTAGATACCTTTGTTCTTATCTCATATAATCTAATTTTCTGAATTATTTAATCTCACATACCTTGGATTCTTAGAGTGTTCTTGAATTCTAGGCTCTTGTGGTCTCCCTTCTATGCTTTTACTAGTCTCTCCTTCTTCTTGATCTTCTTGATTCACCAGAATGATCTGAACTTGATTTGAAGTCTAACTCTTGTTTGTACTATCATTTTGATCATCATAATCATATCCACAAGTTATGGAGGGTCTAGCAATGTCTTCATCAACCTTAACATTTGCACTTTCACCCATTTTATTCAATCTCTTGTTATAGCACCGATAGGCCTTGCTCTTAGTATAATAACCAAGAAATATTCCTTCATCACTTCTAGCATCAAACTTTCCTATATCTTCATCTCTTTTTATATAGAATTTTCTCCAAAAGATTTTGAAATATATAATAGTAGGCTTATGACCAAACCATAACTCAAAAGGAGTCTTACCAATATTACCTTTGATTTGTACCCGATTAAGGACATAAACAATAGTACTCACAACTTCTCTCCAATGGATATGAGGGACATTTCCCTCCAACATCATAGTTATAGCAACATCTTGAACTGTCTTGTTTCTTCTTTCCACAACTCCATTTTGTTGAGGGGTCCACAGTGCATATAATTGTGTCTTTATCCCATGCTCTTCACAAAAAGAATTAAACTCACCAAAAGTAAATTCACCACCTCTATCTGATCTTAGAAATTTAATATTCAAACCTATCTCTATTTGAACCATAGCCTTAAAGATCTTCAACTTTTCTAGAGCTTCATATTTCTCCCTTAAGAAACCGACCCACATCATCCTAGAGTAATCATCAATAAGAAACATGAAGTACATTTAACCTTGTAGACTTTTGATTCTAGCAGGACCACACAAGTTAGTATGCACAAGCTCCAACAATTCATTTAAGCAATGTTGTTTGTTGTGAAATGAAATTCTAGTTTGTTTTCCCAACTGACATTCTTTTCATATGGTATTAGTAGGCTCCACCAGTTTAGGAAGATGTCTTCATGCCTATGATGAACTTATCTTGATAATATAATCAAAGTTTACATGATACATTATTCTATGCCATAACCAACTTTCATCAACTTGAGCAATCATACAACTTTTACTACCACCATTCAGATGAAATATGTTACCTTTCATTTTAGTACCTGAAGTAATAACATTTCTAGAACTTCCCAGTATTCTACACTTTCCATCTTTAAATTCAAGATTGTATCCCTTATCAACCATATGTCCAACACTCAAAATATTATGCTTCAAACCTTCAACATAAAGAACATCATCATTATTATGCTTACCATCAAAAGAAATAAATCCTCTACCATAGATTATACCACCATTGTTATCACAAAATCTTACAACATCACCATCATATTTCTCTAGGCTTACAAATTTTCTTTTATCACCTGTGATGTGATGTGAACATCCTCTATCAATTACCCATTCATATTTTTCTTCAACTGAGTAGCTAGAGATTTCTCTACATTTGTACAACTAGCAAACTCAATAGACATAGAATTATTTTCCTTGATAGCAATAAATACAAATTCATCTTCACTTCCATTCCCTTTGTCACATTCATCATCTGTCACACCTTCATCAGAAGCATAGTAACACTTCTTTTGAAATTTAGGCTTGTAAGGTCTTGGCTTAGGAACTCTTTCAAAACACCTTGATACAAAATGACCTATCTTGTTGCAAGAAAAACATTTAATAGGAAAATTTCCTTTATACTTACCTTCTCCTCTAGCTTCCCTTTTGACAATAAGCATTTCAAGCTCATCCAGTTCTCTTTCTTCTTCTTTTGTTTGTATCATTTCTTCCTCATATCTGAATACCTTTCTAGAACAACTTTCACCTGGATCATATCTCTACTTGTCTCTCCCAGAAGTAGTAGTTTTAAATGCAGATTATGTCTTAGGAAGGGCATCACCAAATTCACTCAACTCAAAAGTAGTAAGTTTACCAACCAACATATCTTTGGTTATATTTGTCATAGTTTGAAGCTCCTCAATGGCTGCAACTTTAATTTTATATGCATTAGGAAAGATCTAATCACTTTAGCAACAATCTATGATTCATCCACCTTTCCACAAGCACATCTATACCATACACAAGTTCATTCACTCTTTTCTTGAAAGTAACAATATTCTCATCATTTCCCATCTTCAACAGTTCATATTTTCCTTTTAGACACCATGGCTTAGCCATCTTCACATTAACATCACCTTCATATAAATTTTCCAACATTTTCCAAATATCATAAGCAGTTCTCAGATCCATAACATATGTCATCTCATAATCAATCAAAGCACTCAACAATGATTCCTTAGCCCTGATGTTATATTCAACATCCCTAATATCACCAGTAGTAGTAGGACCATTAAGAGGGATAGCATACCTATTGCATGTAATGTGCTAGTAGGATTCAATAATGAATCTTAGATGACACTCCATTCAAGTCTTACATAGAGAATAATTTGTTCCATCAAATCTCATACTATCCTTCTTGTATGTCACCATCCTAGATCACCTCGAACTGTTAAAATTATTTCAAGGAACTTGCTTTGATACCAATTGTTGGAAACACAAGGGAAGACCACCAAGAAGGGGGATGAATCAGTTGTCACATATTTTCCAACTTATTAAAATTATTAACCTTTAATCTTAGATCTGGTTAATAATAGCAAAAGCATGAATCAACAACACATCAGAAGCACACATAACACCAAGATTTTTTGCATGGAAACCCTGTTAGGGGAAAAACCATGATGGAGGTTAATCCATAAGTTATACCCTATTAAAAGTATAAGAAAAATATATGGGGATTGCACATGCATTCAGGCACACTACCTAGAGCTCGCTGCTTAAAGGAAGACTCGTTGTCTTATAGAGAATATTTAGATTAAAACCATCTAAAGAATTTGAATTGAGAAAGTAGCATCTGCTAATGCCTGAGTATAGTTCTAGTTAAGCACATGGACACTTCTTCACTTTATTTAACTCTTCTTCACATTCTTCTCTACCTTTGAATGATTTGAACCTTATTCACACACTTCACATCATACATGTCTCAAATAAGATAAAAAATCATTTATATATATCTACAACAATAAATTACACTGCTTTATGTCAGCTTCAACATAGTAATAGAATGAACACAAACTATCATCCCAAAATAATAAATATTATCAGTGTGCATCAACCAAAGTTGACCACAACATAGTAGAGACCTAAAACAATGTTCTCAAACACAAAACACCTTCAAATATTCTTCCTTGAAGATCTACAACATGCTTCAAACACCGTGTTGGCCATGAACATGAAAAACATGAACACGCAAGAGAAAACCTCGGATCGCGAGCATAATGATCAATGCAGACGTGTCTAACAAATAAAACATGATCTAAAAATTTCAAAGAACATCACAAGAACATGCACAACAACTCAGATTACCATAATTATATTATCTTCTTCCATGAACACCATTTGCAGTAACATAATAGTTGTTAGAACACAAAAACTTATAAATTCCTCAAAACTTCATGTGCACCTCTGAAACTTATAGATTAGGAACTAGATAGGCTTGAGAAGAAACCCTTTAATCTGCAACACCTCACTATCAAAGCAATGAACTTTCTACCATATTGATCTCAACTGCTTCATAGACAACTTGTAACATATTTATTACAACTTTCTCAATATCCTTGACATATGCAGTCTTAAAGACATTAATGCTAATAGTTTTGACATGAATGGAAACCACATATCAACAACTCAACCACAACATCCAATAGTAGTAAAGCATGGACATAGGGGGATTCTATCCTAGAAACAAGTTTTTAAATTAGGAAAGTGTACTGAGATTGCAAACAAGGGGAGAAAGGAGTGTTTACCTTTTCCATTCATATCAAAGGGGGAGAAAGTGAACTCAAAATGCTATCTTCCAAGAAGAAGAAAACAATATAAGGGGTAGAAATTTCTTTGTTTGTGTCCTAATGGTTTTATGGGTGGTACAATAGTTCTCTATTTCCCATAAATGTAAAAGGGAGAGGTTGTTGGACATAGGTTGTCACTGATGTCAAAGGTTGTCAAATATGAAAAATATTGTAGCAGTTATTTAACTACCATTATATTCCCTTTGAATTATCATTATGAGTTGCAAATATTTGTAGAAATATTTGTTATATTTCTGGTAGTATGCTATTTGTCAAAAGTTGTATTTAATGAAGAAGTTGTCTCACCAATCATATCACTAAATCAAGAAACATAGATTATTAGTTTTATTAAGGAGTGATTTCCTTCCATAAGTTGATATGATTATTGTATGCATGTAATATCATGCATGCCTCTATTCATTATGTTAGAGGTGGTCTAGATGACTATACCAAAATGTTCCAGCTTAGGGTTTATCAGGTTTAGTTTTCTTAAATTCTTCTTTTTGGAGACATTGTAGGCTCTACATTTTGAAATGAGAGTACGTCTACCCTAATTCTATCATACTATAGAGTTTCTAGAGGACATGTTCAACATGTAGAAAGTTTGAAGTGATAAAATATTCTTTGTGTTTATCTATCATCTAGTTGATGTTTGAGATGTGAAATTTAATTCTTATGTGTGGTATCAAGATAGGACTTGATTAAGGTCCCTATAGTAGTGCATGGAATGATGTATTTTAACAGCAACAACAAAAATGATTTTGGACTAATGCATTACACATTTCATGTAATTTGAATTTAGGTCCACCTTATCTCATCCTTGTTATTTGTGGATCCCTGACTGACATAGAAGAGTGTTTATGTAATTTCACACATATATATTTAAATTTTTCATATGTATTGTTTGGATTATGTCAGTAGAACTACATCAATATGAAAAAAAATTGGCAATAGGTGTAAATTAATGAGAAGGTGGTGAAGAGTTTCATTTCAATGTGTATTCCAGAATTATAAGATCATATGCAACAAGGAAGAGAGTTAGTTGTATCTCTAACATGTGTATAAGTTTCATAGAAGATCTCCAAGAATTATCTATCTATTCTTGTAGTACTAGTGTTCTACCTTTATTATGATTAAATTGGGTATTGGTGTCTCTTGTAGGTTAGTTCCAACAAATACAATAGGGGATTGGTGTCTTCGGTAGGTTGGTTACTACTTCATATTGTAAAATTCACTTTTATATTTCTACATTGCAAGGTTGGATTTGGATAGTAGATCCAAGAAGTTATTCTCATCACGGTTTTTCCCTATCTTGAGTTTCCATGTATATCTAGTTTTCTCTTATGTGATTTATGCTTTATATTTTTTCTTCTGTGGAGTTAGTTGTGAAGAATCATGTATTCTGATAACTTTCACAAAGTTAAGAATTTTGAATTGATTAGATCTACTGATTCACCCCCCTCTTAGTAGATTGTGTGACCTTCACTTTATCACTAGCATCTCATCATAGTTCATCAATAATCATTATCACCATATCACCCATTCATTAATTAGGACCCCTAATTATTAATAATTTAGTTAAGTTCTTGTTCATTTTTTTATAATAATTAGCAAATTATTAAAAAATAATAATAATTGACTTGGATGGTTTTGTTTGTTTTAAGTCATTTTATGTATTTAATCTTTATTCAAAGTCTTATTAAAATATTTTTATTAAAAAGTGAAACTTATACATTATTTCTCAAATATATTTTTTCCACACCAAAAAAGTAAGAAAAGAACAAGACTCCACACCAAACTTGGGAATAGTGCATGAAAAAAAAAAATTAATACTCACATTGCATGGAAAATAAAAGAGAAGACTCTATGTTTGGGTGCCATCATAAGAGAAAATAAGAAAACTAAAAAATCATGTGGAGGAGGCTTTAGGGTTTTTCTTTTATTGGATCTAAATTTTGGAGGAGCTTGCATGTAGTTTTGACGAGGTTTCAAGTAACTTCAATAGAATACAAGGATTTAAACAAAGTTGTAGCTAATCATTAGTCTTTTCAAGCATTCCCAACAATGAAAAGTTAAATATATGAGGTCCATTGTAAGGTGAACTAAATAACTCTTATTTCTTGCATTTAATCTTTCATTCAACACTCTTGAATATGTACACAAATTTTTTTTGTAGATATATTTTGATTAGTTTTCATGAGAAGATTCAAGAAAGGAAAATCACAAAGAAAATTAAAATAATATGTCAAAAACATAACCTATTCCCATATCTATTTTTAAATCATAGATATGTCATAAGCATTTCTCAAATTTTGTTGTATGTGGAGAAAAATGTGGCTCCCTCAAGGGTTGAGATTATCATATTGTTTCCCTATAGTGTTGAAATTCACATGACAACTGAGAGGGGGGGTGAATCATTTGTATCAAGTCACTTTACTTCTAAACTTAATATTTTCACTTTAATTTCAATCTATTATTAAGTGTAAACATGAAATAAAAATAACAAAAATAAAACACCATTGACACTAGATTTACGTGGAAAACCCAATGAGGGAAAAACCATGGTGAGGATTAACTCACAATATAGTAGTAATGCAATACCAAATACAAAGGCTCACTACCTTCAAAGGACTCACTATCTAGAATGAGGCTCACTACCTATAGAAAATAAAACATAAATGAAGATCCACCACTAGGGTTCCACACATTCGCAACTTGATTAGAAGATTGTAGATACCATCAGCTCACTGCTTTCAAGAATCTAACACCTTAAAGTATTGTTGCCTCAATTCTCTCTTCCACTCTCTACTTTTCACACTTGTTCACACACTTCACTTACTTGCTCGATTCATGGATGGATGGATATCAAATTCACTACAACTTGATTTTCTTTTATACCATCTTCAACCCTAGAAACATTTTCCAAGGTCGGCTATACAATTTCAAATTATAAATTCAAACTAGGTTGGATACTCAACATTCCCGCAGTGGATAAGAATGGGAGAGGACCAATTACATATTTAATTTATGGTGTAGTCATGATAGGAGGGCTCTCAAAGAGAACAATCTAGACCATGCAGAAAGAATTACACAACAAAAGCGACACAAAATATGGAGGAAAAAGTAGGTTCAAACATTCTCATTATCTAATACAACATACATGCTCCTTAATATGAGCAAAAATCTTACAGGTCAAATTCGATATACATCTTAATCTACTTTATCCTGATTAGTTGCCATCCTAATGATCTATTACAAGATTTATATCATATTTGTAGATCTAGAAACATCTTTTTCAGCCAAAGATCATTACAATCTTCGATGAAGGAAATGTAACGTGTGCATCAAGGTCAGCTTCAAATTTAAATTTCTCCATGGAAAGTGCATATGATGAAGTGTGGACCTAAAATTAAGGTTTGGGACACTCCACAAAATAATTCTATATACCTCAAAGGGATCCACAAGCAATGGGAAAGATCCATGATCAATCAAACTAGCCGTTAAGTTTGAAATTATTTTGGGGCCAGTTCCGCAAATAGTCACTTAATCCGAGAGTGATAACTTGCCGGAAAAAGTTCCAATTGAGATGAAATCTTGGAATTAGGAAAATGAACATGTCTTCAATGGAAACATAGATCCGCAAGGTTTGGTGAGAAAATAGGATGAAATACCAAATCCACCAACTTGAACTAAACAATAAATGAACAAGAAAAAAATTGAATGAAAATATTTTTGGTTGATGCGAGATTGCCAAGAACCAAGGATGCTCCTACATCAGACATCCAGGGTTATTGAAAAGTGAGTCCCTCACTTTTCTAGGGCTAAAGGAAAATCAATATGGTCTACCACAACCTGAGAAATCCAAGAAGAATCCTCCATTGGTCTACCTTTCCACTTCACAAGATATTCTTTGTGTTGCCTTCCACGAGTTTTCCTCCCATCTTTGACATCCAAGATCTCTATCTCATCTTATTGTTGTTTAGGAAGTTGTTCTTCCAATTTTTCTTTATTTTATTCATTGAATTTTGCTTCATGGTACTGATGTAGATCTGCAATGTTAAATGTAGGTGATATACCCATGCCATCTGGTAACTCTACTTCATAGGCATTTCTTGAATCAAATTTCTTCAAAACCTCATAGGGTCCAAACTTCCTCATTTTGAGCTTATTGTATGTGCCAACTAGAAATATTTCCTTCCTCAAATATACCATAACTTCATCTCCAATTTCAAAATCCTTATGCCTCCTCTTTTCATCTACTGATTCCTTATAATCTCGGTTCGTATCTTCTAACTTTTGCTTTACTTGAGTATGCACTTTATTCATATGTTCTACAAATTCATTTTCTTCAACACTTATTTTATCCTCCTTATTGATGCCTCACAATTATGATATGCCTCTAGGATGAACTCCCGTAACAATCTCAAAAGGTGTTTTTCCAGTACTCTTGTTCACTAAATTATTGTAAGCAAACTCTACTTGAGCAAGGACTAAATCCCAACTTTCGGTCTTCTCTCCAACCAAACATCTCAAAAAAATTCTCAAACTCTTGTTTACTACCTTTAACTATCCATCAGTCTATGGGTGAAAAGTAGAATTGAACTTCAAATCTGTCTTCAACTTCTTCCAAAGTGTCCTCCAAAAGTAACCAACAAAATTTGTATCTCCGTCTGAAACAATGCTCCTAGGTAATCTGTGCAATTTGACCACTTCCCTAAAAAAAAATCTACTACATGTACTGCATCCATTGTCTCCTTACAAGGTATGAAATGTTCCATCTTAGAAAATCTATCTACCACCACAAATATAGAATCATTAGCTCTCTTTGTCTTTGACAAACCAAGTATGAAATCCATGTTGATATCCTCCCAAGGTGTTTCTGGAACTATCAAAGGCTTATACAATCCAACATTATGACTACTCCCTTTTGCAACTTGACAAACTCTACAACTTTTCACAAATTTCCTAACATCCTTATGAATATGAGAACAAAAGTATTTCTCACTTACCAATGCTATAGTCTTATCAATTCCAAAGTGTACTGCCAATCCTCCACTATGTTTCTCTTTCACCAAGTTATCCGTCATTGAAATCTGGGGTATACACAACTAATTTTATTTGAAAAACATATCCTTTCGAATGAAATAATCCAACCACTAACCCTTATCTTCCAAGACTGGTTCTTTACAAGCTCTCCAACATTCTACAAAATCCAGGTCTTCCTCATACAAGTTCTTCAATTCTTTAAATCCTAATACCTCCACTCTCATTTCTTCTAGTAAATTCCTTCTCCTACTCAAAGCATCAACAACTCTATTTGACTTTCCACTCCTATGTTTCGAAACAAAAGTATAACTCTACAAGAATTCCACCCATCTAATGTGTTTCTAATTCAACTTACCTTGATTGTTCAAATATTGTAAGGCCTAATAATCTGTATACAAAACAAACACCTTAGACAATAAGTAATGTCTCCACTTCTTCAAAGCTTGAACTATGGAATAGAACTCCTAATCATACACTGAATACCTTTTCCTTGCATCATTCAACTTCTCACTAAAATAAGCTACTAGTCTTCCCTCTTGACTTGATACTGCTCCAATTGCATTTCCACTTGCATGACATTCTACCTGAAATATCTTTTTAAATTATGGTAAATCCAACATAGGCTACTCAGTTACCTTCCATTTCAACAACTCAAAGCTCTTGTCTAATCTAGATCACCTAAAATCCTTCCTATCTCCTCTTATTTTTTTTGTCATAGGACTACAAATAGAGCTGAAATTCCTAATGAACTTTCTATAGAAACTAGCCAATCCATGAAATGATCTTACCTCTCCAATTATTTCTAATGTAGGCCACTCAAAAATTTCTCTTACCTTCTTAGGATCCATCTTCAATCCATCCACTGATATCATAAAATCCCATATATACCAATTCTTCCTTCATCAAACTACACTTCTTAATGGTTATCAACAACTGCTCTTCTCTCAACCTCTATAAAACTTGTCTTATATGCAACAAATGTTCTTCTACGATCTTACTAAAAATCAAGATGGCATCCAAATAGAAAATCACAAACTTACCCAAGAATTTCTTCAATACCTCATTCATCAACCTCATGAAAGTACTAGGTTCATTTACTAGTCCAAAAGGCATCACCAACCACTCATACAATCCTTCATCTATCTTGAATGTTTTCTTCCAATCATCCCCTTCTCTAATTCTGATCTGATGATATTCACTCTTCAAATCTATCTTTGTAAAGTATTTAGCTCCACTCAAACAATCCATGATGTCATCCATCTAGGGTAAAGAAAATCTATACTTCACTATGATTTTTTTTATGGCTCTAGACTCTATACACATCCTCCATTCTCCATCCTTCTTAGGTACTAGCACCGTAGGTACTGCACAAGGACTTAAGCTTTCCCTAATTAAACCTTTTCTTAAAAAATCTTGCACTTGTCTGCTCAATTCTTCATTTTTTGTCGATGTCATCCAGTGTGCTACTTTATGAGGAAAAATAGCTCTAGGAATTAGGTCCATGCAATGACTAATACTCGTCATAGGTGGCAATCCATCAGGTACATTATCTAAAATTATAGCTTCATATTCTACTAGCAATTCCTTTATCTCTTCTAGTTGTTCCTTTACATGCTTCAAGTATTCAAACTTCTTAGGAACCAAGGCATAAGACATGCTCTCATGTCTTAGTCCATCCAGAAATATCCTTCCATCAACCAAAAAAATTCTAGAATTCATAAAAATCTCAATTTTAGGAACTTCCTCCAATAACAACAAAGTCTACTTCATCCCATTTGCAAAAATGGTATATATGTTCTTATTTCCATCATGAATAGCCTGTATATCATACTGCCAAGGCCTTCCCAAAAAAACATGGCATACATCCATAGGCATAATATCACACAAAACTTCATCATGGTAATTTCCTATCTTCAATTTCACCAAACATTGTTCACTTACTAGTATCTTATGCTCATCTTGAATCCATGCTATTTAATAGGGCTTCTCATGTTTCAACCTATCAAACTTTAATTTTTTCACCATTTCTTTATAAACCAAGTTCTTTGAGCTTCCACTATCAATAATCACCTTGGAACATTTACTAGCTACCTTGCATTTGGTTTAGAACAAATTATTTTTATGCAATGGTTCCTGCTCCATCTCACTTTGACACAATACTCTTATGTTCACCAAAACATCTCCCTCTTCTGGTTTATTAGATGATCCAACCTAATCCTCCTCAAAAAAAGTTTTTTTTCTATTGATCTTTTTCCTTCTTCTTGCTTCTCCCTAATTGCATTCAAATTCTCTATGTCCTTCTCCACCACACTTATAACAAGATCCTCTGAATAAATACTCTTTTCTCCTATACTTTATCACATTTTCTATAACCCTGATTTTGGTAACCACCATATCCTCCTCGTTGGTAAGAGTTTCCATCATTTCTATAGTACAAATTATCATTCTTACTAACTTCCTTATCTTTATTCTAATATGAAAAAGGTCCTCTTCCTCCTCTAGTAAAAATTATTCCTCTCTATCTTTGCTCATGTCTTTTGTTCAACTTCTCTTTTTCTTTTAGGGCACATTGATATGCCTCCTCCACACTCAACAACTTAATCAAACTAATCTCATCTTGTATAGATGACCTCAAACCATTCATATATCTGGCTACTTGTTTGGTCTCATTTTCTAAATATCCAGATCTAATATTCAAATTGTAGAACTCCTTAGTATACTTTGTCACACATGAATCCTTCTGCTTCAAGTTCTGCAACTTTTAGAACAAACTGATCTGATAGTCTACAGGCATAAACTTTGTCTTCAACTTATTCACCATTTGATCCCATGATCTTATAGTCTCTTTTCCTTTTCTTTTCCTATCTTTTTGAAAATGTTCCCACCAAAGGGATGCATATCCTTTCAACTTTGTACAATAAAATTTCACCTTCTTTTCTTCTTTGGTACCTTCAAAATCAAAGCAGTTCACCATCTTTGTTATCTAATCAATCAATTCATCCAAATCTAGCCTACCTCTATAATCTGGTTGAGTGAAATGTGGTTTAGTATTCACTCTGGTTAGGGCTCTTATGAACCTCTCTTCTCCCTGATCAAGACTAGATTGACCTTCTCTTTCGCTTTATTCTTGCTCTTCTACTTCTTTATCACTTGCATCTTTAACTAGTCGACCTCTCCCCTGGGTCATTTCGATTGCTTATAATCTAGTAGGAATTCCTCTCAACATATTCATTATAGTTGGGTATGAATTTCCACATGCTACATTTCCTCTACCATTTCTTCTTCCCACCATCTTTACACAAGTCCTCTATAGCTCCGAGTTGGTTTCTTAATCCGCCACCCCACAAAAAATCTTCAACAAGAATTTGCAAACTCTGACAATCTTCCATGGAATGAACCTCACTCTGATACCAATTTGGTGTAGTAATAGTAGGAGGGCCCTCAAAGAGAACAATCCAAACCATGCAACAAGAGTTACACAACAAAAATGACACAAAATATGGAGGAAAATGTAAGTTCAAACATTCTCATTATCTGAAAATTTAATTACATACAGTCAACCACATCCAGGCTTACAAGTTTGGCTCATAGACCTAGTACAACATACATGCTCCTTATTGCGAGTGAAAATATTATAGATCAAATTCTATATACATCTTAATCTATTGTATCTTGATTAGTTGTCATCCTAATGATCTATTACAAGCTTTATATCATATCTGTTGATCTAGAAACATCCATGTTAGGAAAAGATCATTACAACCTTTGATGAAGGAAATGTAATGTGTGCATTAAGGTCAGCTTCAAATTTGAATTTCTCCATGGTAGGTAAATATGATGAAGTGTGGACCTATAATTAAGGTCAGGGACACTCCATGAAAAAATTTGAGACACCTTGCAGGGATTTTTAAGCGACGAGAAATATCCATAATCGATCAAACTAGCCGTTAAGTTTGAAATTATTTTAGGGCCAATTCCACAAATAGTCACTTAATCCAAAAGTGATAACTTATAGGAAAAAGATCCAATTGAGCTGAAATCTTGGAATTAGGAAAATGAACATGTCCCCAATGAAAAAAAAGATCCACAAGGTTTGGTGAGCAAACATGATGAAATATTGAATCCACCAACTTGAAATGAACAAGAACAAACTGAATGAAAATATTTTTGGTTGATGCAAGATTGCCAAGAACCGAGGATGCTCCTACATCAATTTAGGACCCAAACAACATCTTGAATCAATCACATGCTTCCTTAAGTTGATGCAAAAACTTAATGTATCATGTAGACACTAGGTCGGCCAAACCTACTGACAACACCAATGATCTTTGAAGTGCATGCATCTACAAAAACATAATCACCCGTGGATCACTCAACATGATTCACCAAAAATTTTATCATCTCTAAGAATGCCTTGGGTATATCTATAGAAATTAAAACAAAATTCATTCACATAGAACTCTTCACCAGTCCAACTAGACCAATAAGAAAAACAAAAGAGCTATGGAGCAGGTCTTCTAGAGTGCCAAACCACAAGAAAAAAATTTAGAACACAAAAACTATTAGAAAGAGCCATCTCCCAAATTTGCAACATTTGAAACCAAATATCAGAAGACTTCAAAGCCAAAAAAATCTCCCAGTGCACAAACAGATAGTTTTGTCACACCAGTGAACACATATTTTACTCTCCATCGAACTAGAAGCTAAAAATCAAGATGTACTATCCATTAAATCTTATGAACACACTTACATATCCAAATAGGAATAGGATTAACACAGAAGAAATGCAGAGCATAATAATAGAGCACACTTAGAACACAAACTTCAACACCACCTTCATTATTTCTCAAATTTTCTCAAAAGAACTTGGGAAAAACACAACTACAACTTCATAATATAGCTCCTTGTACTCTAATAACTTCTAAAATATCTCAGCTATACAAGTACCATCTGTACTCAACTTGATCTATGTTGATATCAATGCCATAATTAATGACAACACCATCAAACACATCCACACTTGCAACAATCTCCTCCTTTGTCATTGATAGCAACACGTGATGTGAAAAACCATCAAAGACAACATACATGATTTTTAGAAGCGACAACCTACCAAGCATAAAATTTTCACATGATTCTCTCTCTCCCTTTGACATCAATGGAAAAGGAAATTATTTCCATATAAATATGTATTTACTCCCCCTTAGGAGTACACCTACATCACATACTACAACAATGCACTTCTCTAATCCCCCTGAGGAGTAGACCTCAATCATTAGTCCAAAGAAAAAAAAGTTTGTGGATCCACTAGAGTGATGCACCTCTATGTGCACTGAGTTCAAATAAGGAGGGGCAGTAACCCCTAACTTCCCTCTGAGCTACTCAAAAGTATCCTTTGGAAGGGCTTTAATGAATATGTTAGAAAATTGTTCCTTGGTAGGTACATATTCAAGTCTGACTTCATTCTTCAATACCTTCTCTCTCAAGAAGTGATGCTTAATAGATATGTACTTTGTTCTAGAATGCATCACTAGATTATTTGAAATGTTTATAGCACTTGTATTGTCACAAAATATAGAGATAGGTTAATCACTCACCACACCTATGTCCATCAAGGTTTACTTCATCCAAATTACTTGTGTACAATAGGATGTTGCTGCAATATACTCTACTTCTATAGTGGATAAAGACACTGAATCCTATTTCTTACTCAACCATGAAACTAATCTTCCTCCAAGGAATAATGCACTGCCACTTGTACTCTTCCCTTCATCTACACAACCAACCTAATCTGCATCAGTGTAGGCATTCAATGTGAAATAATTGTCCTTAAGATACCATAGCCCATAATCTGGAGTTCATTTAAGATATTTGAATATCCTTTTCACAGTTGTATTATGTGCTTCCTTAGGTTCTTCTTGAAATCTTGCAAATAAACATACTACATGCATAATATTAGGTCTAGTAGCAGTAAGATACAACAGTCCACCAATCATAGATCTATACATGCTCTGATCAACTTTAGCAGATTCATCATTCTTACTCAGCTTACATCCAATTACCATAGGGGTATAGACTAGTTTGGAGTCATCCATCCCAAACTTCTTTAACAATTCCTTAACATACTTGGATTGTAAAATGAATATCCCTTTTTCAGTTTGATTTACTTGAAGTCCAAGGAAGAAGTTCAATTCACCAATAATAGACATTTCAAATTATTTTTGCATCTCTTCAAAAAATTTCTTACACATACCTTCATTTCCACCAAAGATGATGTCATCAACATATACCAAAGCTATCAATATCTTGTCTTTCTCAACCTTGAAGTAAAGATTGATGTTTCTGGACCCTTTGTTGAATCCTTGCTTTGTCAAGTATTTATCTAGTCTTGCATATCAAGCTCTAGGAGCTTGTTTAAGTCCATATAATGCCTTCTTTAACTTACAAACCAAGTCTGGTTTGTATGATAGCTAAAAACCTTCTGGTTGCTCCATATATAGTTCTTCCAATACTCCATTCAAAAATGTAGATTTGACATCCATCTAATACACTTTGAAGTATTTATGAGCTAAAAATGCCAAGAACATTTGAATGGCCTCCATTCTTACTACAGGTGCACAAGTTTCTTCAAAATCTATTTCTTCAACCTATGAATATCCTTTACATACAAGTATTGCTTTATTCCTTACTGTTGACGCAATATTTTGCATGTAGCAGTAGTCTTATGGGAAACTTAGCTAATGGGAGACATTGTGCACTAGCTAAGTGACCTCCAGGATTTTACCAAAGCCAGCTCTTCATTTAGTGGGGGGAAGTAAAAGGTAAGGGAGATAGAAGGAATGTAAAATTTACACTACAGGTAATGCACCAAAGTCTTTAGACAAATTTACTAGAGCACAGTGCAGAATGCAAATGCCCGAACCACTAAATTGCTATTGATTAAGATAATTTTCTCAAAAGCACTTAAATCGCAAGAATACCTTCCACTTTTTCATAACATAATCTTAACATAACTTTGAGCTAACATAGAAGAGTTGAAATAAACATGGTCTGTATTTATTGAGTTATGCAAAAATCATAGAAAGCTAAAGAATAGGCATTCATGAAATAAAACAAGATAATGACATAGAACAACAGTCTCATTAAAAGCATGAATAAATAGAAAGGCCGAAATTCTTTGACATAGTCTGGAGTCTTCAAATTCAATAAAGCAATTACAAAGACCTTCTTCCCAATGCTTGGGAGTTTTTGCATAACTTAACAACAACCCAAATAAAAGAAAACATGGCCGTATTTATGGGCTAGTCCATCGCCTGAAGATGCATCAAGAGAAGAGAAAACCACGCACAGTGACTGATGACCCAAATCATCTCGAGCCATCATAGCAATCTACGACTGACCAACAGCATGCCAATGAGGCCATGACATAGAATGGAAAACCATGTAGCAACAGGAGAGGACAAGCAGCAATAGGCAAGTACAAAAGGTCCAGCAACAATTCCAAGGTAAGTAGCACAGAAGAAATTTCCACGTGTTGCTTAGACGGAGCCTGGTAGAAAGTCGAAAAGATGCCTAGCAGAAAACCTAGAGAGGGAGCCACATGGAGCACTCTGAGGGAAATAAAGTATGAGGCGGGCCCAACTCAGGAAAACAGTCAAAGAGAGCCACGCGACATGTAAGTGGAGACTACCGAAAAGCGAAGTGAAAGATAAGTGAAAAGCTTCGCGAGGAAGCCACGTGGAGCGCTCTGAGGGCAGTGAGCATTTGTATTTTTAAGGAATGACCGCAAAGGTAAATATAAAATTGAAAAAGCTTTGGTAGTTTTTTGTTGAATAGTTTGGCGACTCATAGGGGCATTGCGCTCATGGAATGGAGAACCCCAGAAACTTTGGTTCAGCATCCCAACTGCTGACAACTTTGAGAGGGTGGCCTGCAGACTGGTCCATACTTCATTTGATGGTGTAGAGAGAGCTCGCAATTTCTCATGAGATAGCCTGAGATCGATGATTGCCTTGAAAGGAAATCCACCTGATACTTTTGTCTCTAGTTCCAACTGGAAGAAGAGCTACGCTAGCTGATGCACAATTCCCTCAATTTCCTCGGCGGTCGGAGGTTGATCAAATGATTAGAAGATAGAAAGGTCATGCTTCTTCTCTTTGATCATTGCAATGATGTTCTCCACACCCGCTACAACCTGATCTACAATGAAGGGCGAGGGAAGGCCTCTTTGAGTCAAACGGGAAAATTTTGCTCGCATATCGTTGTTAACTTGGTTCAACTAAGACCTACATTCTGCTACCTGTTGAATAGCCTCATGCATAGAGATGAGGATACTTATGCCCATAGCCACCATCATTTAGTCATTGATGCCTACACTGGTCAATTCTTCATCGAAAGCTGTATACAACTTGCCCAATAAAATTCTAGCCTCTGAAACCTTGTCAGAAGTTAACTCCTAAACCTACTGTAATGATTCACTCACTGTTCTACAAAGTCTAGCCACTTGCGCCATAAATTTCAAGGTGGGATGAAGAGTAAGGCACAAAGCCTTCACCTTGTCCCAGTATGATGCATACAACTCTTTTGCAATTTCCAATGAGCTCATCCAAGATGCAAGGGGTTGGGTCCTTAGGGTAGTCAATTCTGCCTCTCTATTGCTCAAACTTTCCTTTAGCTCTGACAAGCTTTTGTCCAATGTAGACACCTACTCTCTCAGCATGAAAACTTCCTTTTCCTTTTCTGCCAGGGCCAGTTCAGCTTGCCTAGTCTTTTGAGTTTCCAATTCCAGATTGGCACTCATTTTAGTAATTTCGGAAGTGGTTTTCTACCAGAGCTCTTTCTTTCCCTCAGTTAGCAGGCCAGACTCAGCGCAAAGTTTCTCCTCATTTGCTCGGCTCTGCTCGACCTCCTACTAGAGTCTCAGAATGATCTCCGTGCTCAAATCCTATAATTCCTTGATCTGACTTTCGAAGGCACTCCTCTCCTTCTCAAGTCACTTTATTTTGTTCTCTTGGGATTTAAATTTGTTCACCCAGATGTTGACTTTTCTTTTGAGCTCCGCAATCTGGTCATCCTTCTTCTTCGCCTGCCGGCTGTGTTTGAGAAAATTAGTGGTCACTATTTTTTGGGTCTCCTCCATTGGCTCAACTTTATCTCACAGGTGGGCCTACTGTAACTCTAACCCAACAAAATTCATAGAATAATCACTTGGCAACATTTCACCAACTGCCTTAATCACATTTGGAGTGATTTTGGCAAACATCAAAGAATTTTGACTTTCATTGAATACAGTTTGCAAATGGGGATCTTCCTACCTATTTGCATCTTTTTGTCTTCTTTTGTTGATCTGGTTAGCATGAGTGCTCTTATTTGCTTCAACCTATGAGAAATATTCCTGGGCAGGGATACCCAGGCCACCAGCAAAAGGATACTCCTGAGGGATGGCCAGCGAGAAAAACATCATATTTAACGCATCAGAAGTTTTGCTAGGACATGTTATGATAGCCGGGGAGAATGGTGAAATGAATTGGACACTCGGAGGAGATGAGAACAAGGTGTAAGGGAAAACTAGAGATGCACCAACCACAAGGCTGGGCCTCAAAGATAAAAATTGCTGGCCCACAAGCCTAGTACTTACAACGAATTACATTTCGGGCAAGGTATGGAAAGCAGAGGATAGAGGTGGGAAACCAGGAGGGGCAGAGAAAACCAGAGTAGATGATAAAGTAGGGGTAGATGAAGGAGAGACCAGAGACATGGAAGAGAGAGAAGAGGGAGGAAAAGTTACTTGAGGCTCATGCAGAGCTACACATGTTTCGACCGCTTCCTCCATCAACTACTCTTCCTCTCCACCAACTTCTTCGATTCGTTATCACTTTTCCTCTGAAGGATCATCAAGGTTTAAAATAACCCACCTCCATCTGTTGGTAGTCCTCGCCCACTTTTGTGTTGATTTGAAAGAGCTGGTCGGTTTCGATGTTTCTACGTGTGGCTCTTCTTCTTATGTAGGCTGCTTACCAGTATCCCTCTCCTACATTGGACTCTCGGCAATGGTAGGAGGATTTTGAGTTACCTCCTCCTCAGATTCCATGGCAACCTCTTCCCTTTTGTACTACTGCACGGATGTTGAGTGGTTCAGAGACCTTTCAACATCCAGATGTTCATTCTCCTAGATATCATCAAATCTTTCATCAAGGGCCACCCCGTCATGAAGCTTGTCAGTTGCCTGAATCTCCCATTGGTATACCCAGAAGGCTTGAATCTTCTCAAGCACCCAACCGAGCTTATTTAATTGGGTGACTAAAGAGGTGTTGATCTTCTGCTTTGGGTTGGCCTTCCCTATGATATGATAAAAATTCAGCCATGGCGATCGACCATCCACTATAAGAAAATACTCAAGGCCTACATACCTACCTAAATTTCCTTCCTCGAGATTCCTCCAAAGGTCCCAGAATGGCCGGGGTGAATGTGGGATTTTGATGCCCACTCCTACTAAATTATTTCTAGGATTGTAATGCTAGGCATCTTCTATCAGTACCAACTCGAGGTGACCCAACTTTGAAAGTAGAATCACCGAGGTATCAATCATTGGAGTCCTCTTCTTAATCAACGACACAGATCCAAACATGATTGGCAATAACAAATAGGAGGTTAAGTGTTTTCCCCCCCCAGTAATCATCATCAAGGGTAAATAACCGCCTCATTGCCTCCAGGGCCAACACTCTATTAGAAAGTAAATGGGGAAGTCAAAAAGGCTCCTCGATAAAACCTGGTATGTAGAGTATGGTGAAATTCAAGCCACAAAACTAGTTACAAGGCAGAACCAGCTTCCCCAACCAAGAATTCTGGTGAGGTGATATGCGTTTGATCATGTTAATGCCAGCTCTATCCAAAGCCCCGAGAGTTAGGGCTATGAACGAATCCGAAAATGTATAATAAATAAAGGTTTTTGACATGATAGGGGTCCATGTCGAAACCGATATTCTTAGGTCACCCTCATCAAAAATAGACAGGAACATGGACGTCGAAAAGTAATCCTGGCTTTGGTGCAAAATCAAGTAATCCAGAAAAGATGAATACCTGAACTTAGAGCTAACCCCAAACTCTTGCAGCTGCTACCAAATTCCATCAATAACAACTCTTGCAAAATCTAGGAGCGGAGCCTCACGATTCCTCCTCAGCATAAAGCTGAGGCACATTTGAAACTGAAGAACATACTTGTCCAAGTCCAGCCCACACACCAGTGCCAACATAGAAGCGATAGAGGAAGACCCACCTTTTAAAGCCTTTATATTGAAAGGGAATTTGGGCATCGTTGAACTACTCGTTGGCTGATTGATCTCAGAGCGATAAAACTGTGGTCCAATTTGGAGATCTCCCCACTTTTGCTACTTTATTTTCACTTCAAAAATTTTGACCTCACAGGTCAAGGGAAGCAGGATGCACAACATATCTTGAATAGCTTCAGGGCTAATGACTACCCTAAAATCTTTATCGTTGATTACCCTAGTGTCTAGTTCAAAACATGCCGCACATGCCGCCACAACTTCTGGGTAGGGATGCATCAAAGAAACCATGTACTACGCAAGGCCATAGAACCATAGACATTTGTGAAATGGGTTTGTCATATGCTTCATTTTTTTGCATGCGGCCTCCCTAAGGCTCTTAGTATTGTAAGATAACTCAGGATCAAAGACATTATCCCAATCCTCCAAGACCATAGCCTGATCTCTATGAGAAACCACATTCAATATCTTCTAGTCCACTGCATGTGTGAAAGGCTAGCAAGGCTTTGAGGGTATGCTTGGAATGGCATAAGACTCCTGGTCGTAGAGCTGTACATGAGATGCTACCTTCATTTGCTCGCTTATAGTTGATGGAGCCACGACCAGTGAGGGGTTCTCTGCAATCTCAGCCATTTTTGATATTTTGCAAGAACTTTTCTGCAAACCTTTGAAAAATGGCTTAGCTTTTCTAAAAATTTCTTTCTTCTTACGAATGCCCTAGTTACTTAATCCTTGGTAACTTTTATAATAAATATGTTTCTCTACATGCCATAACTTGCCTTTTTGATTCTCGAGAAAGGTGGCTACAAAGAGTATGTGCCAGTCATTCATACCAAGTTGCTATTATGCATCACTAGCTTTTATTCATGTGAAAGGATCGCCAACCAACCAAATTGCTTGAGCATTTAATGGATAGCCTCTTGCATGTGACAGAGCCTAATTTTCCCAAAAGACAAACCAAGGCAACCTTATGAACACCCCTTCACAGGCTATTTGTATTAATTGATATCATTTTATGTATAGGGCACGTCGCCCAAAAACCCTTTCCCTAAGATTTTGCCTTGATTCAGATGGGATGGTGGTGCTTTATGTTGACACCTAGCCTATCTCTGAATGGATGTGGCAACTCAGCAGAGCCAGTTGCAATTTGTACATGCACCTTCCCATCACCTCACACGCTGCAACACTGAAAACCGAGGCAATGCGACACACTTGGGCTTAGTTGATAATTATGATTTCCTTGGCTGGAAAACCTTAGCCAGTCTATAAATAAGACCCTTGGCAGCATAGAAAATCATGAAATTTTCTAGCACTCCTAGCTTAGCAAGCTTTCTTTATGACTTAGCAATTTTATTCTTCAGCTAGAAAAGCAAACAACATGGAAACACCAGTGAGGCTTGTCTGCAAAAAGACTCAGGATTCCTTTCTTGGAAAAATTAGATGCAGGCGCTTAAAGCGCATGACAGGTGTGAAGAACCTATTGTATGTGAAGGCAATCAAGTGGGTCCTCGGGAAAGACTGCGTGGAGTATGAGGAGCATTATCGGGTGAATACTAGCATTTGATCCCACTTTGTCACCTCGCTACTAGACATTAGCGTTTCCAAATGCAAAATTCTAAAGCTGACAACATGAGTCTTCCCTCGGCACTACCTCGGAGGCTTGGAGCATATTATGCGTGCGGCCCAATTTGACCACGGGATTCCCTTGGTTCACAACATTCGTCTGCAACAACTGCATGGAGGTATTGTTCCAACTAGGCCTTTCCTTTTTGGGTTCGAGTTGGAGACTCATGAGGAGCATCGTGCCAAGGTCTACGCCAGCTACTACTTCCTTATGCATGTGCACTATATTGAACCATTCCAAAATCTTCAGTGGTATGAATATTTTGAAAGAATGGTGTTTCCCAATCTTGCATCGCCTGCTGCCATGATTGCTGGTCCTTCCCATAGATGTCTTGAGAATGAAGATGATCCCAAATTTTTCTTTTCTATGCTTCAAGCTATGCTCTATAGCAGACCTATGTAAATATTAATACCAGGCCTCCGGCCCCCAAAATTATAATGTAAATCTTCAGCTATATAAATATAATATATATCTTTTTCAGAAGACTTATCCCATTTACAATATTTTCTCATTTCTAGCATTATTGCAATCATTTCATTTCATTTCTTGCACTGAGAAGATCCAAAACTTAAAGCAGGAAAGAGTAATTACATATTTACAATGTACAAAAACAACACATGGGCAGAATTAATGAAATATTTTAAGATGTATTCCATTGACTGGAATACTCAAGGCATTCCTTCCATGTATTCTAACTTGAAAGAGTTGAACTGTTTACACTGGGCAATTTTGAATGGCCCTTCCCAAAGACTGTCAAATTTTTCGTGTTGTCCGGGCTTTGCTTCACGCTCATTAAATTTAAGAACCAAATCTCCATATTGCAACCCTTGATTTGAATCCATTTTGTCAAACCATCACTTTACCACTTGCTAGCGGTTGTTCATCACTTCCAGGGCGTACTCTCTTTTCTCTTGCACCTCAAGTAACTCAGAAAACCTCACCTCCACTGCTTCATTTTGTTCAATTTCAAGAGATTTAAGCAACTGTAGGGTAGGAATTTTTGTGGAAATAAGCATTAATGCCTCTTTCCCATACACCATCTCATAAAGAGATGTCTTCAATATCTATTTGGGTGTGCTCCAGTCTGCCCACAACATTGTCCGGAGGTTCCTATGCCATTCTTTCTGGTCTTCAGAGCCTATTTTCTTTAGTAACCTGATGAGGTTTTTCTTAGTAGACTCTGTGAGGCCATTCCCCTGGGGGTAATAATTAGAGGAGGTCTTCAGGAACACTCCATACTTTAGAGTGAATTGGCTCATCTTTGAGCTGAGAAAAGCCTTAGCATTATCAGAGATGACTATTTTAGGCGGGCTGAATCTAGCCACCAGCTCTTCAAGTAAATTAACAATTTTCATTTCTGTTGCATTTTTTAATGGCACTACCTCTGCCCACTTGGTAAAGTAGTCAATTGTTGTCAATATCCATCTATGTCCAACTAAAGAGAAAGGGTTAATCATCCCAATGAATTTTAAACCCCATTGAGCAAAAGGTTCTTCTACCACTATGGGTCTTAAAGGCATAGCAGCATTCTGTCTCTTTCCAACATGGAACTGACATTCCTTGCAAGAATTAATCAATGAAAATGCATCATTAAAAAGTGTTGGCCAAAAATAACCAGCACATATAATTTTAATTGTTGTGGTTCTTGTAGAAAAATGTCCTCTAGCTAGGCTATTATGGTATTGATTTAATATCTTCTTGGCTTGCTCCTCATTCACACATCTTAGCAGGACACCGTTAAAATTTCTTTTAAACAGGACACCTTCTAAGAGAACATAATTGCTATTTTGTAGGTGATAGAAATGTCTTTTAAAAGATGGGAGATTGATCGGACACCTTCCCATCTGCATGAAGTTCATTCTATCTTCTATCCAGTTGCTCTGAGAACTCTCTTCATTTATTAGCATAGGTTCTGGAACTTCAAAATCTGTCACTAGCTCACTGTTTTCAGTGAGATATTCACACAATCCCTTTCCTTTGACAATCTTGATAGGTCTGACTTCAATATCATATTCTAGGATCTTAGTGATCCAATTGGCTCTTTTTTCAGTGATTTCTCCCTCCATGATATACTCCCGCACACTAGGATGTGGTATACAAACAATCACCTTGTTGTATGATATCAAATGCTGGAACTTCTTAAGCCCCTTAATAATGATAAAGGCCTATTTTTCTACAAAGTTATATTTCACCTCATATTCCTTTAAAGTTCATGAGTAAAAGGCAATGGGAGATTCCCTTGTATCTTCATCATCCTTCTGCATAAGCACTATGGCAATACTATTGCCACCACCAAAAACATACATAATAAAATATTTTGATAGTTCGGGGTTCACCAACATAGGAGCAGAAGAAATAGCCTCCTTTATAAGCTTAAAAGCTTTTTTGGCTTCCTCCATCCATTTGAAAATCTAATCCTTCTTGAGCATTAAGGTAATAGGATGAACAATACCTGCAAAATCTGCAATGAATTGACTAATAAAGATGACCTTACCCAGGAAAGATTGCACACCCTTTTTGTTGATAGGTAATGGAAGCTCCCGGATTGCATCAACTCTTTCCGGATCAATATAAATACCTTCCTTAGAGACCACATATCCCAATAGCTTCCCCTAGGGAACTCTGAACACACACTTCTTCAGGTTTAAAGAAATCCTAAATTCCTGACACTTCTAGAAAATAAGCTCCAAATGATCAAAATGATCGTCAACAAATTTTGAGAATACTGTCAAGTCATCTAGGTAGATGAGTATAATCTTTTGGATCAAATCCTTAAATGAAATATCCATGGCTCTCTGAAAAGTGGCCCCAACGTTTGAGAGCCCAAAAGGAATTTTAGCATATGCATAAGTCCCGCACTTTGTGGTGAACGATGTCTTGTGTTGGTTGTCCTCTTTTACTCGGATTTGGTTGTAACTTGAAAATCCATCCAACATTGAAAACATTTCGGAGCCAACAACAGTTTGCAAAATTACCTCCATTGAATGCAGGGGGTAATGATCCTTTAAGGATTCTCTATTTAAGTCTCAAAAGTCTACGCATAGGCGTATATCCTTATTTTTCTTCCAGAATAGCACCAGGTTTGACACCTAAGTGTTGTCTTTGATCAGGAACACTATTTGAGATGCGATCAACTTATCTAGCTCTTGTGACATGAGAGACTCTATCTCTGGGTTTACGGGTCTCTTCCTTTGGTGAACTGGCTTTGCCCCTTCCGAAAACTCAATTGTATGCTTGATGATTCCAGGACCATATCCTATAAGATCATCATATGAGCAGGAAACTATGATCGGATATTCTTTGCAGAAATGCCTTAGTATGTCCTTATTCTTCTGAGAAACTTCTTTTGCGACCTTAAGATTTTTATCTTCCCTGATATACAAATTGGTGTAATTGCCTTTGTTAGCCATGAGCTTCCTTTTGTCTCTCGTTGCATCATCAGAATCAAACAGGCTTTCTAGAGTGACCAGGCCCCTCAGGAGCTTGTTGGATTTCAACTGGATGATTTGATCTCTGTAAGCTTCGGTGATCTTCGGTTGCAGTTTATTAGCAAATTCTCCAGATGACTAGAGGAATGATGCAGTATGAGAATCGCTATCAAACACTTGCCAATCTTGATTATTATCGGGGATAGCAGGTCTTACAACTACCCTCACCACATGCTTATTTCTTAATAATTCAGAGGTCGGCTCGAACTGAGCCCCTATAGTTGCCATTCTGTTGGCTTTAGAATTCATCTCCATAGGAATAGCCTGAATATTGAAAGCCTCAAGTTGTCAATCAGATCCTAGACTCTATGTCGATAGGATTGCATATGGATATTCTTTGCAGCAAAAGTTCTACAGACTTGGTTGACCACTAGCTCCGAATCTTCGAAGACACTTTTTTTTTTGCACCCATTTTTTTCACAAAGTTCAAACCATGGATGAAACCTTTATACTCAACTTCATTGTTCGAACATGCAAACTGAAAGCGATAAGACCTCAAAGTCTTTTCGTCAAATGGGGATATCAAACAAATCCCCGCTCCAACTCCTACTCTACATCTGGCTCCATCAAAGTATAACGTCCATATTTCTGAAGATTCCTCACCTTCAGGTTCTTGAGTAACTTTGGGCATGACTTGCCCCTCTTCATGTATAACATAGGTTTTGAGGCCAGTTGCATGGTAATTCTTGAAAGGGTCTGTATCAATAAATTCATTCAACAAATTTTCTTCATCTTCTATCTGAGAGCTAGTAGCCTTCTCTTCTTCAAGAAATTCCACATTGAACGTTTCTTCCTGAGAGACTAAAGTGTGTGTTGCTTCAAAGTTGAGTAGGGCCTCATCAACGACATGTTCAGAATGCAAAGTTTTTGACAATAGTTTCATCTTAGCCCCATGCTTGGTCCTCAGAATCAAGTGCGACTAGTCCAGTGCTAGATATCCTCCGAAATTTTCTATGAACTCTCGGGAAAAAACAAATCCTGAATAAAGGAGGGATATCAATGAGTGTGGTATCCTAGTTTACAGTGATACTAGGGCAGACAATCAAATTCATAGGTAATCCCTTGATTATCCCGATGGTATCAACCTTATTTCCATCTAGTTGCATGACTCCTTTGTTTAGAGGCTCATATTTTAGACCCAAAGCATCAACTACTTGCTTTGGCATGATAGTGGTGCTAGCCCCAGAGTCAATCATATAGTTATGTAGCAACTTCTCACCAATGATGAGTGTTAGAAAGAAAGGCTTAGGTTTAGGCTTACTTTCCTTTCCGGATTCGAGCTTCTCCTCCGGTTGAATTGTTAACACTTTATCCAAGTTCGGCTTGGATACATCCTCTTCACTAGATTGAGTAGGAATCTTCGCATCCTCTTCACCCGACAATGCCTTTTGTAGTAGCACTTTTTGCTCCAGAATAGCCAGGAAATCCCACAAAGAAGTGTTGGTAGATAACTTCTTCAGTTGTTCCACCATATTGAATTTTTCTTTCGACTAGTGAGTCATGATTGCTTGCTCTTTAGGTTTTGTGATCATCATTAGTTTTGTGGTCGGTACATCTGGCAGTTTAGCAACAACAGAAGTGATCGATGGAGCCTTCACCTTCGGTGGAAGTGGATTCAGAGAGCTAGGAATCATCATCTTGGACTGTGGATGGATGGGCGATAGTCCTACCACTAGGCTAGGCGTCGGTTGCGATGAAGTATTAGTAGGCGAGGCTGTGAACTCTTCGATGAACCTACACTTAGAATGCTTATTCTAGTCAGATTGTACTCGGGGTACTTTATCTATAGGGATGTCATTCGAAAATGTTGACTCTTCTCCTTCAATCCAAGAAAAGAGAGCCTGGTTCGAAACAATGTCTGACTCTTGCTGGATGGACATCCCCTACATTTTGAGCGGTGAGGACTGCATTGTCCATTTGTTGAGAGACATATGGTGAATTTCCAGAAATGGATGCACCACCCTGGCTACATTGATCCGCGATTTGTAGTTGCAAATTTCCCCATGAACAATTTCACGGCATATGTGCATCATTGCAAGGAAAGCATCATGAGTTGGTGTCTTTGGCTAGATTGTTTTGTCCCACCACTAGCTCTTTATTCGAACTAGGATGAACAATCTGCATCGATAGGGTTATCAGAACTATTTGGTTACTTGGTTTAGCTGAGGTATTCCCATGTGACCTATCCTACCACTGATTTGATTGGTATGGAGCTTTTCCACCTTGGTAACTCTGGTATGTCGTCTTTTGATAGTTGTATTGTTGCCGCTTTAAGGTAGTCAGTTAATTAGTCATGGCCCGCCTTTGTTCTCTCATCTCATTCATCTCGACAGCCATGGGATTAGGCACAGGAGCTTCCATTGGGGCCATGCTTGGAACACTTCTGGGATAAATGTACATAGATTGGGGAGGAGCCATAGGTCCGCTAGTGGAAGGAACTTTGGCCTCTATAGCATTGCACTCGGGGAACAATGGAATGATGGGTCTCGGTGCTAACGTTCCTACAGTGATCAAATTATTTTCTGCAGCGACAGCCAAGGTATAAGCATTAGGAATAGCTTCTCCACCCAGAGCTTGTAACATCATGGAGATATTGGCATTGATTGACTTTAGGTAGAACATGAATGCTAGATTTAGAGGTGGTCAGCTTCCAAGAGGCACTCTCTGCCAGGTCGAATGGAACCTCGCATTGAAATCAGGCAGAGCTTCATGAGGAGCTCACTTTATGTTCAACAACTAATGGTATAGTGAAGATTTTTCACCATCTTTCGAAAAACGTTCATAAATTGGGGATTCAAGTTGGTTCCAAGTAGCAATAGTACTAGCTTGTAATTTTCGATACCAGTTTAGCGCCTTTTCACGGAAGGAGGTAGCCAACAATTTGAGTGCTATATTTTTGTTCAATAAGCCATGTACCAGACATACATCTAGTACATCTTTTAGGTGCTCTGTTGGTGTCTTTGATTCATCCCCAGAATATTTAGGGATAGCTTTTATAGTGGAAGCAGGGATGGGGGCCCATACTGCAGGAGGCACAGGTGCTACTAATGGACTGTCGGAGTCCCAGGCTTAATAATTTCTAGCAGCCATAGGTGTAGGTGGATTAGGTGAAGGGCTACCTCAGTGACCTCTCGAGTACATAGAAACTAAAGGTGGTACGAGTTGGCTAGGGACTCCTGCAGTCTGCGACCTAGTTACAAGCCGATGGCTCATACACACTTATGAAGATTAGGCAAATGTGCTAGTTTGCGGTCCCATCGGGCATGCCAAAAAAAAAACTGTTGAAGCAGTATTTTGCATGTAGTAGCAGTCTTATGAGAAACTTAGCTAATGGGGGACATTGTGTGTTAGCTAAGTGACCTCCGAGAGTTTACCGAAGCTGGCTCTTCATTTAGTGGGGGGAAGTAAAAGGCAAGGGAGATAGCAGGAATGTAAAATTTACACTATAGGCGATGCACCAAAGTCTTTAGACAACTTTACTAGAGCATAGTGCAGAATGCAAAGGCCCGAACCACTAAATTGCTATTAATTAAGATAATTTTCTCAAAAGCACTTAAATCACAAGAATACCTTCCACTTTTGTATAACATAATCTTAACATAACTTTGAGCCAACACAAAAGAGTTGAAATAAACGTGGTCTGTATTTATTGAGTTATGGAAAAATCATAGAAAGCTGAATAACAGGCATTCATGAAATAAAACAAGATAATGGCATAGAACAACAGCCTCATTAAATGCATGAATAAATAGAAAGGCCAAAATTGTTTGGCACAGTTTGGAGTCTTCAAATTCAATAAAGCAATTACAAAGGCCTTCTTTCCAGTGCTCAGGAGTTTTTGCAAAACTTAACCAACAACCCAAATAAAAGAAAACATGGCCATATTTATGGGCTAGTCCACCACTTAAAGATGCATCAAGAGAAGAGCAAACCACGCGCAGTGACCGACAACCCAGATCATCTCAAGCCATCATAGCAATCTACGACCGGCCAGTAGCATGCCAATGAGGCAGTGACATAGAATGGAAAACCACGCAACAATAGGAGAGGACAAGCGGCAACAGGTGAGTACAAAAGGTCCATCGGTAATTCCAAGGTAACTAGCATAGAATAAATCACCACGTCTCGCTCAGATGGAGCCCGATAGAAAGTTGAAAAGATTCCTAGTAGAAAACCTCAAGAGGGAGCCACATGGAGTGCTCCAAGGGAAATAAAGTATGAGGTGGGCCCAACTAGGGAAAAAAGCCAGAGAGAGCCATGTGGCATGCAGATGGAGACTGCCAAAAAGCGAAGTGAAAAGCTTTATGTGGAAGCCACATGGAGCATTCTGAGGGTAGTTAGCATTTGTATTTTTAAGGCGCAATCACGAAGGTAAATATAAAACTGTAAAAGGTTTGGTAGTTTTTTGTTGAACACTTACCACTTCACCATCTTCATTTAGCTTGTTTCTGAATACCCATTTTGAACCAATTAAATTCTTTTTTGCAAGTCTAGGTACTATTTCCCATGTCTCATTCTTCTTTATCTATTGTAGTTCCTTTTTCATTGATCTAACCCAACTTTCATCATTACATTCTTCATTCATAGTCATAGGTTCTATCTTAGAAAGTAAACACAAGTTTACCTCAACCAATTTTCTTCTTGTATTCACTCCTTCACTTATGTCTCCAATTATCTATTCCTCTAGATCATTTATCTAAACATATTTAGGAGTCTCAGGTGTAGGTTTTGAAATATCTTCTTTTTCACCACTTTGTTCTTTCTCTTCCTTTTCTTATTCTTGTATTTTCACATAGATAGGATTATCAGATTCAACTTCATTTATTTCCACTGATCTATACATAGCTTCATCAACCTTTACATAATCACTTTCAATTATTTTCCTTAGTCTCTTATTAAAACATCTATAAGCCTTGATTTTATTTGAATATCCAAGGAAAATTCCTTCATCAGATCTAGCATCAAACTTTCTAATATTTTCATCATCTCTTCTAATGTAACATCTACTTTGTAATGCCCCACCACGTAACCTTAGAGGAAGTTGCATCTCACTATTTAAGTGTACAATTTTTTATTTATTTAAAGTGCAATAGCATACATGTTCACTTACTAATTATCAACATCCTCTAAGGCTACAAGATTGGGATTAATTAAAACCCATACATACATTACATAACATCTATAACATTTACTTACATAAAGAATTGGGTACTCGTACATAATAAAGTTACATCATAACATAAAGAGATATAACAAAATTCCATATTCATTAACTTAATCATAAGGTTACATCTCTCATTCCCTAAATGAGGAAATAATACAAATGTGTTACATTATACAAATATCCACCTCGAATACAAATAAGGGGTAAAATAACATGAGTCAAATTGAAATAAATACAATTCTTGAAATGAATATTGGAACCTATGAGCTCTCCAACTAGATACCTCACCATCACAAGATGAATATCAAGGGGAACCCAACAGTGTATGGTGCATGTTCCACCCAACCAAGTGATACTCTAAGGCCCACCCCTCATGCTAGGAGATAGTAACAAGATAACATGGAAAAACCTACAACCACTAGTCACAGGCTAAATCATACCAACACAACCAATCACATGTACAACAAAAGTACAACTCTAACATGAGTCACATTGCTTCTAGACATAAAACAAATCAAGTATGTTAAGAAAACCATACACATAAAACCAAATACCAACTATTGTCCTAGACAAAGTGTCATCACACAACTCATAATGGGTTACCCACTACGGATCTTCATAGGCCCTGAATATCCTGGAGACCTCAATCGAGCCCCGCCCCTCATACTTACTAATGCAGGATCAAGTACCTCTTGAAAAGACAAGGTAGTTGACTTTTGCCATTCTAGGCCCTTACCACTTACCCCAAGCCTAAACAAGCAATTGAGACTATGAATAAGGCTATAACTTATATTTTTAGTGTGAAGTACTACCTAATCTTCTAAGTACATTGTTTCAGTTATCACTTGATTAAACTACTTACGAAGGTTACCCAGTCTTACCTCTTACGGGATCTGGCCCCTAACAAAATCCACTCTTCTATTTGACAATACACAAAACAACATCCATCAAGGGTACCAAAGTGCATACAAACTAAATAAGACAACCAATCCAACTCTAGGAGGAAACAAATATAAAACAAACCACTCCTTACAAGGAGACAAAAATTACATAATCCACTCCTAATCCAAGGAGGCACAAATCATTCCCATTCATGAAAATCAGGTAAATCACTGACATGACCTCATGCACTAACCCAAAGGATTCAAAATAGGCTGACATAATCAAATCGACAACCCCATGATATAAGGAACCTCTAGAAGACTTACAAATTAAAGACACATTTAACCCGTTTCCCCAAACAAGAACACAAAGGAAATAATCACAGAAGGCAATTGCAAGGAAATAAACTACTTTTGGATATTCTAAATCCATTTCCCTTTCATATACATTTCACAGCAAAGATAAAAATTTCCCTAACAAAATAATTGAATAAAATAATTAATTTCCTTTCCAATTACAGAGAAGGGAAAATACTAACTTAAACAATTAGACTAAATCCCTTGATTAATTTTAAAAGCAACATAAATTCACTATAAGTAAATCCTTTCAATTTCCAAACTAAATCCTATATTTCCTTCAATTCCCAACTAAATACAATGTCCATTTCACCAATAGTTTACTCCTTTAATCTTTTATTGCATGCAACTAATTATTTAAAATTCATTAAATATAAATTTTAATGTATATGTTCATGCATTATATACATCACATAAAAAATCTAAGTATATATGTTTAATTATATATTAAATATATATTAATATATTTTACAAAATAAACTCAAAAAATAAATATATATCGAATATATATATATTTCCAAGCATATATATATATATTATAGATATTATATATATTTTAAAGATATAAACAATCCTTAATAAAAATTGAAATATTGAATCTCATTGAAGGCATATGGACCAAATATCCATTCGCAGGTCTCAAAGAATAATATTAAAAAAAACGTAAGAAATATTGAGGGGTCGACTATAGCTAGATCCCCCCACTACTTCCCTTGGCACGACCTTGAATGGGGTTGTGCTGCCATGGGACAGTGCGTCCCCCATTGTGGTGGGTGCACTGCCTCATGGTAGTTGTACCCCCCAACATATGAGTGGACAGTGGGGATTTAACCCTCCTACCAGCCACAATAAAAATTACCTTCCTCTTTTTTTTATAGCACAATAAAAATTTGACTTCTCCAAAAAAGTTTCATCGTACAACGATTTTAAAACCCAACAATATTAAAATCTAAACAACATATACATAATATATGTATATATATATATATATATATATATATAAAGAATAACTCAAAATAATAAATTACAAAAATAGGAAAAACTTTTTTTCAGAAAATATTTCTACAGATAAATTATGCAACTTTCCAAAAAAACCCAAATTCTTTCACAGGAAGATTTTCCAATCTATTTCTACAGAGATTTCTAATATCTCTACTATTTACTTTGAAGTTTTCTATTGTTTAAAACAATTTCCTTACAGATGTTTTCTACAATTACATAGAGGCTTTAAAATGAAATTTCCTAATCTTCATGTCGTTTTCCTCTAGGTTTTTCCACGGAAAATCTATTAAATCTAAAAAAATTGTTCTTAATGTTTCTCTCTGATTTAACTGTATATAATTCCTACAAAGGCTCTAGATTTCTTCATGACAATCAAAAAAGCCTTAAATTTTTCTTTTCTAAACAAAATAAAGCTTTTCACTAGCACAACATTCTTTCCTATTCTACAAAATACAATTCCATTTAAAAATTTAAACCAAAAAAATAACATAAGAATGGAACCTATTTCAACGAAGCTTCTGGAGTAATTGAAGTTTCAGATGCCAAGCCTCTTCCAAAGCTTCTAGCAAACCTTTCAGAGCTTCTTCCTAGCAATCCAAATTCCTGAGCACAGTATTGAATCCAACACCACAAAAATCTATTCCAAACAAATCTAAGAATGTAAATTGTTCACAATTTCCTTACAATTCAAAATCTCTTTCAAAATTTTTTTTCCAACCAACAAAATCTTCCATCCTTCTCTAATTATCAACATCCCAAAAATATCCTAACTTTTTCCGTGAAGAAGCCAAAGCCAAGATTCTCTCTAGGATTTTTTTTCTTAACAACCCTCAATTAATTAACTATCACATGCTGGAAATTAACAAATATATTTTAACAACTCATATTTGTTTTCCTCAATGTAATTTTAAATAAACTCAAACATAATTTAATTTCCAAATTAAATTAAATTTATTTAAACAACTTTCTTAATAAATAATTTAATTAATTAATTCAATTACTTAATAAATAAATTTAACCACATGGATTAAATTTTATTTATTAAATAAGTTAAATTAAATTAATTAATTTAAATAGAAATCTTCCATCATATTATCTAAAAATTAATTAAATAAATACAAACATTATTTAATGCATAATTTAACATTTATTTTCATAACATAAACCCTGTGGAATTAAATAGTAATAAACAAGGCAAACGAAGACACACCAAACAAGGACTGACAACACATTATGGCTAGGGTGTAGACCTAACACATTTTACCTAGTTACTCTCTTCCATTCAACTTAATCGTTGGGTTGACATGCTCAAACTTGTGAAACCAGGTGGAGTCGATGTCATGTACCTGGAAACTTGTAAATGAGATATCAAAGTACATGAATATAAACAGCATAAAATACATACTATGAGGAGGAAATCGTGGAATCGCAGGGCACTCGCAAGCGAGTGATGTGATCCCGTCCCCTTCACCAATACACTCATCATAAACTGATAGTTCCATAATAATCAAATAACTCATATGTAATAAACATGTTATAACAAACTAACATTATTACACCAATTGAAGCATGATAATAAAGCATCAAAGAAATGTATCTCATCATCACAAATAGTCTATGTTTCTCTATAAATAGAAATAAAATAACACACACATGATAAAGTATAACAAAGTATTAGAATATCTTGAAAACAAATCAAAGCAAAATGAGGACACATTGTCCAGACTAGAAAGAAAAATGGAGGGGTATTACATACTTACAAATACCTTAAAGTATTTAACAGTAGGAGCCTTACCAGTCCACAACTCATAAGGGGTCTTAGTTTTGTTACCTCTGATCTGAACTCTGTTAAGAATGTAAATAGTAGTGTGGATCACTTCTCTCCAATACACATCAGGAACATTTTCTTCTTTCATCATAGTTCTAGCAGCCTCTTGAATAGTTTGATTCTTTCTTTCCACAACTCCATTCTATTGAGGGGTTCTAGGAGTAGAATAATATATTTTTATGCCATGCTCTTCATATAATTCATTGGACTATTGGACTCAAGGGAACACTAAGAGGGGGGTTGAATCAGTGTTCTGGAAAATCTGAACTTTATTAATTTGATATTTAAACCATTTCAACACTAGACCAAAGGAAAGATGCAAAAAAACAAAGTAATCATCCACAACGCCATAACACAAGGATTTTTATGTGGAAACCCTGTTAAGGAAAAAACCACGGTGAAGGTCAATCCACAATTTGAGTACTTAAATATAAGTTTTACAAAATGGGAATGCACTTGCATTCAGGCTCACTGCTCAAAATAGGAAGGCTCACTACCTTACAAAATGTTCAGATTAAATCCATCTGAAGGATTTAACTGAAGTAATAGCATCTACTCATGCTTGGTTATAGTTTTGGTTTATCTCATTGATTAGATTTTGGACCTTCTGTCTGATTCTTCACTTCACTCTGCTCTACTCTACAATTCTCATCACATATCCATTCATAAGTAAATCCACACCACTATCCTAATGAATTTCACACCACACACTAAAATACTTCACATCACATATGCTATCTCTATCCCAATGATACAACCAATCTCTCATATATATCTACAACCAAAGATTTGATCATCCATATGTCGGCTTTAACAAAACATAGAATACTTTTCAATGGTCGGCTAAATCAACAACTAATTCTTAATGCGCACCACCCATAGTCAATCATATCATAATAAGGACCTAAGTAAACATGTTTGCATATAAAAACACTTAATAAAATACTCCTTAAACATCTACAACAACTATATCTACTAAGTCAGCCTTCTAGCACTGATAACCAGAAAATTAATACACCGGATCTCCTAGATCGTACACCAGTGAATGCACACCCAAATAATTATTGGATAAGGTAGTACGAACATCAATGCAGCTTTCTCTAAGATCCATAACCAAAAATGATAATCCGGTGAAGTATACAGATCGACAGATTTAACTTTAACCGAATACCTTGTTCTTCACTCTTACTTCTGGTAATAGCTAGTTCTTTACTTTGTCTACCAGTATGGACCAATACTAAGTTGTGGACTATATTAATTACTTAGGTTGCCATCAATGAAAACACTAAAATCCATATGCCAACAATCTCCTCCTTTGGCATTGATGGCAACACTTAGTGAAAAATGACTAAGTGTCAAAACCAATATGAGTACGCTACCAAACTTCAAAAATTCAAAACATAGCTCCTCTTGAGATTGATGAGGCATTTTCCACTGCTCTCTCTCCCCCTTTGAAATCAATGACAAATAAATATTGAATCCCCCCCTTAAAAATATAACTAAAACTTCAAAATTGATTCAAAATTTTGAAAAAGATAACTGTTACTAAAGTCAGAAGATTATCTTGTGATTTTCTTTCATCTCCAGGAGGAATTTCTCCCAAGCTTCTATTGCAATCCCAATGATTATGATCATGTTATTATTCTTAGATGTCTTGTTGAAAATCTCGATGAGAGATTCTAGAATTGTGATCACATTCTCTAATTTTTCTCCTTTCCTTATAATCTCAATCATTTGTTCCAATCTGCATTTAGTTAAGTCCTTTACTTTCCAAAAAGTGTCTACAAGATTTTTTTTGGTGAATTGAAATTTTGCATGCTCAAACTGTAACTCTTGAATCCTTTTCTTGATTGTACCATCCTGATCCTAAAACATATCAAATCTTTTTCCAATCCCATTTAACTTTGTTTCAAATTGTTCCAAATTTTCTTTGTATTTTCCAACTCCATGAGGCCAATGAATGCAATAGTTATAGATGTTATTTGCTGCACTTATGCATTGCCTTTGTTCATTCATTTTCATTTTCAACTTGGTAAGAGATATTTTGTACTACTTCTTCCTCTCTTTTTTTTTGAGACTCAGAGTCCATAGTTTCCTTGATGCATTCAATCATTTCTTCTGGAAAAAATGTTCTGAAAACTATCTAACTTGATCTGGTTGTGCACAACATGAACACTTAGATAATTCTTAGATAAGGTAGTATGAACATCAAAATACCTTTCTCTAAGATCCACAACCAAAAATGATAATCTGATGAAATATATAGAATGATAGATTTAACTTTAACCAAAAACCCTATTCTTCACTCTTACTTCTGGTAATAGGTAGTTCTTTACTCTGTCTACCGGTATGGACCAATACTGAGCTGTGGAATGGATTAATGACTTAGGTTGTCATTGATGACAACCTAAGTCATTAATTTGGTCCACAACTCAGTATTGGTCCATACCGGTAGACAGAGTAAAGAACTATGACAACCTAAGTCATTAGTATGGTCCACAACTTAGTATTGGTCCATACCAGTAGATAGAGTAAAGAACTAGCTATTATTGGAAATAAGAGTGAAGAAGAGGGTATTCAGATAAAGTTAAATTTGTCGATCTGTATAATTCACAGGATTATCATTTTTTGTTGTGGATCTTAGAGAAAGGTATTTTTATGTTTGTACTACCTTATCCAAGAATTATTTGGGTGCACATTCATTGGTGTACGATCTAGGAGATCCTGTGTATTGATTTTATGATTATCAATGCTAGAAGGCTGACTTGATAGATATAGTCATTAAAAATGTTTAAAGAGTATTTTATTAAGTTTTTTTGTGCTCAAACATGTTTACTTAGGTCCTTATTATGCTATGGCCAACTATCGGTGGTGTGCATTAAAAATTAGTTGTGGATTTAGCCGACCATTGAAAAGTATTCTATGTTTTGTTAAAGTTGACATATGGATGATAAAATATTTGGTTGCGGATAGAAGCTTGGAAGAAATTCCTTCTAGAGATGAAAGAAAATCACAAGATAATCTTCTGACTTTAGTAATAGATGTCTTTTTCAAAATTTTGAATCAGTTTTGAAGTTTTGGTTATATTTCTAAGGCAAAGATTCAATACGTATTCTCATTGATGTCAAAGGGGGAGAGAGAGCAGTGAAAAATACCTCATTAATCTCAGGGGGAGCTATTTTTTGAAGTTTTTAAGTTTGGCAGTGTACTCATATTGGTTTTGAAACTTATTCATTTTTCACTAAGTGTTGCTATCAATGAGAACACTAAAAGCCATATTCGAACATGGACTCACCAAATGTAAGTTATCCACCTCTATTAAAACTTAAGGATTTGATTTTTCAGGTTTGGCTCATTTTCTACTCTTGCCTTAAAAACTTTGAATCTATAAAAATCTTGAGCCTTTTCTCTAAGAAATGTAACCCATTTCATCCTACAGTAAACATCAATCAAGAGAATAAAATACATGTCACCATTTAGGCTTCCTATTCTTGCAAGACCACCGAGGTCTATATGGATTAATTCCAACATTCTGGTAGATGATTGATCCTTACATTTAAAATTGTTCCTTGTTTATTTTCCCAAGTGGAAACTTCTTCAAATTGAATTTGAAGGCATTATGATTCTACATATATCTCTAACAACATCCCTAGAACTTATCCTGATTAGATTATCAAAATTCACATGTCCCATCCTCTGGTGCCAAAGCCAACTCTCATTAATCTAAGAAACAAAACACTAACCATCTCCACCCTTAAGTTGATAGATGTTTCCATGAGTTCTTCTGGTTGCTACTGCAGTTTTGGATCCTTTTTTGATCTCACAAGTGTTATCCTAAAACACAAGCTTAAAACCTTTGTTGCACATTTTTCCAACACTTAAGAGATTGTGTCTTAATCCCTTTACATAATAAACATCATTAGTATTATGGTTTCCATTAAAACTAATTATTCCTTTACCAACAATTTTAGCATGAGAGTCATCTCCAAACATGACTATTCCTCCATCATACTTCTCAAGTTTAGTAAACTTACTCTTATCTCCGGTCATATTGTGATATAAGAGGGATTTTCTACACATGGGTCTCTTTATTCTCAAGAGATCACCAAGGAATGAAATGCCCTTATACACCTCAAACTGAATGAATCAATGAAGCTGTGAAGAGAAGTGAGAAAGTAACCTCGGGCCCTGAAAGAGCAAGACTTCAAGATTTATATCCCTGGTTGAGGAGCTCTTGGCCAAAAGATGTCAGTGCATTTTCAGGATGCCAACGCAGCATGCTATCATCCACAAGACGTGTTGGTTTCCTAATCCGCAAAGAACTCAGGAGCTCAGATGGATGAAACTGAATCTTACTTCTTGACTCGGGTTAAGAGGCATGAAGAACCAAATAATGGACAAAATCTAGGAACTAAAGGGAGATGCAAGATAACTTCAAACAATATTACCTTCATACATCTTAATCCTTATTCCAAGTTTTCCTTCATGACGTACACAAAAAATATCAAGGGGAAAAGGTTGGGGCTGTATAGGGGCCTACCTTAGTCACACCCTCATTTTGGTGTTCCCACATCCACATACAACCAAATTTGGAAACGAGTGTAAAGGAAGCAAATAAAGTGTGTGGAAAAAACAAAACCCATTTCAGAGTATAGCCTACACCACAAAGTAGTAAATGAACTATTAAGAAAGAGTGATAGGGAGAGAGAGTGTTGCCCACGGATCAAGACCCCCTTCCAGAGCACATGAGCGCACCACGATGTGCTTGCTTGAGATCTGGTAGTTGTTGGAGAGCTGGTAGCTTCTAGAGGGACCTCAGTCCGGCATGGCTTTCCCTGTAAAAGTGCTACTTTTCAAGGATAAAGCTTACCCAAGACTAGAGAAAGTGGTGAAAATGCTTGAATTGATGGCTTCCAACCCCAAAATGAGGGCCAAAAAGGGGGTTTTATGCATGCAAGGGTGAAACAAAGCTGTTTCAATTTGATACCTAACTGCTAGAACACATGTTGCAAGGGTCAGGGTTCTAGATTCATTGTTTCAGACTCAAAAAATTACCAGGACGCTAGTGCACCACGCAGATATTTGTGTGCCACGTAAGCATCCAAAGCCTACTTTTTTTGGAAATGCCTTATCAGGCTTCTGTCATTTCGCCATGTGTCCACATGGAGTCAAAATCATGAAATTCTGACTCATGGGATTTTTTCATTAATGCTTCTAAGGTTTCATAAATGCTAGGCGAAATGCAAAGATATGGAACTTACCCTAGGTGCAATCTATGACATTACATTTTTCCCTAACTTTAGTGGACTCAATTTTAGAAAAAAATCAGCCTCACTAAAGTAGATAAGAAAAATTTCACCCGAATTCTGAATTTTATGCAAATGCGTACTAGAAAGAGGAACCACAAAGGTCATCGAGGTCAAGCTAATCGGTATTGAGGATACCCCCGACTCCTGAGCTCAACAATCAGCAACAAAATGGTCATGAAGAACTATTCAAAACTATATCTAGTAAAACTAAAATTTTGAGTCAATTTCAAAAAATTGGAAGAAACTACCACAAAGAGAAGAATGATCAAGAAAAAGTGGTCGATTTGGAGGAAAAATATGATCAAGAGGTGACTATATGCCCCGTCCTAATTTTTCCCTAAGCATGGTGGAGTAAAGTTAGGAGAAATTAGGGGGCCACAAGCTCTAGGAAAAATGGGCCCAAGGGGGCCTATATATACCTAGGTGGGCCCCTAGACGGGTCATTTTAACTATTCCTCACAAGAAAATTGTTGACTTTTGTGAGAGAAAATTCAAAAAAATGTCAAGTAGGAGAGAGTACAAGGCACTAAGGCTAGAGTAGCTATGTGAGGACATCACCTTGGTTTGCGAGGTTGACCAAGTAGGATTCTTAGTCTCGATCTTCATGCATTTTAGCTCATTTTTTTTTTTTTTTTTCACACATTGAGGTGTGCAGGCATCCGAAATGTATGCTCATGTCCTTTTTCTACATTGTCATCTGGGACACGCCCTAAGGTCTTGAATCTACATATTTCATTTTAAGGATGCGCTGGCATCCTCTGGGCGACCATGGTGGCTCAGGATGCGGGCACATTGCACAGATGCCTTTGTGGCACATGGGTGTCCTTTTATATTCTTTCTTAGCATGATCATATTTCTAACTTAGAAATTTTTTACCTTTTGCAAGAGTATCCAAAGATCCGAGAGCATCCCAGAGGGTGAGAATTTTGACTTGTCCATGAGCAGAGGGATCGTCTATCATAGGAGGAGATCACACACTTGGAGTGGGTCAGTCTCTAGCACATATTCACCATGCTATAGATGCGATACCATGATGGGATGCTACTACGTCATCTTTCCATATGCCATGTGGAGAGATGACCATCACCCTCAAGGATGTCTATTGGATCCTTGGGCTTGCCATCCGCAAATAGCAAGTGGCCCTAGATGACACTCGATCGGTGTGAGAGTGTAGCGAGGGTGTCCATTACTACACAGGGTAGACTGATGACGACAATAACACTGGTCATATCTACACTCACTGGTATGACCAGGCGAGGACTACAATGTCGTTGCTTCACTGAGTGATGGTAGTGACAGTCGCTTTTTGCATCACCATAGACGGGTGAGGCTCACATCTGCATAAGGGTCTCATCCCGATTATCAAAGAGATGGTCGAGCATAGGACTATTTTTTCGGGGGTGCAGTATGTTGGTGCACCTCTACCAAGAGCTTGGACTGTACATTCATTATGAGTATCATAGTTGTAGACACATAAAAATTGGCCTAGGCCTCCGAACTCAATTTTCTCATTAATTCCTCTAAACATAATTTAATTATGTCCTTTTGTCCAAATTCAACTATTAATTAAATAATGATCAATTATTTAATTAATTCACCTCTCTTATTCTTCCTGACTATTTAAATAAATCACATTTATTTAAATACACCACTAATGTTTAAAGTCCTCTTTAAATTAAATAAATTATTAAATTTATTTAATTAATCCATTATTCCCAATTTATTATTTAAAGATGTCTCTAATATTAAGGTCTTCTCATAATTAGATAAATCCCCCATAATTTATTTAGTTACTAACCCATTTCTTCCATAGTTAAATAATTTAAATTTAATTATTTAATTGTCTCATTTAATTGTCTTCCAAATTTAAATTAAAAAAATCATTTATTTAAATTTCCCTCTTTTCAAGAAAATAATTTAAATTATTATTTACTATCACATGACCCCACCATTTTGAATTAAATTAATATTAAATTCAAAATACCATTTTCCTCCACAAATTAAGTAATTTCTAAAATTAATTGATTTTCTAACTCCCTCTTTTTATGTGCCAAATCTTATCTCCCTGTCACACATATTCTCATTCCTTGATTTAATTTCTTAAATTAAACCTTATCCACCCATTTTGAATTCACCCTAAGGTTGCCCTAACCCTAATTGTGGGTTGTCATTTTGAATCTTGACCATTTACTAGAGGGAATCTCTAAATCTTCAATCTTTTCCATTCATCTAAAATTGCATTTTCTATAAAATGGCAGTTTTGTTCTCATTTTGGAGATCTTACAACATGGTTTTCTATTCTCTGCAATGACATTACTGGCGTGCTACTAGGCGATTGTTGTTTTCAGTGGCGGCTTGAGGTGATCTGGGGTGTCGATGTTTGCTCACAAGTTTCTTTCTCTGTGATTATTCAAGCGGTGGACTAGACTATTTATGCAACCATTTTTCTCTTTTATAGGTTGTTGTTAAGTTGCTAAAAGCTCCTGAGCACTGGGAAAAGCCTTTGTAATATTTTTATTAAACTTGATGATCACTAACTATGCCAATCAATTTAGCCTTTCTGTTTTTCATTCATTTAGTAAGACTGTTAGTCTGTGCTATTATTTTCCTATAATGTATGAATACCTGTTCTTCAAATTTTGTGATCTTTCATAGCTAAATAAATACAAATCATGTTTCTCAACTCCTTTATGTTGGCTAAGGTTATGCTAGATTATGCTATACAAATCAGAGGGTATTTATTATGTTTAAAGTGCTTTTGAGAAAATTTACTTCATAAGCAACATTTTGGTTTTTTAGGGCTTTGCATCCTCTGCTGTGCTCTAGTAAATTTTTCTATGATTTTGGTGCATCGCTTGTAGTTTAGATTTCATGTTTTTCTATCTTTCTAACCTTTTACCTCCCCCACTAAATGAAGAGATGGCTTTGATAAAATACTAGAGGTCACTTAGCTAGCACACTATGTCCCACAATAGCTAAGTTTCCCATAAGACTGCTGCTACCTGCAAAATCCTGCATCAACAGTTCTTTTTCTGGCACACTCAGTGGGATGCAAACTAGCACATTTGCTTGATCTTATAAGTGTGTATGAGCCATCAGCGTGTAACTAGATTGTAGACTACAATATTCCCTAGACAACTCATACCACCCTTAGTTTTTGTGCACCTGAGAGGCTGCCAAGGTAGTCCTTCACCTCCTCCATCTCCTCCTTCTCCATAGTTTCCTACTTCTCCTACACCTATGGCCACTAGAAGTTACATCACTTGGGACATTGGAAGTCCTTTAGTAGCACCTATGCCTCCTGCAATATGGGCCCCAATCCCTACTTTTGCTCTAAAAGCTATCCCTAAGTATTTTGGGGATGAGTCGAAGACACCGACGGGGAACACATGCAAGATGTGGCAGATGTATGTCTAGTACATAGTGTGTCAAATGAAAATGTAACCCTCAGAGTGCTTGCTGCCTCCTTCTGAGGAAAGGCATTGAACTGGTATAGGACTCTTGAGGCTAATACTATTACTACTTGGGACCAACTCGAAACCCCATTTTACGAGAGTTTTTCAAATGCCGACGATAAGTCTTCACTATATCATCAATTGGCAAGCATAAAGTGAGCTCCTCACGAGGCTTTTGAGTTGGGCATCATTGAGAGGTCAGCTAGAAAAACGGGTCATGATTTTGAGGGAATACGACATATAATATGTTGAATTCAAGGTAATAAAAGGACATGTAATAGCTGATCAACTTACAAATGCACCTATCCATGGCATTCATCCATTGATAGCTGATTTTCTTGATGAGTCTATCTTCCATACAGAACCTCCATCACCTTGGAAACTATATTTTGATGGGTCTCATACTGGTCATGGATCAAGAGCTGGTATCCTATTCATCACACCACTAGGGGATTCCATTCCTAAGGCATTCTGAATTGCCTTCCCTTGTACTAATAACATTGCAGAATACGAGGAACTTGTCACAAGACTCCCAATGGCCATAAAATGGAAAATTCAGACACTGTTAGTTTTTAGACACTCTCAGTTGGTCATTAACTAGGTGAATGATGATTATGAGACAAAGGATGAAAAATTGTTGCCTTACAAGCAGATGATTGATAACTTCATGATATCTTTCAGTATGATTACTTTTGAATAGATCCCCAAGGCACAAAAAAAAGCAATCGATGCAATGGTAACTATCGGATCTCTCTTAGATAGCCCCAATAATATGTCATAATTTGAGTTCTTAGTCGAACAACTGTTGATGCCTGCATATGACGTGTTAGATTCAGAAATGGTTTGTGAGCTTGTTGGTCCCAACTCGCCCTAGTACCAAGATATCTATGATTATCTTAAATCCCAAACCCTTCCACCCAGCCTCTCCAATAATCAGAGAAAATCCTTCATCTGAAAAGCCACCTAACACACCATCGTCAGTGACACCCTTTACCACCATAGCTTTCACAATACCCTTCTTCATTGTCTTGACACTGATGAAGCCCGAGAAACTTTATGTAAGGTACATGAGGGTATATGTGGATCTCATTCGAGTGGCCCAACTTTAGCTAGGAAAGTCACCAGACTTGGGTATTACTAGCTAACAATAGAAAAATATGTTCTTCAGTTTTTCAGAACATGTTGAAAATATCAAGTGCACAAAGATCTAATCCATGCACCTACACAAGAGCTAAGATCGATCACTTATTTGTGGCCCTTTGTACAATGGGGACTCGACCTCATGGGAAAAATCCATCGATCTTCCTCTAATGACCATAAATTCATCATCATCGCCACTGAGTACTTCACTAAGTGGATTGAAGTCGTCCCCCTCACTTACATCACCGGTAAGTAGATTTCCAAGTTCATCCTTAATTACATTATCTTCTAGTATGGTGTTCCACATCCCATCATCATAGATAATAGTCATCCATTCAAAAATTAAGATGTCTGTGAGTTTTGTGAATGATTCCACATCCAACACCATTTTTCCACACCATACTATCTTCAAGGCAATGGTCAAGTTGAGGCATCCAATAAAAAAATTCTTCGAATTCTTAAGAAGACCGTCAATGACGCTGGCCGAGATTGACATCTATAACTCAATCCTGCCTTATGGGCCTACCGTACTAGCATCCACACACCCACTGTAGCCACCCCATTTTCCTTGGTTTATGGATTTGAAGCTATATTTCCCATTGAGGTCAAAATTACTTCTCTCTGAGTCTCCTTGAAGGGAATGATTGATGATGAGGAGTACAGATAGTCTTGTCTGCATGAACTATAAATGCTGCAAGAAAGAAGACAAAATGCCTTGAACCACTTATAGGAATATCAAAATCATCTCTGTAGGAGCTATAACAAAAGAGTGATGGTCAAAAAATTTGAAATTGGTGACTTGGTCCTCATGCAAAATCCAAGAAATTAGGTTGATCATGAGAAGCCTAGAAAGTTTCAGCCTAATTGGCCTAGTCCTTATATCATTACTTTTGCTTTCAATTATGGTGCTTATCAGTTAGCCACGCCTGATGGAGAATAGTTTATAGAACCCATCAACAACCTGCATCTATGAAAGTTCTATACATAGCATCAGAGAGCCTGGCTAAAACCTTAAAAAATACATTTTTTTTTGAAAAATCAAGAAAAAAATCGTCGCCTTGATGAAAACCTGGCAAACAAGCATCTTGGTGACACTGAAAATAAAATTAAAAAAATATGACAAAAATAGTAAAAATAAATAAATTCATCCAATAGTGAAAACCTGGTAAACATACGCTTTGGATAAGTACCATGGTGAAAACTTGGTAAACAGGTGCCATGCATAGTCAGTATTTTCTTCGCCATCTACTATAATTCAATCAGCCTTCATCCAGAATACTTAACCATGAAATCTTGACATTCTTGACATTTTCCATCAATCCTATCATTTCCATCCATGGCTAGCAGTGGTTGACATCATGCCTCACAAATCCTTTCCTTTTATCCTGCGTATCCCCTTTTTCCATGTCATTCTACTTAGGTGATTCACAACCTAACTGGAGGAAAGATCTTTCTCATTTAACTATAGTGGGTATCGCACATGGTAATGGTATTCACAAAACGTCTTGAAAAATGTCCTAAAAATTGCAAAAATTCCTAAAAAAGTCATAAAAATTGTAAAACGTCTTGAAAAAAGTCATAAAAATTGGAAAAAGTCCTAAAAAAAGTCGTAAAAATCAGAAAATGTCTTGAAAAGATCTAAACATTTAGAAAACATCTAAATTTTTTAAAAACAATGTCAATATATCTCTTGTCAGTTATGACAATCAATCTTTGTCATGGTATGAACTGTTAGAAACCAAGATTAGACATGCAAACCTAAATATCTTCCACAGAAGAGAAAAACAATGAAAAAGAAGAGGTTTGCATGAAATGTGCAAATTGATATTATTCAGAACTAGAGAAGGGGCTGCATGTCAAGGCTATGATACAATGTAGAAGTTGATAAAGCTCAACCTCACAGTCCCCAAGAATCACCTGCATGCAATCACCTGTCACATGCAACAGATATCCAAAACAAACAAGAGGATGTTCTGTAAACTCTCAAGCAAATATGTGCAAGCATAAAACCAAAATATTGATTATTGAATGATATGATAATTACAATGTGATCAATTCTTATGAGGAGATCAAGAAAACCTAAAATTAGGAAACCCTAGTGTGCACACTTAATAATTAATAAATAATTATTAATGTGCCTAAGTTTAGCTTAAGCAACCTAAAGGAATAAGTGACTTAATTAATTAACCAATATGATTAAATTAATTAAGTGGAATTACTTATTACTCTAACACCCCCCCTTAAGATGAACTTAGGGAGTAGCTAAAACACTAGAAAAAAGATGCATGAAAGAAAAGATGGGTCTTGGCAACAAAGGCCTGATCAGGTACCTAAGTACAAATGCAATGAAAACTAAACTAAACGGGGTAAAGGAGAAAACCCAGTGGGAACAAAAATCCTCCCCAAAATAGAATGAAAAGAGAAACTAAGTGATGAAAGATGGAGGATTCCATAAGACCCCCCAAGGACACCATCCATCACAAAGATACATGAAAGAACCCCCCCAGAATAGAGGAGAAAGAGACTATAGATCCCCCCCAGAATGAAGTAGCCCCAAAAAAACTGAAGAAACTACATCTCCTAAAAGAAGTGAGAGGGAAGAGGCCATATGAAATCAATCTATGAAGGTGAAGTAGGTGTAGCCCATGATGTCTCCATAGAAGTAGGTCTGACCTCAACAAATGAAGAAGTCAACATGGGTGAAGACTGAATAAGAATCTCCAAAGATGGATGCTCAACTAGATCCTGTTGCACTGAAATAGAAGAAACCACATATGGAGTCATAGAAGTATTAGCAACTGTAGTAGTAGGTGAAGGATATGGAATGGATGGCTCAAGAGCAGGATCTGAAGTGAGAACTCTAATGTTCAAGTAGCCAAATGTCTCCTCTGAATGATGATTCACACTAGAAGTGTGATGAATAGTTGTAGGAATAGAAGCACCATTAGTAGCAAAATCTGCAAAGGAATACAACCGAGATGAGTGATCCACCACCCCAATAGCAATAACTGCTCTAGTCTCCAAATCTCTGATGATAACTAAATCAGGTGTGAACTCCACAAACCTCCCATTGCCTCCATGTGTGATCTGATAAATAGAAAGAAAGTTGTTCATCAAATGAGGAACACACAAGACATCCTAAAAAGTGTTGTCCCCAAAACCAATAGATCCCTTCCTTGTAACACTCATGTAGGTATTGTTTCCCATCAAAATAGGAGACATAGTGTGAGACTCAAAGGAAGTGAACATAGACTATGTAGAAGCCATATGATGAGATGCTCCTAAATCTAGAAGCCATCCCCCTGATCCAAGACTTGAAGAAGCACAAAGAGCATGCCCCTTCATAGTTGATGAAGTATGTAAACTAGTTGTGCCCCTATCATGTTGTACTGAAGAAGAAGAAGAAGGAGGGGAAGGAGATGATGCAGACATCCTAGAAGGAAAATCAATCTGATGTTTCTGGAGAAGATTCTTCAGCTCATCAATGTCCTTCTTGTAGAAATTATGTTCTGCATGTCCTTATCTCTTGCAATATGCACATGGTCCCTTCTCCTACCTAAATTATTTCCCCTTAGAAGAGGATGATTAATCTGAGGACTCCTTCTGTTGCTCATAAGATTTGGAATCCTTTTGTTTCTTGTTCTTGCCTTTTCCTGTAGAAGCCTTCTGATCTCTGGGCTCCTGTGATGCAATAAGTGCCTGTGATGAAGAGGGCTTCAACTTTCCCATGTTGGCCAACTTATCCTTTTGTCGAGTGATAGAAGATGCAAAATAATTAAAAGAAGGCATAGTAAATCTAGTACCAAGTGCATCCTTAGTAGCATAAAAGGTAGAAACAAAAATTGAATAATCTGGTCCAAGCTTAGGAAGAATGGACAATATCAACTGAGAGCCTTCCTTCTGAACACCACACTGTGACAACTATAATCTAAGAGACTTGAGTTTGGTGGAAAACTCCTGCATGCTATCAAAATCTCTAGGATTTAAGCCAATAAGCTCAATATCTAACTGAAACCCTCTCATAGTATCCTGCTTCCCAAACAAAGACTGTAAAGTAGTCCAAACCTCATGGGGTGCAGTGCAAGACTCAATATGAAAAAGAAGTTCAAAAGAAAGAGAAAGACATAATGTACCATAAGCTTCATCACATCTATTAAACCACTTTCTCTTTTTAGCAGCACCTGTAGGTTCAATTTATGTACCCATGGTTACCCTGTACAACCCTTTTTGTTTCAAGTGAATCTCCATTTATTTTTTCCAACCAAAATAGTTGAATGGAGTAAGGCGGTGCAATTTTATGTGTATCCATGACAAAAAACAGCAATATATACTCTCAAATAAAAAAACAATGCTTGCTGATCTCGAAAAAATAGCCTCATTGCATGCTTCCCAAGAAAATAATTGAAAAAATAAAGGCTGAGATGAAAAAGTAATATTATATATCTAGTAAAAACATCTAAAAAAATAGGTTTGAGATCTGTGTAGAGAAATAAATCATCTTTCCGACGCCTATTTTTTTTCAAAAAACGGAGTCCGGACGCAAAAGATATGCCTTCCAGAGTGAAAACAACAGCTTCAGACTTTGACAAGAGAAAAGGACCTCAAAACTAGAAAATCAAAAAATCTAACCTCCACCATGGCAAAGAACGTCAAATCAGATTTTCGACGATATCTTGTTTTCGAAAAAAGGCCTCTGTTTGTAAAAGTTATGCTCGTTTTCATAAAACAACTCCAAAAAGGCATAATATGGCCTTTAGAAGCCCTCAGGGGCTAAAAAACAATAAGCCCCTAGTCGCATGTAGGACCAAGGAGTTTGCGGTAGAGGGCTGGACCGAAGCCCTTGGTCACCCACATGACCTCACGCGGGGCTAGCAATTCGGTAGGGGTTGGCGCGTGGGGCCAGGTCACCCACGTGACCGACATCTCTACCTGTAAGCCCGCGGGGGCTGAAGCACTATGGGCGGCGGTCCAGGTGGCGCTGCCGGGCTGGGTGGTCCCTCAGTGGCATGGCGGTGGCCACTTGGTGGCGTGGGCTGAATGCTCTAGCCACGGTTTTTCAACCGTGTTTTTTATTTTTTATTTTTTTATTTTTGAATTTCATGCAATTTTTCGCCTCGGACCGCGTGTTCGAGAGGTCATACGGCCTCTTCGACAAATTTTTTTTGCCTTTTTTTTCAACAAGTCCTAGCAACAAGGATTGATCAGGTACCCATGTACAAATACAATAATGAGGTAGAGAAGGAAAACCCATTGGGACAAACTCCCCTACAATGAGATGACTACTGCAAAGAAGCACTGGAAAAACACTGTGGAGTAACACTGGAACCCCAATTTGGCAAGCAAGGAAAGATACTTCTGTCTACAAGAAACCATATTGGAATCATAATAATGCAACAACAGACCCAATGCCATGGAACACTTGGAAACACCAAACGGGAACAACCCTGGAATCCATAAAGCAATAGTAGATGATAAGATGATGACAAAATCTGGAAGCCATGAATCTTGATGCCGATGCCAAACTAAGATTAAAAATTTTCCATGGGAACAAGTACCATAAAGACTCTAGAACATTAACCACAAATTTAGTGGCCCTCAAACTGAGATGGATCCGATGCGGATCATTAACTATAGGCTCTCAATCTAAAGTGTGAACCGCGATGAGTCTGATACGTGTTAAGCTAAGACAAAATATGGCCAAAAGAAACCAAGAAACTGGATACAACCCATGTGAGTTGTCATCAATACAAGATGAAGATCAAAGTGCATGCACACTCTAATCAGATTATTATGCAAGAAACCCCCCTGATGGAACTTTATATTAGTTCATTTATTACAATACCCAATGATTGCAAAAGGAAAGAATGTCTAAATATGCATAAATAGAAAATAAAAAATAGACCTCAAATTTGTGTAGAGGACCGAACTAGCTTTCCAATTCTGCAAGAATGGTGAAAAAAGGATCACTGAGTCAAAAAATATGCCCTTCACAGTGAAAATAACAACATCTGAGTTCAAGGACCTACAAAATAAAATTGGAGAATAATAAAATAAAATAACCCACAACAATAGAACGGGCTCGGAACCAAGTTTCCAACGATATCTTGTTTAAGAAAAACCAACTCTATATGCAAACGTTATGCCTGATTTGGTGAAGTGCTCCAGAATAGCCAATATGGCTTGTAGGCAACCTAGGGGGCTAAAAAAATTTGGCCCCTGGTCCTGTGCATGACCAAGGGCTAGCAGATAGGGGGCTAGGGAGAAGCCCCTAGTCATTCATATGACCACTACAGGTGCTAGAGGGTTGGCCAAGGGTTGGGCACATAACGCTCGATCCCCCATGTGACCGGCGCTAGTGCTAACTGGGCCCATGGGGGTTGAGAGTGGACCGACGGCGAAGGAGTTTGGGGGAGCCACCGGTGGTGGTGGTGGACCAGTGGCCACCTGGTTGTAATACCCCTCCGTTTTGATTCTTATTCAAGTTGCTTTATGCTATGTTTGGTTGCAGTTACTTTGATACTTGATACATTTTGCTATGATGTTTTGACCGTTACTATTGAGTGACAACTATTATTGTGAGATGTAGTTATCTGATTATTGTTTCAATTGCATTATGTATTAATGATGTTGTAGAGTTAACATGAGATGTTATTATGAGATTACTGGATTATGATGGAAGTGTCAGTTTTGATGAGTGTATGGGTGAAGAGGACGAGTTCGCATCACTCGCTTGCGAGTGCCCTACGAATCTGTAATTCCTTCTTCACGATGTGTATTATATGCTGGATATATTGTATGATGTTGTTTACTTGGTTGCAGGATTGCAGGTACATGACATCGACTCCACCTGGTTTCACAGGTTTGAGCGTGTCGATCCAATGGTTAAGTTGAATGGGAGATAGTAGCTAGGTAACATGTGTCAAGTTTACACCCTAGCTTTAGTGTGTCGTCATTCATGTGTGTCGAGTCATTGTCTGTCTTGCTTTGATGTTATTTAATTCTGAAGCATTTTTTATTTGGAAATAGATATTTAGAATAATTGTATTTAAATCATGTTGATGATTATTTAATTTAAATTATGCAACGTGGATAAAAGTTTATATTTAAATTAATTAATTATATTTAATTTATTTAATTAATTAAATTAAATTTATTTAATTAATTAAATTTAATTTATTTAATTAATTAAATTTAATCCGAAGGGGTTGAATTTAGTTATTAAATAATTAAATTAATTAATTAAACGTGATGCAAGAGAATGAAAGGAAATAAAATAATTTAAATTAATTTTGGAATTTAATTTAGACGTGTGGGAATTAAATTGGAAATTGTAATTAAATGTTTATTTGAGAAATTAGTTGCAACTTTGGAAATTAATTTATTATTTCAAATTGCATTTTAAATTGAAAGTGGGTTTTCGAAAATTGAAATTGAAATTGAAATATCTAATTTGCATGTAATGTGAATTAGGGTTGTAAAAATTGAAATTGAAATTAAAATTGAAATTGAAATTGAAATATATAATTTGCATGTAATGTGAATTAGGGTTGTATTAGGTATTTGTGATTTATAAAAAATACATGTTTTAATTTTAGGGCAGAAAGTTTTTAGAAAAATACATTTTTACAGCAAGGAAGAAATTTTGGAAAATTTGCACAAGGGTTTGAAGATTGTTTGATTGTAGAATTGATTGAAGGAAAGATTGTTTGCATTTGTTGGATTTTGGATTGGATTCATTGGAGGAGGCTTGCATCAGAAATTCATCTCTTCCTATAGCTTCTTGTACCAGGTTTTCCTCTTTGTGTTTTATTGTTCCTGATTGTTTTTCTTTAAATAGTAATGATTAAAGATTTGTTTGTTAAATCTGTTTTAGAAAATAAATTTGATATTAGAAGAAAAGAATTAAACAAATTTATAGCCTTTGCTTGTGAAAATTCTTGAGTGAAAATTGTGAAAACCTTAGTTGAATTTAAATTATTTGGAGAAATCAATTTTGTTGTTATTGAAATCAAACATAGAGATTGAACAATGCACTTAGAATGTTTTTAGAAAATGAAACCTTCTGTTTATTATTAAAAAACGGATTTTTAAATCTATAGTATAGTTATATTTTTCATGGTAAAATGGTCTGGTTGCGTCGCCTATAACTTCACTTTCACAAACTGGGTTGTCAGGAAATTTAAAGGGTTTTTGCATTTTGAAATTTTCTTATCGCTGTCAAAAATTCGCAAATACTCATATCGCAATTTTTGAGTTATGCTTGAAACATGAGATTGATGTTAAGTTATTTTTCCATGGCTACTCTGAAAATAAAATAATAATAAAATAATATTTATAAATATTAACATTTTATGTATTGTTATTGTAATATTAAAATATTATTTAATAATATTTTATATTATAATTTATAATATTAAAGTATTATATTTATTTATATTATTTTAAATAAAATTGGGTATTATCAGTGTTCTAAAAGAAATGATTAGTATGTATGGAAAATGGATAGAGAAACAATATGTTATTATATTAAAGTGATTGAATGTTTTAAATAGAAAATTGAATGAGATGTAAGATTTGGTTAAGGAATGGAAAGAGTTTACGTGCATGGATTTGTGTTGATTTAAAAGTAAATTAAGAAGTTATTTTATTGATGAGACAATCAATTATGTTATTTATTAATTTCTATTTAGATTAATTGAATCATTGTGATTGGATTATGAAAGAGATATGGATTTAGTATATTCAAAAGTAGTATCTTCCTCATGATTATCTTAAAGGATTTAATTTTCTGTATTTAGTAAAGGGAAGTAAATTTAATTGTTTTAGATTTCCAATAATGAAAAGGGAAATAGGGGTTACGATTATTTTAGATGATCTAGTTATCGTGTCTTTGACTTTGTCAACACTACCTATTGAATGAGTATGGATTTAAGAAATCCAAATATTAGATTTGATTAATGATTTGAATGCTTTTGTTGCTATGTCGTCAAGTTGCATTGTGGGTTTTGGGATTTAGTGTTAGTTCTAAATTATAAGTCTTCCAGAAAAACTTAGAGGATAAGGGTTGTTGAATCTTTATGTCATCCAGTTGTTTTCCCTTGGGTAGTGCATGGCGTCTTTTCAGTTTTACCCGGTTTTCACGAATGGGGATGGTTGCACCTCCTTAGTTTAGGAGCGGATTATGGGATCTGTGTCTCCTTGTATGGAGTGACCTTGTTATGTGGTTTCATCTTGTTGCCTCATGTGGAAGGAGTGGACTATGTGTTGTTTCCTCCAAGATGTTTGGAGTGAGATCTTTTGTACCTCCTGTGAAAGGAGTGGACTATGTGATTGTTGCCTCCAAGATGTTTTGAGTGAGTTTTTTTTTTTGTATCCTCCTTGTGTTGGAGTGGATTATGATGCCTAGTTGGTATGCACTTGTGGTTCCCTTGGTGGAATAGAATAGTGGCTTCTGTTAGGCGCCAGAGCCCAAAGAGGTAAACTGAATAACCTTCAGGAGTGATTTAAACAAATGATAATTAAAATAATGTACTTAGAAGATTAGGACTAACTTCTCACTAATCTAGATAATTTAATCCTCACTCATAGACACAAGGGCTTGTTTAGACTTGGGATGAGTGAGAAGGCCTGGAATGGCAAGATTAACTATCTTGTTCTTGCAAGAGGTAGTTGATTCTGCATGAGTGAGTATGAGTGCCGGGATTCGGTTGAGGCCACCAGGATTACTTGTGCCGGAGCCTATGAAGAATGCCCAGAGGAGATCTCATGACAAACCTTGCGATGACACTCTATCTAGGACAACTATTGTTAATTATTTTATATGTATGGTTCTGTGAATATACTTGATCTATTATTATGTCTAGAAGCAATGTGACCTATGTCATTGATGTTGGAGTTTTACTTGTATTGTATTTGAGTTGTACTTGTATTGTACTTGATTTGTACTTGTATTGTAGTTGAGTTGTACTTGATTCGTACTTGTATGGTGAATGAGTTGTACTTGTTAATTCATTTGGTTGGTTATAACAGTATGAGTCAGTTTGAGTCTACCTTTGGTTAGAGGTAGTAGAATCTTTGTCCATGTTACTTTGTTACTATCTCCTAGCATGGGGGGTGGGCCTTCAGGTACCACATTGGTTGGGTGGAACATGCACCAAAACCGTTGGGTCCCCATCTATCTTCAGTACTTGGTGGCGAGACATCAGATGGACAGCTCGCGGTTCTTGTTGTAATTACTTGCATTGTAATATTTTAACTTGTATAAGTTATTTTATCCCTCTTATGTTTATGAGGTGGAGTTATGTAATTGTGATATATTTGTACTATTGCCTCATTCTAGGAATGAGTGATGTAACTATTGGTTTAAGATAATGTTTATGAGATTGTATCTTGGTTGATTATCTTATTATGTTATGTGGTATTCTTATGATGTATGATGTTTATTTCATAAATTTCATAAGGCTATGGTTATATGTAATATGTATGTGTGGGTTTAAGTAATCCTAACCTTGTAGCCTTAGAGGTTGTTGTTAATTAGTAATCGAATGTGTATGTTAAATGCTCTTTAAAAAAAAATTAGTTCGCTTAAGACGTTAATTGCAACTTCCTTTAAGGTTACTTGGTGGGGCATTACACTGGTGGCGGATTGGCGGTGCCCTCCATTTCTTCTGGTAGTGCTTTTTTAAAGGCATTTTTTTCAATTTTTTAAAGAAGGGGCTACATGTCAAGGCTCCAAAATCAATGAAATGAAGGGCGATCTTAGGGTTTTTGGCAGCTACGAACGCGATGGTGGCCTTTGTTTGTGCTCAAAATGCTCTGAAAAATCAACTACCTCTAGAGCTTGCAAAAAATCACCGAGCTTGAAACCCTCACAGATTTCTTCAACGATGACCAAAATCAGAAAAATAAAAGCCAATCTTGACTTTTTCCAGTGCTCTGAATCCAATGGTGAAGCCCAATTTGATCCAAGATTCCACATAGGTGAAATCAAAGCATGAAATCCTCGAGGAATCCCAAACGAACTCTACAATGATTTTCTCCAGAATTTGAGAAGGGGCTGAATGTCAAGGCTCTGATACCATGTTATGAACCAAGATCAGACATGTAAACCTAAACACCTTCCACAGAAGAGAAAAATAATGAAAAAGAAGAGCTTTGCATGAAATGTGAAAATTGATAATATTCAGAATTCAGAAACTACAATAAGAGAATTGCTTTATAAAAGTAATGTATGCAACCCTAATGTTGACCTAAAATAGCTCAACTAAATAAAGCTTACCTATTAATTAAGTAAACTAATTATTACCTAAGCAAAACCTAAGTAAAGTTATGCAAGTGTAATTACATATTAATTACACTAACAATCTTTGTCATGGTCTAAACTACGTTGTCTTTATGCTTTTCTATGTAGGAAAGATTCATCTTTGAATCTCCAAGACGTTAGGTATGTCTTTTTAGGTTTGTCAAAATAAAATCATGACTCAATCTTCTATCCTTCAGACAAGGTCATTGGTCATGTCGAACTACAAGGTCTCTGAGTGCATGGCATAGGTAAGGCCATCAACCGATGAGCCCCTGAGGCTGCACTAGGTTAGTCCATTAGGGTTCATGAAATTTCACTTTCACACACGTTGAATATCTTCAAGTCAATCAAATCATTCCTCAATTCTAAACAAGAAATCTATGAGAAAACTTTTTAAAAAAAAAATTTAATCAACATCTCAATCAAACCTGCATGTCTGCATTGGCATGTGGTCAAATATGTCATGTAATCAAATTCTATCAAGGAAATTCAACCTATTAATCATGGTTCTCCTTCATATGTGTCCTTCTAAAGAACATCCTATGTCATTCATGCTTTTGGATGTGTCCTTCCTAAGCATTGTCATCATCATCTGTCATTTTGATGGATTCTGCTAACTCTGAGAATCGATCCTTTTGACATCAACATCATTTAGGATGTGTCCTTCCTAAATCTAGCATCATGCAGAATTTGGCAACCTAGACCTCATCAAACTTGGCATTTCTACATCAAAGCACTTGACATTCTGTTCACTTAGCAAACACTTGACAAACATTATCTATATTTTTGATGGTTATCATGATACTAGTTCCTCGAGGATGTCCTGACTTCAAGATTTAGAGGAGCAATGACATAGTACAATTATTTTTCTTTAATTGACTATCATGTAACTAGTTTCTCGAGGATGTCCTGACTTTAGGATTTAGAGAAGCAACGATGTTTCATGACTAGTCTTGTCTTTTTACGGTTGGTTATGACAAAATAACTCATGACAATTGAGTTCCTTGTATGATTCATGATCATCCTTGTCTATGATTGTTTGTTCTACATGGTGGTTTGACCTTGCACACTATTGATCTATGTCATATCATAGTGTTTGTTGGCCATTACAACAATCCGCCCAATGATGATTAAGAGAACAACTATTATAGTACTATGGCAATTGTTGAAGGATTATTTTTTCCACACTAATATCAACCTTCATCTTCTCTTCTTATGTCCTCTAATGATATCTTGTGACATACAAAAACATAGTTGCATACATGATCATATGAGAATTTCATTATCACATTTCACATGTGCATAAATTAAATTCCATAATAATATCGACATTCACATTGCATATAAGTTTATCATTTACATCCATCTTGCACACATAAAACCATCATTTGCATTAAAATATAGACATCATAACCATCATTAACATCAATGCATCAATGCATACATATATGAATAATATCATCATACAACACATAATTTATACATGCATAAACATGTCCATAATTGCATCCATAATCATCAAGCATGATATCCATACATCTAATAATACATTAATGCATCCATCTCATCATACATAATACAATTATCATTAGCAAATGAAATAGGACCATCATGGCATATAAGCATAAAATCATCATCATAATATTGCATCACATCACATCGCATCATAAAAATATCATAGTGCATAGGATCATTAACAAACCATGTAGTCCGCATCAAAAATCATCTTGTTATATATATCTCAAAATAAATAATATCATAGGATCGAATCTGGAGGAATCCCAAAAATGGAGCTCATAGGGTCGAAAGTCAACATATCAAATGTATTATAACAATAAAGAAAAATGAGCCCTAGATTGTGCCCTATTCATCCCATGGAGGTGAACCATGGGGTGACTGACACTGACTCATCAGCTCAACTGTAGCCTATATAGAGGATGTAGCCCAACTCTGAGATCCTGAGGGGTCAATGACTGGAGGTTGGCTCTGCTCTGACTGGTGTGCTGAAGACACTAACCTATGACTATAGCTCAACCTGTGAGTATGGCCCAATGAATGATTGTGAGAATGGTGACACTTGTGACTAGATGACTATCCAGATGATGTGGAACCACCTACGCTAGTGTGACTATTGTTGTGGAATCTATTGCTATGTGTTTGTGTGCCACTACTAGTCCTACTATATGACCTTGATACCTTAAGATCCCATCTCTCAAGTGGCATGGCCTACTCATATAATTCCCTTTACCAGCCTCTTCTCTCACTCATTTGGGCTAGCTCCCTTTCCATATCCCTTGTTGGCCCTATACACAGCTAAGCAAACTATCTCACCCATTTCTCGACCTCCTCCTAGTAGATCACAACCTAATCTTGGTCCACATGCACCACCTCTAACTTGACTGATAATGCCTTGTTCTAAGACAAGGCTACATCTAGTCTGCTCTAGAGATCAACTACTCTCTAGTGTATGGTGGCATCGACATGAAAAATTGGTGGCCTATCACCCTCCTCCTCTCCCTCAATCATTTGCTCACTCAGCCTCCTCTCTGCCTCATCTATCCCCTCCTCTCCTCTAACCTACTCTACCTCAATGTCAAGTTCCCAATGGTCTATAAAAATGTCCTCCTCTCCTAGTATCTCCCAGTCTGGATGGATCTCCACCTTTGCCCTAACCTCAACCTCCATCTCAACCTCCTCTTTTCCCTCCCCCTCTAGCTTCTCACCCTCCTACCTAACATCCTCCTCCCTCTCCCCCTCTTCACCCTCCTCCCTGATAGGTGACAATGGTGCTTCACCCACCCACTGTTGGACTCTCCTAGGTCATCTCCTACCTCTATCACCTCTTCTCCTCCTCCCACCCCTACCATCCCCACCATCATCTCCACCCTCGCCACCTCCATCATTCCCACCAAATCTCTCACCATCCCCTCACCCTCTATCCCTCCCTCTATTGCCATCTCTCTCTCCGTGTCCTCTCCTTTGCACCCATGTAATGACTGATCATTGATCAATCAATGCAGGACCATCTACATCTATCAAGGGTATCAGCCTATGAACCTTCCACTAGACATCATACTCGACTATAGTCCTAGCATCTTCCAGCCCCCCTCTCCAATCCCACTCATGGGCAACTAACCCATCAATCTATTGTTCTGCTGGGGGAACTACTATGGGAGGTCTCCACATGGTCTCTCTTTATGAACATGCATACTTGGTCATCCCCACAGGCACACCCTACTCTCCAAACTAACGTATTACCCGCTGGGGCTGATACATCTTAATAACCCATTGGATTTGTATCATTTCGCCGATCAAATATCTGAACCGCTAACAAAATGTCAAATGCCTCTCCTCATCTAGCCACTGGGCACAATCTCTAAATGGTCTCCAAACAAAACTCATCAAGGTATCAATCCTATGTCCCCAATACCCTGTGTCCCCTACTCAGGTTTGTGTGACTGAACTTGCATATAAATATACATAGGGCATCCCCTCACCTAACTGCTGAATCTGAACTGGTGGGCAGAAAATCAGAATGTGCTCCCATGCCCAAATCATCAAAAGAGTGGTACCACAACTAATGCTCTATCCCTCCTCGTAAGAAACCTCATGAAGCCGGTGATAAAGCATACCTAACGAGAAGGCCCCCCATACAAATACTATCCTATCCTTGCGCATATGAACCAGTAAATCACCCCATCCAATAGGGAATTTGTGCTCGTAGTGATCTGGAATCAGGACTTCGACAATCAGTGTAAACAACATGGCATCCCATCATGGATAATGCTCAGCAAAAAGCTCCCATCTAATCTCATAATCATGAATCCCCAGACCGACATCATCAAAAATTTCATACATCTCTGACCAAACCTGTCACCCTCTATGAGGATCATAAACTACCCACTCCTTGTTGATCAGGATGCAGACTATCCTGTACACATCCTCTAATGTCATAGTGGCCTCTCTTGTAGGCAGGTGGAATGAGCATGTCTCTGAGTGCCACTCGCACACTGCTATTAGTAATCCTCTTTTTTCCCGAATAATGGGCATATAGGTGACATAGTACATAACCAATCTCATCAGTCACCACCGCTCACTGTCTCATAGCTGATCCCTAAATACATATATGGCTGGTCTAAACTTGTGGGTATAAATGGGTGGTAATTGTTTCTACACATGTAGAAACAAGAGTTAGCACACATTGAATAGAATTGCAAAGCATTATTACCATCTACGTAATAAAAAATGCATCTTAAAAATGAGTCTAAACTAAGTCAACTTTGGTCAACCTGGGTCAAAGTCAATTGCATCACATTGACTACAATTGTGTCGTGGCAAGTCATATGTGTCCCTGCATTTTGCACATGCATCACATTGAGGTGATTGTTTCATTTAGCTCACAGTTGTGAAACTCTACATCACTTATGTTATTTTACATGTCAATTGTGTCATTTTCTAATGCCTGCATTGTGTGGCATTGCACTTGCATTGCATGCTTCCACGGTTGTGTTGCTATTTAGTAGTTGTGTCTTAAAACCTAGCAGTTGCTTCATTATAAACCAAAAATCTACCCATCCCTTGCACTTGTGTCACAACACAACAAATGCATCGAACATGATAGCAATTGCAACTTACGTGAATGCATTTACATCACAATGCATTCTTTAACCTACCCTAAAACCCTAATAAATGCATAAAAAATGAGAAACAAAAAAGTCAGATAGAGGTACTTACTGGTGCCTCTGTGCCCTCTGGTCATTAGAAAGTCCTGAATTGGTAGCCACAGTGCTCTGTCACTGGAATCACCATCTTCTCCTCGTGCTCTGTTCTCCAAAATTTCTAATAGAAAATGTGAAAATGACACCTATATTACCTTTTTCAAACCTATTTATAGGTTGAAAATTAGGGTTTTACCATTTGGGTTAATAGTGGAGGCTCTTTTGACTACCTTTGACCGACCTTTTCACTATCTTAATGTCCTCCAATTTCGAAACCGATTAGACTGTTGATTTTCTAGGCATCCATTTAGCTTATCGGGACACTTTCCAAAATTTTCTGACCCCGGGCCATTATTCAAAAAATTTCTTGAGGGAGCATAGACACTTTGTACCTTCGCTGGTGCATATCCTTGACTTTTTTTCTTTTCCATAACACAATAAACTACATTATGACAAAGATGGGAAAAATATAGACACATAAAATTGACCTAGACCTGTGAACTCAATTTTCTCATTAATTCCTCTAAACATAATTTGATTATGTCCTTCTATCCAAATTCAACTATTAATTAAATAATTATCAATTATTTAATTAATTCACCTCTCTTATTCTTCCTGACTATTTAAATAAATCACATTTATTTAAATACACCACTAATGTTTAAAGTCCTCTTTAAATTAAATAAATTATTAAATTTATTAAATTTATTTAATTAATCCATTATTCCCTCTTGATTATTTAAATAAATAAATTTTATTTAAATATGTCTCTAATATTAAGTTCTTCTCATAATTAAATAAATCCCCCATAATTTATTTAGTTACTAACCCATTCTTCCACAATTAAATAATTTTAATTTAATTATTTAATTATCTCATTTAATTCTCTTCCAAATTTAAATTTAAAAAATCATTTATTTAAATTTCCCTCTTTTCAAGTAAATAATTTAAATTATTATTTATTGTCACATGACTCCACCATTTTGAATTAAATTAATATTAAATTAAAAATATCCTTTTCCTCCACAAATTAAGTAATTTCTAAAATTATTTGATTTTCTAACTCCCTCTTTTTTTGTGCCAAATCTTATCTCCCTATCAAACATATTCTCATTCCTTGATTTATTTTTTTAAATTAAATCTTTTCCACTCATTTTTAATTCACCCTAAGGTTTCCCTAACCCTAATTGTGGGTTGTCATTTTGAATCTTGACAATTGATTATAGGGCATTTCTCAATCTTCAATCTTGTCCATTCATCCAAAATTGTATTTTCTATAAAATGGCAATTTTGTTCTCATTTTGGAGATCTTGGAAATCTTGAATCTTGCAAATGTTGCAAATCTTGAACCTTACATGCATTTTTTTCTTGTCTTCATATTTGTCATCTTGCTAGCTAATTTGCATGTAGAACTTAGTTTACTTGCATAGCCATTTTAAGAATCCTTCAACACTTGCTTAGGACTTGTCATTTTCATTAGATTGCTCATCACAAATCTGAGGGAAACATCACTTTTTCAACAAGTTGAAAAAGTATAATGGAGGTCAGCCATGGAGAATGAAGACTTGGTGAGATTGTTTCATTCATTCCTTTGCACTTCATTATTACTTTGGGGTTTTTATGTTTTGCATATGATTTGCTAACCCTAGGAAAACTCCCTCAGTTACAGTAGTCTTACTACCTGCACACTTTTGTAGGTGTGGGAATTTTCCCACATCATGTGCACCCGACCAGTTATTTTTCCCTAGCGATGGTCGTATCAAGTCCTGATGGCCCACTAGTATTACATGACAGACTAGTGGCATTTCAGGGACTTACAGTTTTGGAGACTACAGTTCGACACTGTCACCATGGGAGAGGTTTGTTGGAGACCCTATTGCTATTTTAGGTGGGTCAATGATAGCAGGTTCCTTAGGAACCTACAACAAGACCATTTTTAATGGGTCGCCATGATTATATTATTGTTTATTATTACTGGAGTCGGGTCATGTGGTAGCATGGACGTGTACAGACTATACTACTTGACATCCCCACATACACTAGGGCACACCATAGTGCAGTGAGGGTAGGTGATCACCCTCACCCTTCCATTATAGACATCATCTTTTCAAATGATGATGAGCCTGATCATGATCTACCAGCCATGGCAGTTGTGGATAATGTTGGGGTGGTAGTGAACTACATGCGGTGGTGGGAGAGGCATTGTCTTGCCCCAATTTTTTGTGAGCGTTCTTCGAGAGGGGACCATGGACCACAGGAGGATGAGCCCTGCCAGACTCCACAAGATAGGAGGAGAGGCTACCAATAGAGAGGTGTAGAGGAGGAGGAGGAGGTGGCGCCTATGAGGCTAGGACAATGGAGGTGATTGACTCCCCTAGCTACCCCTATTTCATCAATGCCACCAGTCTCCACCATCCCAACAACAACAACATTAGCATCACCTAGGTTGGCCACCAATACTAGTGGCATAGGCCCTAGCATCGATCCACACCCTGATCCCACATGGAAGCTAGGTGATCTAGGTATACATGGTACATTATTGTTATTTTCATGCTTTCCATATTTCTATTTTATGCTTATATACATACACATGCCATGTAATATTGATCTATGGATCTCTCTTTGTGATTGTAGAGGATGCACAAGGATGGATTGGCTTATAGCTTAGTGTATTTCAGAGATGGCCCCTACTATGCTGATCTAGGGGATAGTCCTAGAGGCTTACCAGCCTATTTTAGTGGGGAGGCATGTCCCCACTTTTGAGCCAGTAGCATGTCTATGGACTGCATACGAGGAGTGGGGTGTAGAGGTGGCGTAGCTGATTGCAGAGTTGACAACCACCAGGGGACAATAAGATCAGTTGTTGGGGGAGCTATAGATGGTGCTCACCAAGTGAGGCATGGAAGTGAGGAATGTTGATGTTATTGAGGTAGAATGTGATGCTCTCTAGAGCTACATTGATGAGCTCAATGCACAACTGATAGTTGTGATCCTGGTAGATGTTGAGCAGCTACAACAGGATCTCATCCAGGCAAAGATGGACATCCATTCACTACAGGGGGAGCTCAGAGGGATATGAGCGGGTCTATATGCATCACATTCACACTGATCCCAGTAACAGACCACCACTTAGCCTCCTCTCAGAGCATTAGAGCGGCCACTAGATCCAGAGGGCTCGGGGAGCCATGTACCATAGGGATAGGAGCCCCTTTTTTGTATATCATTTTTTTAGCCAGATGTAGATATACATATATACTTATAGATCTTTCATATAAACACATATTCAGCAACCACTCATTTTTTATAGCAGTGGATTGATACATGTACATGACATTTGATTCATACATTGGACATATATATATATATATACATCAGTTTCACTATCATTTCTTTGCTTATGTGTATGTTTTCCATTTCATGTATGCTTATGTTATGGATGTTATTTTCTTATATGGATGTATGCTTTCATTAGATGCTAATCATGATTTAATTAAACACAATTGTTTACATGTTAATTGAATGATATGATGATCTAATTACTTTAAAAGATGTAATGTGATGTATGTATATATAGCATAGTCAAACACACATATGTATGTTTTCACAGACACACATATGGTCACATCATAAACAAAAACATTTTCATGATGTGAAGATGAGTAAATGTTAATATATGTAGTATTAATACCCTTTAAGGAGAACACCACATACATGGCACATTAGAACACTATGCATAGTATCGATGAAGATGCATCGCATTAACAAGCTCTTTTAAAGGTTCTCCATCCATAGACAATAACCCATTGGCACCTGAACCATATACAAAAACCATGATGTAAGGACCTAACCAATTAGGACTAAATTTCCCTTTTTGATTAGGTGGTGCATTAATATTTCGCTGATTTTCATATAGAACTAGGTCTCTAGCTAGCTTGAAGGTTCTAGGAAGCATGCCTTGGTTATATTGTCTTGATAGCAACCAATAATAAGCTTTAATATGGTTGAGGGCCTATAAACTATGCTCATCGAGCATCTCTAGCTGATGCAAACGGTTAACTTGATAGGTTTCATCGTCAACCAACCCTCTAAGGGAAACACGTAAAGATGGAATTTCCAACTCCAAAGGCATGATAGATTTTGTGCCATACACAAGGTTTCAAGGTGTCATTCCCATTGTTGTGTGAACACTCATGTGATAATCCCACAAAGCGTATGTCAGTTAAATACGCCAATCTTTGTCGTGTTTATTAACTATTTTATGAAGAATGAGTTCAAGTGTTTTATTAGAAGATTTTTCTTGGCCATTGTATTGCGGATAATACGGCGTAGAAAACCTATGTTGAATACAAAATTTCTCCAAGAACTGCTTTACTTCTTTATTTTTAAATGGTGTACCATTATCTGAAACAAGTCTATCAAGCAATCCAAAATGAGAAATGATGTTGTTCAAGAGGAAGCTACAAATATTTTCAACATTCACAGATCGAAGAAAAATAGCTTCAACCCACTTTGTGAAATAATATGTAGCAGTAATGATAAAGGTATGTCCTTTGGAAGGAGGAGATATTTTTCCAATAATAACAACCCCCATTTTGTGAAAGGCCAAGGAGAAGTTTTATTTTGCAACTCCTGAGCAAGAGCATGGATAAGGTGGCTATATAGTCGACATTGAAGGCACTTCTTGACAAAACCGAAGGAATCTTGTTCCATCATCTGCCAATAATATCCCATGTGTATCAGCTTCCTCATGAGGGGTCTACCACCAAAGTGTCCACCCCTAGAGCCTGCATGGGCTTCTTTAAGGGCAAGGGTATTTTTGCTTTAGTAAGGAATATTAGCAACAAGCTATTATAACCTTTTCGATAAAGAACTTTTGATAAGATGAAATAATGCACCGGAAGATTTCTTATATGAGTACGATCAATTTTCTTCACATCACCGGAAAATTTTCTAGTCTTTAATTAGTTGTAGATGTAACAGTAGATTAAAAGATGATCTTTGAAATATGATGAGATGGATAATCTGCAACTAGAATAACAATGTTAATCCTGATCTAAATAATAATCTAAAATCAAACAACAAAGAACAAGGAAATAACCTAAACAAACTAAAAAATTTAATGGCAAGCTCTCACCGAATATGTGTTCACTCCTTCGAATTATCTTGATTGTTCTTCTCCATTTTTCCTTTTCAGTATTCTTTCCCTTAGATTTCTATGTTTGAATGCAAGCATAACTTCATCGAGTGTCTAGGAAAAATATCGAAGATAAGTTTCTTCTCAAAAGTGTATGATTTCAGGAGGAGGAATAATGATAATGACAGGCCATTTTATAGATTTTGGGTTTTTGAATGATCAAATCAGATTGAAAGAGAGATCGATGGATGAGATTGATGAATGCCATGTGATGTGAGTTCTGTCTCAGATAGAACATGAGTTAGAACACGAGCTAGAACACGAGTTCAAGAAAGACTGCAGATAGAGATCAAGTTAGAATGTGAGTTAGAACACGAGTTCAGGATCTTAATCTTCAAAAATAGAAGAAATAGACTTTGTATGCAAAATACAATGTTATAACTCAAAGACTAATGCATTCAAATGCAAATAGGAGTTAGAACTAGTTAATCGACTAGTTGTGATGGAGAGTCTCCTCGCAGAGATAAACAGGTTTTGAGTTCAGAGATAACTGGAGAACTAAAAATAGATCTCAAGTCAGAAGGTGAGTGAATGATTAGATAACTGAATGATAGAAGAATGTGACATAAATAATTCAAATATGAATTAAATGTTACTTTAATTCAACATTCAAAAATAAGAGACTTTAATTAAATAAATAAATAAGGTAATTTATTTAATTTGATTGTTTGGAAAGGATAATATAAATAATTAAATAATAAATATTTAATTATAGATAAAGGGGGTTAAATGAATAATTAAATAAATATATTTAATTATAGTTGGAAAAGTATGATAAAGGGGTAATTAAATAATAAATTATTTAATTGATAGATAAAGGGGGACGAATTAATTAGTTTGCAACATAATTAAATAAATATGATTTATTTAATTAATCAAGTTGAATAAAGGTTATTTATGAATTAATGAATTAATTAAAAAGGGGTATTTAATTAATAGAGGAAATATGTATTAAAAGGTTAATTAAATAATAAAAATTATTTAATCAGGACCATGGACTATAGAGAATTATGTCGAATGTGTACTCACAGGCCTAGACCAATTTTTGGTATCTACAGTAGATACTAGAGAACCACTCTCTCGAACTTGCATGAATGCAAACAAGAGACTCGGGCTCGGGTTGATCAGGAACCACTGGGTTTTGCATGACCTAAACTATGAAGTGATATTCCTTCATATCCTCTTTTGAAGGTACCAAGGAAGCAACGCTTGCCATGGCATCTACATGTCTATTTTATCTCCTTGGGATACTATTTATCACGAAAGGGGAAAGTTGATTGAACAGAGACAAAGCTAGGTCTTGATACTGAGACAACTTACTTTGTTTAGCTTGATAAACTCCCATGATCTGATTCATAATAAGTTTAGAGTCACCTAGTATACAAAGATGTTTAATCTTTAATGCAATCATGACATGAAATACGGTGATAAGAGCTTCGTAATCTATGATGTTATTAGTGCAGTGTAAATATAATCGAAAGGATAGGGGGACTGGTTTTCCTTCAAGGGATATCAGGACCACATCCACTCTAGAACTGGTCAGACACCTCGATCCATCAAAGTACATCTTCCATTCAACGTCATAGTTGATTGTGAAGATATTCTCATCTGGGAATAGGTCCAACCCAGGGAAGGAGCGAGGTGAGGGAGTGTCTACCAATTGATCGACAACTTCTTGTCCTTTCACCGACTTGAGTGACAAACTTTATATCGAACCTAGAAATAAGCTTAATCCACTTCACTAATCTTCTTGCAAGGTCATTTCTAGAGAACAAATGTTTCAAAAGATCTCTTTTTACTATGATGTGAGTTTCAACATGGAGGAGATAGTGCCTCAACTTTTGTGTAGTGAATATAAGAGGAAGAAATTTCTTCTTCATGGATGAATAACGGGTTTCATAATCGACAAGGACACAAATAATGTAGTAGACCGCTCTCTCCCTTCTTGCATCATCATACTAAGCTAGCAGGACTACCAAAGCATATGGTGATGCAACAAGGTAAAGCAGGAAGGGTCTATGTTGCATAGCCAACATCAATACAAGAGGATTGGTCATATAGGCTTTGATGGATTCAAAAGCTTGCTGAAATTCCTCATCCCATATAAAGCGAATATCCTTTTTCAGTAAGGGAGTGAAAGGAAGGGTTCGGTCAGCCAAGTAAGATATGAATCTATGAATTGCCTAAATCTTCCCCTATAAAATTTGCAACTCAGTGATGTTCCTTGGTGGATACATGTTAACAATAGCATCAATCTTATTCGTGTCAAATTTGATTCTACGGTAAGAGACTATAAACCCAAGAAGCTTTCTTGTGTCTACACTGAAGACACACTTATGGGGATTGAGTCTCATCTTGTAAAATCAAAGCCTTTCAAAGAGAAGATGAAGATTATTCACATGATCTTGATGATTTACTGATTTTTCCAAGATTTCATCAACATAATCTTCTAATATTTTATGAATGAAATCATGGAATATCAGGGTCATTGCTCGCTAGTAAGTCACTCCTACATTCCTTAAACCAAAGGGAATGACCACATAGAATAAAGTCCCCCAAGGGGTAGTAAAGGTTGTCTTGTACTAATCATCCGGGTTAATATGGATCTGATTATAACCCAAGAAACCATCCATAAAAGATAACAACGCATGGCCTACGGCCGAGTCTACAATCATATCTATATTAGGTAATGGAAAATCATCCTTAAGAGAAGCCTTGTTAAGGTCTCAAATTATGAATATGGCCATCAAGTTTACTAACAAAAACTATATTTGAAATCCAAGGAGAGTAGTCAATAGGATGGATAAAGCATGCTTTCAACAGGTTCTCTATCTTGGTCTTGACCATTAAAGCTACCCTAGGATTGATATTTCAAAAAAAATTCTTATCAAGCTTGGTGTCGAAACATAGAATGATATTGTGGACCGATATGGATTCATCAATACTGGGCATGTCCTCATATGTCCAAGCAAAGATATCAGGGAAAGCACGTAAGAGAGCATAATTCTCATCTGCTTCCCTGGAAGAGAGACACTTGCCAGCTTTGATCACCTTTTCCAAAGATTTAGTATCCATGGGGACTTCAATAGTATCTCCTTTAATGAGAGAGATATGGTCCTCAAAGTGAGATATTGAAACATCATTGTTGATGTTAGATAGAGGGTCTTCTTCATTAATTCTTAGAACGTATTCTTCTTAAGTAGGCTTGTTTATGTAAGCGATATGGGAATCGTTTCTTGTGATGATAAAGAGGAAACATAGAGTAAGCACCTAGAAACTCCCCTAATTCTTCATCTCAAGAGAAGACATGTACAAGAACTTTCTCGGCTTGTCCCCTTTCTTCTATCAACTTAGGATGGACCAAGCTTAACGGTTTGGCTTAAGTTGAATAGGGACCTGTATCCCTTGCTCGATACATCCTAGGCCTTTCTACCCATAGCCATATTGAGAAGCAAGTTCATAACCAAACCCATAGCGAGATTGGAGGGTTTCAAGAGGGGGCGACTCCACATAGAGTGTCTTGTTCCACCAATGGATGTCAAAGGTTTCTATGAGAGTGGTCCCACTTCCCTTACTTGGTTCACAAACATTAACCCCCTTTATGGGAGTGGAGTCACTCTCTGAGGGAGGAGTGGTCTCCTAGATAGGATCACACTTCTCTTCCTCAATGGGAGAGCCACTCGTCCTCATGTTAGCAGAACCAAAAAATTCTATACTAGAGGGGTCCGACTTATACTCTGCTATGAATAATTCAGAGAATTTCAAGGAACCCAAGTCATCGCTTAAGAGAGGACTTGATTTAGGGGATGAAAGAGAGGATGAGGGATATTTACAATATTCTACTTTAGGTAGTTCATTACTGTCGATACTTGCTTAGGGGACAGCTTCCACAGAGGGTATCAATGAGGAAAATTCCATAGCATTAGCGGTTAAGGAAGGAATGAAATTCTTGAGAGTGGATGTGGCCAAATTATGACCAGCAGCGTCCATTAAGCAAAGGTGCACAACCTCTAGGTCTGCCTTAGCTGTAACCACCTGATTGTTAGAAATGAACTTTAAGGAACGATGTAGGGTAGAAGTTACTACACCCATATCATGAATCCAAGGTATTCCTAAAAGAAGATTATATGGTAACGGACCAAGCATTACATAGACCAATGTAGGTAAGGTAACGGGGCCCAACTGCAAAGGTAACATTATTATACCTAGAGCTTGGCTGCCACCATTATCAAACCTGTGAATATATGAGGAAGCTGGTAAAGAGAATGAATCGACTAATTTTAGGTAGTAGATCTATACCGCAAATGTTGAGAGTTGAGCCAGTGTCAACGAGGGTACATCTAATAATGATGTTGTTAATGTTTACTATAATCATCAAAGGCTCTACTTGTTTTTGCACATCCAAAGGAGGGAGTTCTTGTGGGTGGTATGTAATATTCGATGAATACGCTTTAATATGTGCCATCAACACATCAACATCCATGGGCCTAGCAGAGGTAGGAAAGAGAATCTTTTGTAAGGCTTCCCACAACATCCCTTGATAAACTGTAGCGGATTGAAGAAAATACCAAAGTGACATCTTAGTCAGAGTAACATGAAGTTTCTCGACAAGATCATAGTCATTCAGTGCTTTGATCATGGGATTAGGAGCCGGAGGAAGGTGAGGTTGAGATGGTGGTAAAGAAGTAGGAGTTCGAACTGGTTGCGATGTAGGAACAACAACTTGTTGTTCTATGTTTTGTTTGTTTCTCCTTGTAGGGTACATATGTCTGACAAAATTATAAGAAGTAGAGTCAGTAGCTTTGATAAATCTCAAATATAAGTCCGATGGATTTCTACAACCTGAAATCCCATAGATGGAATAGTCCTCTCTAGGGAATGGCTCAGTTGGGGTCACATAAATGACAAGTTTTTTAGGGTTTGGAGGAGCCACAAAAACTACTACCACATTTATTGACTCTTTAGGTGACAAGGAAGGAGTTTGTTTTAGAGATTTACAGATAGGGGAGAGTGCTTCTAAGAAATCATCTAGAGCATCTTCCAACATATCAAAATCTTGTTAAAAAAAAGACTCATCATAACTAACCAACATTATGAAAATGGATCCAAGTGTTCACGTCAGGTTCACCAAAATGTGATATAAGAGGGATTCGCTACACATGGGTCTCTTTATTCTCAAGAGATCACTAGGGAACGAACTACCCTTATACACCTCAAACTAAACGAATAGTTGAAATTGTGAAGAGAAGTGAGAAAGTAATCCCAGGCCCCGAAAGAGAAAGACTCCAAGATTTCTATCCCCGGTTGAGGAGCTCTCGACCAAAATATGTTAGCATAGTTTTAGGATGCCAGTGTGGTGTGTTGTTGTCCACAAGACATACTAGCATCCTAAGCTATGAATAACTCAAGAGCTTAGATAGATGAAACATAATCTTACTTCTTGACTCAAGTCAAGAGGCGTGAAGGACCAAATAATGGACAAAAAACTAGCAACTAAGGGGAGATGCAAGAGAACTTGAAACAAGATTACCTTCATGCATCTGAATCCTTATTCCAAGTTTTCCTTCATGACCTACACACAAAATATCAAGGGGAAAAGGTTGGGATTGTATTAGGGCCTACCTTAGTTAGACCCCCATTTTGGTGTTCCCACCTCCACGGACAACCAAGTTTTGAAAAGAGTGTAAAGGAAGGAAACCAAGTGTGTGGCGAAAATAGAACCCACTTCAGAGTATATCCCATAGCACAAATTAGTAAATGAAATAGTAAGAAAGAGTGATAGGGAGAGAGAGTGTTACCCATAGGTCAAGACCCCTTCCGAAGCACACAAGTGCACCACAATGTTCTTGCTTGAGAGCTAGTAGCTACTTGAGAGATGGTATCTTTTGGAGGGGCCTCAAACCAGCATGGTTTCACCTGTAAAAGTGCTTCTATTCAAGGATAGAGCTTACCCAAGACTAGAGAAAGTGGTGACAATGCTTGAATTGATGGGTTCCAACCCCAAAATGAGGGCCAAAAAGGGGTTTTTATGCATGCAAGGGTGATACAGAGCCATTTTAGTTCAAGACCTAACTACCAAGACACATGTCACAAGGGTCAAGGTTCTACATTCATTGTTTTAGACTCAGAAAACTACCAGGACACTAGCGAATCGTGTGGATGTTTGCACAGGCATCCAAAGGCTACGTTTTTGGGAAATGCCCTATCAGGCTTCTACCATTTTTCCATGTGCCCACATGGAGTTAGAATCGTAAAATTCTGACTCATGGGATTTCATCATTAATGCTTCTAAGGTGTCATAAATTATAGGCGAGATGCAAAGATGTGGAATTTCCCCTAGGTGTAATTATGTGACATCACACATATGATTTGAACATCCCCTGTCAATTATCCAAAATTATTTATCCTATCTAGCATGAAAATTAGTTACCATAATACCTTTTGTTTCATCCTTTCTTCTCTCTAGAATAGATTCTTTTGCATATATCCATGGTTAGTAGATACAACTTTATTTTCCAAGGCTAGAAACAAACATTCATCTTTATCTTCTTCAAAGTCAGATTCATCATCAAAAATTCCTACATCTTCTTTGACATAATATAATTTCTTGAACTTCTTATCCTTTATATCTTTGTGATTATTGTTATTGTCTATGTTCTTCTTGTGTGTAGCTCTATTAGGGAATCTTGATGCATAATGACTAATATTTCCACAACTAAATACTTGAAAGGAAACTAACCTTTGTATTTACCAGTACCTTTCCTCAATCTCCTTGTGAAATTTTCTTCCAAATCTTCTGAATCATCTCCTATCTTCATTGCTTTAAAAAAAAATTCAGTCTTCTTCTTCTCTCTTGCAAATTTTATCATCTTTAATGTAGACAAGACACTAGATAGATGCTCCTTAGTAAATGTCTTTGGATCGTATGATTCTTCAAGAGCAAATACTTTTTCACTATAATTGTTTGCTAAGGTCATCAAGATCTTCTCAATTATATCTTCATCTGACATGGTACCACCTTGATTCTTGATTTCAGTTGCAATAAGTTCAACTATCTAATAATAGCTTGCAATTTCTTCTCCACCTTCCATTCTCAAGTTCTCAAATTTTTGTTTAGCAGTTAGTTTCCTTGACAAATTTACTCTATTATTCCCTTCATAAATGTCTTTAAATTTTGTCCATAATTCATGAGCAATAGCTAGAGAAATAACTTTTATTCTTTTAGTTTTAGATAGGGCACCAAAGATAGCATACCTTGATCTTTCATTCTCCTCATAAGCTACAATCTCATCAACAAAGGAAGGATCAGATGTTGGTATCACATACTTTGTCTCCACAACTTTCCAGGTATTGAAACTAAGTGAAATTAGATAACTTCTCATCTATTCTTTCCAGTCATTGTAATCAACTCCATCAAAAATAGGAATCTCCAAATTTTGTTCCATCTAATCTACCTTAAGTGGTTAAGCTTTTCACCAAGGAACTAGAGCTCTGATACCAATTGTTGAAATGCACAAGAGAATTGAGAGGGGGGGGGTGAATCAATTGTATCAATTCACTTTACTTCAAAACTTAATCTTTTCACTTTACTTTCAATCTATTATTAAGTGTAAATATGAAATTCAAATAACAAAAAGAAAACACTAGAGACACCAGATTTATGTGGAAAAACCAATAAGGGAAAAACCATGGTGAGGATTAACTCACAATATAGTAGTAATGCAATATCAGATACAAAGGCTCATTGACATAGGGCTCACTACCCAGATACAAATGCTAGTTGCCCAAATGCAAGGGCTCACTTCCTATATAAAATAAAAGATAAATGAAGATCCACCACTAGGGTTCCACACAGTTGCAACTTGATTAGAAGATTATAGATACCATCAGCTCACTGCTTTCAGGAATCTAACACCTTAAAGTATTGTTGCCTCAATTTTCTCTTCCACTCTCTTCCTTTCGCACTTGTTCACACACTTCACTTACTTGCTCGATTCATGGATGGATGGATATAAAATTCGCTACAACTTGACTTGATTTTATACCATATTCAACCCTAGAAATTTTTTCCAAGGTAGGCTATACAATTTCAAATTACAAATTCAAACTAGGTCAGCTACTCAACATTCCCATAGTGGATAAGAATGAGAGAGGACAAATTACATATTTAATTTAGGACCCAAATAACATCTTGGATCAATCACATGCTTCCTTAATTCAATGCAAAAACTTAATGTGTAATGTAGACACAAGGTTAGTCAAACCTAATGAAAACACCAATGATCTTTGAAGTACACACATCTCCAATAAGATAATCACATTTGGATCACTTAACATGATTCACCAAAAAAATTAACATCTTTGAGAATGTCATAGGTACATCTACAACAATTACAACAAACTTCATTCATAGATAACTCTTCACCAATCCAACCAGTCCAACTAGACCAACTAGGAAAACACAAGAGCTCTGGAGTAGGTCTTTCAGAGCACCAAACCACAAGAAAATTTGTCAGAAAACAAAACCAATCAAAAAGAGCCATCTCCTAGATCCACAAGATCTGAAACCAACTATTAGAATACTATGGAGCCCAAAAAATTCTCCTAGTCCACAAAAAAATAGTTTTGTCACACCAGTTCACACACTAGTGAACACATCTTTTATTCTCCATTAAACCAGAAGCTAAAACTCAAGATATACTATCCATTGAATCTTATGAACACTTACAGGTCCACATAGGCATATGATCAACATAGAAGAAATCTAGAGCATAATACTAGAGCACACACTACAACACTTCCTTCATTATTTCTCAAATTTTCTCAAAATAACTTGGCAAAAACACAACTACAACTTCATAATATAGATCCTTGTACTCTAGGCACTTCTACAATATCTCAACTATATAAGTACCATTTGTACTTAGCCTAAACTGTGTTGACATTGTTTCACAAAAAAATGCTTGCCTTCATGGTTTTCAATTTTTATCTTCACAGTTGTTCCTTACCTTTAAATCGCTCACAACCTTTGGAGGGTTCCACGTGGGTTCCTCTCAAAGCTTTTTGTTTTTCATATCGCTTCACTTTTGCAGGTCTCCGTCTACGTGACACATGGATTTCTCTGGCTACTTTCCGAGTTGTGCCCACCTTGCAGTTTCTATCGCTCAGCATCACCCATGTGGCTCCCTCTTAGAGCTTTTCATTGGGCATCCCTTTGTCTTTCTGTCAAGCCCCCTCTGCTTGACGTGTGGCAGTTCTTTGTGCATTGGTTATGTTAGAGTTGTTGTTGCATCTTTTGTACTCGCTTGCTGCCGTGTTTTCATTTTTGCTACTACATGGTTTTCTATTCTCTGCAACGACATTGTTGGTGTGCGATCATTGTTTTTAGTGGTGGCTCGAGGTGATCTAGGGCATCGATGTTTGCTCACAACTTTCTTTCTCTATGATTATTCAAGTGGTGGACTGGCCTATTTATGTGGCCATTTTTCTCTTTTCAAGGTTGTTGTTAAGTTGCTAAAAGATCCCGACCACTAGGAAAAGCCTTTGTAATATTTTTATTAAACTTGAAGATCATAAACTATGCCAATCAATTCGGCCTTTCTATTTTTCATGCATTTAGTAAGACTATTAGTCTGTGCTATTATTTTCCTATAATGTATGAATGCTTGTTCTTCAAATTTTGTGATCTTTCATAGCTAAATAAATACAGATCATGTTTCTCGACTCCTTTGTGCTGGCTAAGGTTATGTTAGATTATGCTATGGAAATTAGAGGGTATTTGTTATGTTTAAAGTTCTTTTGAGAAAATTTACTTGATAAACAACATTTTGGTGGTTCGGGCCTTTGCATCCTGCACTGTGCTCTGGTAAATTTGTCTATGATTTTGGCACATTGCCTGTAGTTTAGATTTCATGTTTGTCTTTCTTTCTAACCTTTTACCTTCCCCATTAAATGAAGAGCTATGTTTGATAAAATCTCAGAGGTCACTTAGCTAGTGCACTATGTCCCTCAATAGCTAAGTTTCCCATAAGAATACTGCTACTTGCAAAATCCTGCATCAACAATTCTTTTTCTGGCATGCTCAGTGGGACATGAACTAGCACGTTCACTTGATCTTATAAGTGTGTATGAGCCATCAGCCTATAACTAGGTCATAGACTACAAGATTCCCTGGTAAACTCATACCACCCTTAGTTTTTGTGCATCCGAGAGGCCGCCAAGGTAGTCCTTCACCTCCTCCATCTCCTCCTTCTCCGCAGTCGCCTGCTTCTCCTACACCTATGGTCGCTAGAAATTATGTCACCTAGGACACTGGAAGTCCTTTAGTAGCACCTGTGTCTCCTACAATATGGGCCCCAATCCCTGCTTCCGCTCTAAAAGTTATCCCTAAGTATTCTGGGGATGAGTCGAAGACATCGACGGAACACTTGCAAGCAAGCTGTGGTAGACGTATGTCTAGTACATGGTGTTTCAAACGAAAATTTAGCCCTCAGATTGTTTGCTACCTCCTTCCGAGGAAAGGTGTTGAACTGGTATAGGACTCTTGAGGCTCATCCTATTACTACTTGAGACCAGCTCAAAACCCTGTTTTACGAGCATTTTTTGAATGCTGGTGACAAGTCTTCATTGTATCATCAATTGGAAAGCATAAAGTGAGCTCCTCATGAAGCTATGCCTATTTGTAGTCGGCTGCACCTAGATTTGGCATTCACATTCTACTTAAATTCCATCAATCTCAATATTTCCATGATGTTACAGGGTCTTGGCGGAGAGACTCTTCCTGATGCTTATTCCTTGGCTGTCACTGCGAAAAATAATCTGATTGTTGCTAGAAAGTTGGCACCGAGACCCATCATGCCATTTTTTCCCAAGTGCAATTCCATGGAAGCTTAAGTTCCTTTGATTAGTATGCTTGCATCTCCTCTCCAATCTATGAATGTATATCCTGGAATAGCCCTGAGTGCAGCTCCGTTTGTGGCTTTAGTGCCTAATCCCTTGGCTACTGAGATGAATGAGATGAGAGAACAAATGTGGGTCATGACTAATGAATTGAATACCATGAAGCAGCAACAATACAACTATCAAAAGCTGGCATACCAGAATTACCAAGGTGGAAAAGCTCTGTACCAACAAAATCAATGGCAAGATAGATCACACGGAAATACTCAAGCTCAAGTGAATAACCAAGTTGTTTCGCTGACCCTACCAATGTAGACCATCCATCCTAGTTTGAGTAAAGAACTAGTTGCTAGACAAAACAACTTAGCTGAAGATGCCAATTCATGGTGTTTTTCCTTGTAATGATACACACATGCCGATAATTATCCATGGGGAAATTTGCAACAGAAGATCATAGACCAACATAGCCAAGGCGGTGCACCTGATCTCGACAACCAATCATATGCGTCTCAGTAGATGGACAATGTTTTTCTCACAGCTCAAATGTAAGGGATGTCCATTTAGGAAGAGTCGGATATAGTTCCAGACCAAGTGCTCTTTTCATGGATGGAAGGAGAGGATTCAGCATTTCCAAATGACTTTCTTGTAACTCAAATTCCATGAGTACAGTCTGATTACAACATGCATTCTAAGTAGAGATTCGCTAGAGAATTCACATCTCTGCCAACTAATGCTTCATCTCAATCGATGCCTAGTCCGCCGACAAGCCCATCGTCAATCACACAACAGACTAACAAGGTTCCTCCTAGTTCTCCAAATACCCCTCCTCTGAAGGTAAAGGTGCCTATCATCACCCCAACTATTAAAAAATAGCCAAATGCACCAGCCGTGAGGCCAACACCAACTGTGAAACCTAAAGAGAAAGTAACCATGACTCATCAACCACGAGCATAGTTCAATGTGGTGGAATAACTGAAGAAGTCCTCTGCCAATGCTTCTTTGTGGGATGTTCTGGCTATTCCAGAGCATTAAGTGCTATTACAAAAGGCATTGTCAGGTGAGGAAGATGCGAAGGTTCCTACTCAGTCCAATGAAGAAAAGACATCCAAGTCAAACCTCGATAAAGTGCTAACAAATCAACCGGAGGAAAAGAAATAAGCCAGAAAAGAGAGTAAGCCTAAACCAAAGCCTTTCTTTCTAACACTTATCATTGGTGATAATAAGTAACATAGTTTTATGCTCAACTCTGGTGCTAGCACCACTTTCATGCCTAAGAATGTAGTTGATGCTTTGGGTTTAAAATATGAGCCTCTTAATAAGGGATTCATGTAGCTGGATGGAAATAAAGTTGATACCATTGGGGTAATCAAGGGATTGCCTATGACATTGTTTATCCTGATAATTCGCACCAAATGTCAGAGGATATCTAGCGTTGAATTGGTCACACCTGATCTTGAGGACCAAACATGGAGCCAAGATGAAACTACTGTTGAAAACTTTGCATTCTGAGCAAGTTGCTGATGAGGCTTTGCTCAACTTTGAGGCAGCACATACTTCAATTACCGAGGAAGAGAGGTTCAATGTGGAATTTCTGGAAGAAGAAGAGGCTATTAGCTCCTAGATGGAGGATGAAGAAAATTTGTTGAATGAGTTTATTGATACAGACCCTTTTGGGAATTATCACGCTACTGGACTTAGGACTTATGTCATACATGAGGAAGGGCAGTCCATGCCTAGAGGGGAAACATCCTTAGAATTATGGACATTGCACTTTGATGGAGCGATATGCAGAGACGGAGCTGGAGCAGGCATATGTTTGACATCTCCATCTAAGGAAAAGACCTTGAGGTCTTACCGTTTCCAATTCGCATGCTCAAACAATGAAGCATAGTATGAGGGTCCTCTCCATGGTTTGAGCCTTGTAGAACAAATGGGTGCAATGTAGATAAGTATGTTCAGAGATTTAGAGTTGGTGGTCAACCAAATCTGATGAATTTCTGCTGCAAAAAGTATCCTTTTACGATCCTACCGACATAGAGTCTGGGATCTTATTGACAACTTTGAGGCATTTAATATTCAGGCTATACAAAGAGAGAAGAACTCCAAAGCCAACCGGATGGTGACTATAGGAGCTCAGTTTGAGCCAACCTCCAATTTATTGAAAAATAAGCACGCGGTGAGAGTAATTGTAAGACCCGATGTTCCAAATAACAATCAATATTGGCAAGTGTTCGATAGTGATGCCCATATTCAATCATTTCTCTAGTCATCTAGGGAATTCGTTGATTAGCTGCAACCAAATATCACTAAAGCTTATGGGGATCATTGATTAGATACAACCAAATATCACTAAAGCTTATGGGGATCAAGTTATCCAATTGAAATCCAACAAGCTCTTGAGAGGCCTAGTCACTCTGGAGAGCCTGTTTGATTTTGATGATGCGACAAGAGACAAAAGAAGGCTCGTAGCTAACAAGGGTGACTATACCTATTTGTATATCAGAGAAGAAAGAAATCTCAAGGTCAGGAAGGAAGTTTCTCAGAAGAATAAGGATAGACTAAGGCACTTCTATGAAGAATATCCGAGTGTAGTATCCTGGTCATATGATGATCTTAAGGGATAAGATCCTAGGATTATTGAGCATAAAATTGAACTATTAGAAGGGCTAAAGTTAGTTCATCAAAGATAGAGGCCTATGAACCCAAAGATAGAATCTCTCATTTCATAGGAATTGAATAAATTGATTGCATCCTAAATAGTGTTTCCGATCAAACACAACACTTGAGTGTCAAACCTGGTACCAGACCATAAAAATAATGGAGACTTACAACTATGTGTAGACTTACGAGACTCGAATAGAGCATCCTTAAAGGATCATTACCCCCTACCTTCAATGGAGGTAATTCTATAGACTGTAGCTAGTTCTGAAATGTTTTCAATGTTGGATGGCTTTTCGGGCTACAATCAAATTTGGGTAAAAGAAGAAGACCAACACAAAACAATGTTCACCACAAAGTGGGGAACATATGCATATGCCAAGATGCCTTTTGAACTCTCAAATGTCGGAGCCACCTTTCAGAGAGCTATGGATATTTCCTTTAAGGATTTAATTCATAAAATTATACTCATCTATCTGGATGATTTGATAGTATTTTCAAAATCTGTTGATGATCACTTCGATCATTTATAGCTTGTGAGCAGAAGTGCCAGGAATTCAAGATTTTTTTAAACCCAAAGAAATGTGTGTTCGGAGTTCCCCAAGGGAAGCTATTGGGGTATGTTGTATCAAAGGAGGGAATTTCAATTGATCCTGAAAGAGTTGATGCAATCCAAGAACTTCCATTACCCATAAACAAGAAGGGAGTGCAGTCATTTCTGGGTAAGGTCAACTTCATTAGCTGATTCATTGTAGATTTTGCAAGGATCGTTCACCCTATTACATTGATGCTTAAAAAAGATTAGAATTTCAAATGGATGGTGGAGGAAAAAAAATATTTTGAGCTTATAAAGGAGGCTATTTCTTCTGCCCCTATATTAGTCAACTCAGACCTATCAAAAGATTTTACTATGTATGTTTTTGGTGTTGGTAATAGTATTGCCATTGTACTTATGCAAAAGGATGATGAAGATAAGAGGGAGTATCATGTTGCTTTCTACTCACAAACCTTAAAAGAGTATGAGGTAAAGTACAATTTTGTAGAAAAGCAAGGCTTTGCCATTGTGAAAGGGCTTAAGAAGTTCTGGCACATGATATCATATAATAAAGTGATTGTTTTTGTACCGCATCCTAGTGTGTGGGAGTATATCATGGAAGGAGAAATCACAAAGAAAAGAGCTAATTAGATCACCAAGATCCTAGAGTATGATATTTAAGTTAGGCCTATCAAGACTTTCAAAGGAAAGGGACTGTGCGAGTACCTCACTGAAAATAGTGAATCAGTGACAGAGTTTGAAGCTCCAGAACCTATGTTACCGAATGAAGAAAGCTCTCAAGGTGATTGAATGGGGGATAGAATGAAATTCATGTAGGCGGGAAGGTATCCGATCAGTCTCCCTTATTTTAAAAGGCATTTCTATCACTTACAAAATTGCAATAATTTTCTCTTGGAGGGTGTCCTGTTCAAAATAAATTTTAATGGCGTCCTACTAAGGTGTGTAAATGAAGAATAGGCGAAGAGAATATTGGATCAATATCACAATGGCCCAGCTGGAGGACATTTTTCTACATGGACTACAACAATTAAAATTATATGTGCTGGTTATTTTTGGCCAACACTTTTCAATAATGCATTTTCATTAATTATGTCTTGCAATGAATGTCATTTTTATGTCAGAATGAGAAAGAATTTTGCTATGCCATTAAGGCCTATAGTAGTAAAAGAACCCTTTGCTCAATGGGGTCTAGACCTCATTGGAATGATTAACCCTTTATCCTCAATTGGACACAGGTTTATATTGACAACATTGGACTACTTCACCAGATGGGCAGAAGTAGTGCCATTGAAGAATGCAATAGAAGTAGAGATTGTTTACTTGCTTGAGGAGTTAGTAGCCAGATTTGGTCTGCCAAAGACAATCATCTTCGACAATTCCAAAGCTTTCCTCAGCTCGAAGATGAGCCAATTTGCATTAAAGTATGGAGTTTTCTTGAAAACCTCTTCCAACTATTATCCCCAAAGAAATGGCCTCGTGGAGTCTACAAATAAAAACCTCATTAGGTTAATTAAGAGGATAGGCTCGGAACACTAGAGGGAGTGGCATAAGAACCTCCAGACATCATTTTGGGCAAACCGAATCATGCCCAAGTAGATACTAAAGACATCTCCTTATGAGATGGTGTACGGGAAGGAGGCATTGCTGCCTATCGCCATGGAAATCTTGGCCCTATAGTTGCTTAAATCTTTGGAGATTGAACAAAATGGAGAAATGAAGGTATATATTTCTGAGCTGTATAGAAGAGCAAAGAATAAAGGTACCCTGCGTAGATATCTATGGCCTGGAGTCTTATGCTACCCCAAGAATCCCAACAAAGCCATGTCGGTCCTTCACCAGTCAAGTGGACCAGAGAATACTAAATGCATTTCCTCCTAGAAACCAGGCTTTGGTTTTGAAGGATTGCAATAATGTCTTTGATCCCGAGTTATCCCAGAATTCCAAGAGCCTTAGGGAAGTTGCATGCAAGAGAATGAAGAAATTAACGGACCCCTTTTGCAAGCATCTATGGCACTGTGGGCTTCCCCAGTATATGGTTCCCTTGGTACATTATTGCCCAGAAATTATAGCAACATGTGTGGCAGGCTTCGACCCAGACACTGGAGTGATAAGTGGCACTAATTTTAGGGTGATCATCAACCCTAAAGATATTTAGGATATGTTATGCATCCCACTCCCGTTTACCCTAAATTTTGAAAATTTCGACATAAAAATGATGCATGATAGGTGGGGAGGGCTCATATTGGCATCGCAATTTTACCACACCAAAATTGCTCAGCAAAAAAATGTCTCAACACCACCCAAATTTCCATTTAATCTAGGTGCTTTAAAAGCTAGGCCTTCTTCTATCTATTCTATGCTGGTGCTGGTGTGTAGTTTGGATACAAACAAGCAGGTCTCTGAGTTTCAGATGTGTCTTAGCTTTATGTTGAGAAATAACAACATGGCTCTACTTCTGGACTTTGTGAGGGTTATTAGTGATGGTATTTGGCAGTAGTTGCGAGACTTCTAGGTCGATTCTAGGTTTAGGTATCCCTCATTCCTGGCTTACTTAATATTGCATCAGAATCTAGACTATTTCATGACATTTATGTCTCTGGCTGTTTTCGATGAAAGCAGCCAAAGGAAGCTAGTTTCGACATGGACTCCTGTCATGTCGAAAACTTTTGATTACAATGCATTTTTGGATTTTTTGTTAGCCCCAACTTTTCAGGCTTTGGATAGAGCTAGGATCAACATGTTCGTGCGCCTATCGCCAAGACAAAAATCCTAGTTGGGAAAGCTCATGCCATCCTGCGATTGGTTCTTTGACATAGATTTCACTATGCTCTACGTGCAAGGTTTCACCCAAGAGCCCTTTCACCTCCCCTACTTTCGTTCTGACAGAGTGCTAGCCCTAGAAGCGATGAGTCAGCTATGTAATATTGTTAATGATTACTGGGGGGAAAACATTTAACCTCCTATTTGATACTACTGGTCATGTTTGGTTCCGTCTCACTAATCAAGAAAAAGACTTTGACGATTGACACTTCGGAGATTCTATTTTCAATGTTGGGTCATCTTGGGTTGGTGGTGATAAATGACACCTGACAATACAACCCTTAAAATAATTTATCAGAGGTTGGGATAAGAATCCCACATCAGCCTTGGTTATTCTGGGACCCTTAGAGAAATGTTTAGGAGGGGAATTTAAGTTTATATGTAGTCCTTGAATATTTTCCCATTGAGGATATGTGACCGCCATGGCTAAAATTTTACTACATAGTAGGGAAGGCCAATCCAAATCAGAAGATCAACTACATGTGTAGCTAATTGCATAAACTTGAATGGAGTCCTGAAAAAATTTGAGACTTCTACATTTTTCAGCAAGAGATTAAGGGAACCACCAAGTTTTATGAAAAGGTGGCTCTTGATAAAAAATTTGATGACATCTAGGAGAATGCGCATCTAGATGGAGAAAGGTCTCTAAACCCTTCAATGTCAGAGCAACAATATAGAAGGGAAGGGATTTCTACAGAGCTCGGAGAAGAAGTAACTCTAAATCCCCCTGCCATTGAGGAGGATCCAATGCATGAAGAAGATATCGGTAAATATCCTGCACAGTAGGAGGATTCATCGTGCAAGCTTCGGAGCCATCTAGCTCCTCTAAATCAACCATAAAGCGGCCAAGGACTACTAGTAGTAGAAGGTAGGCCATTATAGACCTTGATGATTCTTCGGATGAAAAATGGCCACGAACAAGAGAATCCAGTGGAGAGGAAGAGCAGCAGTTGGAGGAAGTGGTTGTATCATCTGCAGCTCATCACAAGCCTCGGGTATCATTTCTTCCCTCTTCTCTTTCTACTATGTCTCTAGTCTCTTCTTTGTTTTCCCCATCTTTTTCATCTGCACTAGTTTTCTCTATTGTTGGATATCCCGAGCAGTCGAATCCTTCCCCTCCTGGTTTCCCACTTTCATCCTCTACTTTTCATCCCTTACCCAGAGCACAATTTGGTGTCTATGATGGGCTCATGAGCCAACAATTCTTATCCCCAAGGCCTAGCCCTTCAGTTGCTGCCTCACCAACCTTTCCTTATACCACACTGTCATCCTCTCTAAGGGGCCAATTCATTCCACCATTCTCCCCAGCCATTATTACAAGGCCTAGAAAAACCACTGATGTGTTGAGTATGCTGTCTTTCCCCTTAACAGTCCCTCAAGAGTTTCCCTTTTTTGGTGGCCTGAGTATATCTTCCCAAGAATATTTCTCGCAGGTGGAGGTAAATAAGAGCACCTGAGCTAGTCGAATGCAAAAGAGGAGACAAAAGCATGCAGGTAGGTAGGTAGAGCCTCTCTTGCAAACTGTGTTCAATGAGAGCAAAAATTCATTAATGTTTACAAAGATCACTCCCAATGTGATTAAACCAGTACGAGAAATGCTACCAAGTGATTACTCTATCAACACCATTGGGTTAGACTTGCAACAGGCTCATCTATGGGATAAGGTTGAGCTAATGGAGGCGACTCAAAAGATAGTAACCACTAATTACCTCAAGCTCAATCGCTAGGCAAGGAAGAGAGAGGAGTGAATTTTGGAGCTAAACGGAAAGGTCGATATCTAGGTGAACAAGTATAAAGCCCAAGAAAATGAAATAAGTCACCTGGAAAAGGAGAGGGATGCTTTTGAAAGCTAAATCAAGGAGCTGCAAGTTATGAGCATGAAGATTATCCCAACCCTCCAACATGAGGTTGAATAAAGTCAAGAAAATGAAGAAAAGCTCCACGCTGAGTCCATACAATTGAGTGAAGGTATGAAGGATCTCCGATAGAGCACAAATGATGAAATAAATGAAATGAATGCCAATTTAGAGTTGGAGATTCAGAAAAAAAAAGTGGGCCAAATTGGCCCTAAAGGAAAGGAAAAAGGAAATTTTCACTCTAAGAGAACAAGTGTCTACATTGGACAGAAGCCTATCGGAGCTAAAGGTAGACTTAAGCAACAGAGAAGTAGAGTTGAATATCTTGAAGACCCAACCTCTTGCACCATAGATGAGCTCATTGGAGATCACCAAGGAGTTATATGTGTCATACTGGGATAAATTCAAGGCATTATTCCTTACTCTATAGCCCACCCTAAAATTTATGGCGCAGGTAGCCAACCTATGTGAAATAGTAGGTGAATCAATCCAGCAGATACAAGAGGTAACTTATGATAAGGTTCTGGAAGCCAGGATTTTGTTGGGAAAATTGTATACATCTTCCGATGAGGCTCTAAATGGCATGGGTATTGAGGACCGAACAACAGCGGCCATGGGCATAAGCATCCTCATTTCTATGCATGAGGTTTTCCAGCAAGTGGCAGAATGTAGGGCTAGGTTGAACCAGGTTACTAGTGATATGCGGGTAAAGTTTTCCTGCTTAATTCAAAGAGGCCTCCCTTCACCCTTTATTGCAGATCAGGCAGTAGTAGGTGTTGAACACATTGTTGTAAAAATCAAGGAGAAGAAGCAGGACCTTTTTATCTTCCAATATTTTAATCACTCCCTGACCATCAAGAAGATTGAATGGATTCTGCATCAATTGGCACAACTCTTCTTCCAATAGGAATTAGAGATGAAAATATCTAGCAGACTTACTTTCAAGGCAATTATCGATCTCAAATTAGCACATGAAAATCTATAACCTCTCTTCGCGCCATGAAATGAGGTCTGGACCGGTCTACAAGCTACCCTCTTGAGGTTGTGAGCAATTATGGGATGCTGAACTGAGGTTTCTGGAGTTCTTCATTCCGCAAGTGAAATGTCCCTGTGAGTCGCCACACTGTTTAAAAATGAAACGCTTGCCTTCACGGTTTTTATTTTTATCTTCGCAGCCATTCCTTACCTCTAAATCACTCACAACCTTCAGCAGGTTCCACGTGGCTTCCTCTTGAAGCTTTTTTTTTTCATAGCACTTCACTTTTTTCAGTCTCCATCTACACGACACGTGTCTTTCTTTGGCCACTTTTTGAGTTGGGCCCACCTTGCAGTTTCTATCACTCAACGTTTCCCATGTGGCTCCCTCTTGGAGCTTTTCACTAGGTGTCGCTTTGTCTTTTTGTTGGGCCCCCTCTACTCGATGTGTGGTAGTTCTTTGTGTGCCAGTTATCTTGGAGTTGTTGTTGCACCTTTCGTACTCACTTGTTGCCGCATTTTCTTCTACGGTGCCACATTTTCATTTTTGCTACTACATGGTTTTTTGTTCTCTACAACGACATTGTTGGCATGCTCCTGAGCAATTGTTGTTTTTAGTGGTGGCTTGAGGTGATCTGGGGCATCGATTTTTGCTCATGACTTTCTTTCTTTGTGGTTATTCAAGTGGTGGACTGGCTTATTTATGTGGCCATTTTTCTCTTTTATTGGTTGTTGTTAAGTTGCTAAAAGCTCTCGAGCATTGGGAAAAGCCTTTGTAATATTTTTATTAAACTTGAAGATTGCAAACTGTGACAATCAATTCGGCCTTTCTAATTTTCATGCATTTAGTAAGACTGTTATTCTGTGCTATTATTTTCCTATAATGTATGAATGCCTATTCTTCAAATTTTGTGATCTTTCATAGCTAAATAAATACAGATCATGTTTCTCGACTCCTCTATGTTGGCTAAGGTTATGTTAGATTATTCTATGAAAATTAGAGTGTATTTGTTATGTTTAAAGTGCTTTTGAGAAAATTTACTTGATAAACAACATTTTGATGGTCCGGGCCTTTGCATCCTACACCGTGTTCTAGTAAATTTGTCTATGATTTTGGTGCATCACATGTAGTTTAGATTTCATGTTTTTTTATCTTTCTAACCTTTTACCTCCCCCACTAAATGAAGAGATGGCTTCGATAAAATCATGGAGGTCACTTAGCTAGCACACTATGTCCCACAATAGCTAAGTTTCCCATAAGACTACTACTACCTGCAAAATCCTGCTTCAAAAGACATCAATGAAAAAATTAATGACAACACCATCAAACAAATCCATACTTGCAACATGTAGCTCTGCTAAGGTATAGTGTTAGTAAAGGTTAGCCAAAACACCATTGAAGATGTTTGAGTTGACAAATTTTTGAAAAATTTAGAAAAAATCAGGAAATAATCCCGATAAGTCAATTTGATGGTCAAAAATGCTATGGAGTTGACGGAATTGAGTTTGGAAGTGTTACAGACGTGTACGGGTCATTAGAAGTTGGAAGGTTTAGCAGCCAATAGACAAGATCAGAAGAAATGCCACCCAAACCCTAGGTATAAATAGTAATTAGGTTGAAAACCAATTCATTTGCACCCTGAAGAGTTGAAGAATTGAGAAAGTTGCTCTGAGTATTGGATGAAGATGGCTCCCATTCCATATGCTTCATATCGAGGTTATCAGATCCAGGCGTATAGACAGCCAATAGATGTAGGACCACCGATATGTACCCCAAATCGAGCTTTTGGCACGTAAATTTTAATTCACAAATGAGAACTTTTGGGATCGACACATATGCTATCGTACGCAATGCATTTGCTTGTAGAATGACACATATGTTAAATCAAACTTAGGTTAGGTTAGGTGATGTAGGTATGCAACACATATGAATTAAAATGCACCACATTTGTATCTGGGAGTTGCATATGCATGTAGGGAAAAAGCATGTAGGATAATGCACCACATTTGTATTGTTGAAATGCATTTGGATTTGTTAGAAAAGGTTGGATTTTATGCAATGCATATGAGATATGCGACACAAATGATTGTAATGCAATGCATTTGTAGGAATCCACTGTATTTGTGATAGTGAGCCCCATATGGCTGGTAAAGTTTTTGAAAAAAATTCAAATTAAAAACTTGAAAAACTTGACATCATGGTTGAAATGCAGGTTGTGTTAGATCTGATCTATACACAGGAGACATGTCCAGATACATTTGAGTTGAGATCCCAATTGGTCAATGATGAGACACTATTACTATGGAGACTCAGACTATAGCATGTGCTAACTATGCCCACGATTCAGGAAAATAGAGGCATGCTGACAGCATTGTGTGAGCTATGGCATTCTGATATGTTGTCGTTTCATCTACCGACTGGTGAGGTGACTGTTACCTTGGAGGACGTCTATAGGATACTGAGACTTCCTATCAGAGGAGATTAGGTGATGTATGATACCTAGCATATATTTAATGAGCTTGCTAGATTTTATCAATATGATGATATTAGTAGGCTAGGTATTGAGCAGTATGAGATTAGGTGGCAGGTGTTGGTGGATAGGTATGAGAGGATCGACTGTATCCTATGCACATTGATAGGAGGTATAGTCCTTCTAGATTGACAGGGTCATGGTTTTCTTGTCAAGTGGGGAGAGATGCTAGTGGGGATGTTGGAGAGAGAGACTATGTATGCTTGGGGTTTGTGCTTATTGGGCATGTTATACTTCCACTTACATGACATAGTGTATAGAGACACATAGTTGATGAGCTGTGGAACTACTCTTTTGATGGTTTGGGTGTGGGAGAGGATATTTATGTTTTTTCCTCTGGTTACAATAGAGTGGGAGGCTATATCTCCATATGTTTTTTGGTACATGGGAAACATTACTCAGAGCCATGTGGGAGATACAAGATTTTGGAGACATGCACTAGATATTTTGGATCAGTTCACTTGGAGGCCATACATAGATTGTGAGAGATGGTTTGATGAGGATGAGCATTTGAATTTCTATAGGCAGACATAGTAATTGATTGGGAGGACTATTTTGAGCATTCATATCATTGGGAGACACTTGCCAGATTGGGTTTTGAGACAGTTTGGGGAGGTTCAAGATGAGCCTAGAGGTAGAGCAGAGTTTGCTTGTTCATCCAAAGAGGTTCCACATTAGGGGCCTATGATTCTAGTTGCTACTAGAGAGGCAGATATTTAGGCACTACAACCATTATAGTGGGGTTGGAGAGATGGAGTAGCGGATCCTAGGACTACAGCTACGTATGACACATGGTGGGTAGAGCATGGTCCAATTCCGTACACAGATCTAGATCAGCCGACACCAGTTGAGAGATGAGGCATAGGGCTAAGAGGATAGCATAGAGGGAGAGGTGGTGGTAGAGGTGGTAGTAGGGGTGGTGGTGATGATGGAAAATGTGGTGGTGGTAGGCAAGGATGGAGAGGTCAGAGAGGTGGACAAGTAGGTGGACTATCACCTATTCAAGAGGTAGAGGTGAAGGATGTGCCGATGATGGACCTCAGAGGTGGAGTAGAGGCATAGGTTGGAGATGAGCATGTTGCTAAGGAGGAGTAGCAGAGGAGCATCCATAGGTAGAGGTTGGTGGAGAGGACCTTGTAGAGGATGAGGAGGCAGATATGGATATTGATCCTCTTGGTATTCTAGTAGGCTATGGGGAGGATGATATTGAGGAGGAGATACCTATGGAGGAGTAGGACAAAGAGCTCCAAGATTGGATTGTTGAGGGGCGACGGGATGAGGAGGCTCCTACTGATAGTGACAGGGAGGATTTGGACAAGAGGTTGAGACTGGTCACAACAAAGCTTGATGCCATGCAGATAGAGAGAGATAGTGCTTTTATCGAGAGAGATCAGGCTATAGCTTAGAGATAGGAGATAGAGCAGTAGTTTACAGAGGTTAGATGCCTTTGCAGTGGCACTTCATTTGATGGTATGGTACATGAGCTAGCCAAATCAATAGAGAGAGATACCTATTATAGGGATTTATATGAGTCAGTGGTGCCATCAGAGAGATGAGCTCCTAGCTTTTTAGAGGGTCACAGCCAGAGATCACGGAGCAAGAGTCATACTAGGACACATAGTATAGAGGGTGCGGTAGGACCACCAAGGGTGGGTCTTTATGATAGGCCTTCCACCTCATAGAGAGTACCTTTGAGGTAGTTTCCTCCACCTTCACCATGTGATAGTAGTGGTAGTGGGACACATTGATACTATTATATATGTACACACTGTATTTTGATCAGAGAGCCTGCAAGCTCGTTTTTATTTATGGATACATTTTGACATTGTATTGTGCCACGTTATTTTGAGCGATATATATGATTTTTGGCAACTTCTATATGATATGCAACTCTATTTTATTGTGATGCATTGCTTCTATATGATTATGTTTCCTAGATGATGTATGTATATGTGTTATGAATGAATATTTTTACATTTGATGAGTTTATGCAGTCTATGATGCTATGATGATTCTATATGATGATGGATGCAATGTTCTATATGATGCTATTTATATGTGATGGTGAAATGTATGTAATGTTTCCATTATGTACCTTATGATGATGGAATGCCTATTATGCAATGATATCGTAAATATGTAATGAAGATGTTAATGCAATGTAACTATATGAAATTTTTATAGAATGTATGCAAATGTAGATTATCTAATGTTTTTGTTGTGTCACAGGACTTTATCATTATTTCAAACAAGATAAATTTTAGCACGGATGATTCTAGAATGTTAGTAAGAAACAACGAAGGTTGATTGAGTAACATATGATCTTTGATATTTTACCAAATATGCTATGCTTGCTTTTTTTATCATCATTGCATGGGACATGACACAAATGGATAGTACACACCATGATATGAGATAGACCATAGTGTACAAAATAATTCATTTGTGAAAACCAGATAGTCATAGACAAGGAGTATCTTAACTCATACTAAGTACAAGATTGCCCCAGTCATTTTGTCGAGACAAAACACATACAACAAAAAATAAAAGATGAGTCATGAGACATCATTGCTCCTCTAAATCCTTGATAGGACATCCTTGAGAAAAATAGTTACATAACTCAAAAACCAAAGTTAAAAAGATAGTTGACAGACAACAGCCAAAGAAAAAGAGTCCTGAGACATCCTTGCTTCTCTAAATCCCTCAAGGGACATCCTTGAGAAAGATAGCAACTAGAGTGATTCACAAATCGATGCAAAGATAAGACAAAATAAGATATAAAGTCATAAATCCAAATAAAAGTATTCGCCAAAACTTGATCTTGTGGGATTGTTTGATTTTTTTATGTTTGACATAGCGTAATGTGAGGGATGACACATACCACAATAAGATGTTGAGTCTGGTTTCAACATGGTGACTATCTATGTAAGGCATGAAAAAGCCTAGTTTTAGAAAGACACATGTCATATAAGATGTTGGAGCCTAATGACGTTGATGTGACAAGCTACATGAGGCTATGACAATTTGACGATGTTCATTGACAAGAAAGACATATCTTGCTAAGACATAAGTTGATCACTTTGACAATGTGTTTGATATTGACTTGATGACAGTTTGAGATGTTGCCTTGTTTGATGCATGACTTTTTTTGATTCCTTAACTGATTAAAAGTGTGTGTGTGTGTATGTTGAAAGTGTATGACTTGAGATGATACCATAAAGGACTGACCTAATGCAGCCTCAGGGGCTCATCGATTGATTAGCCTTGCCTATGTTGTACACGCAGAGACCCTGTAGTTCAACCAAAATTTAACTGACCTAATTGACTGAAGATATGTATTAAGTTGATGAAATGGAATGTGTGTGATAGTGAATGTTAATGAACCCTATTGGACTGACCTAGTGTGGTCTCGAGAACTCATCAATTGATTAGCCTTGCCTAAGTTGTACATGCAAAGACCTCGTAGTTTGACATGACCAATGACTTTGAATGTACAAAGAGTCATGATTTTAATGTGTGTGAGACAAGACAAACCTAGAAAAATAGACCTAATGCCTCAGGGGCACATCAACTAATGGCCTTGCCTACGTCCAGTCGTAGAGGCAATGTAGTTTGACTATGTCTACGACTAACTTAACACAACTGACTCTGACTTTGTTTTTGGGATTTTCTGACATGTTTTGATTATTTTGTGTTTGAAGTTTTCTAATGTTTTTGGATTTTTTTCAGGACATTTTCTGATGGTGTGATGCTATGTACAAGGTCTTCATGGTACAGAACAAGGATTTTCCCCCAGTCAGGAATAAGACTTGTGAGATGGAGTGGGAAATGTGATGGAATGGACTTGATGTCAATTGTTTCAAGAAATGGATAGGACAACCATTTATTATGAGGAATGGTGTAAAATTCTGATTGGAATGATGGAAGACAAAAGAGAGAGTTTGACTACACATGGCGCTTGTTTGCTAGGTTTTCACCATGGTACTTATCCATAGCGCCATCAAAGTGGTTTTCACTATTGGATGGATTATTTCTCTTTACTATTTTTTTGATTTTTTCAATTTTTTTGGTGTTACAAAGATGCCTATTTTCCAGGTTTTCATCAAGGTAACCATGTTTTTGTTTTTTTCATTTTTTTGTATTTTCTTGATTAAGACAAAGACTCTCAAAAGATACACATAGAACCTCTTCAGATGCAGGTTGTTGATTGGTGAAAAAATTGGCTCTCCTTCAGGGGTAGAGAGTTGGTACGCTCCTGATCCAAAAGCTTCCATCACAATATAAGGCCCTAACCAGTTAGGTTCAAACTTACCTGGCTTTTCTCGTTCAGCTTGATTCTTGGGATTCTCCATTAAAACCAAGTCAACAATGTCAAAGTGTCTATTTAGAAATTTCCTATTATAGCTATGACGAAGACGATTCTGATATGCTTGCAAATTATCTAGTGCTTTTTGTCTTCATTCATCCAGTAACTCTAGCTCTTGTAATCTGAATACATGGTATTCCTCATCATCAATGTGACCTTTCAAGGATACCCTCAAGGAAGGAATTTCAACCTCGATAGGTAAGATAGCTTCATACCCGAATACTAGGGAGTATGGAGTAGCGCCAGTAGCAGTACAGATTCTTGTGCGGTAAGCCCATAAGGCAGGATTTACTTGTAGGTTTTAGTCTTGACCAGCATCATTGATAGTCTTCTTTAGGATTATAATAATGGTTTTATTAGATGCCTCAGCTTGGCCATTACCTTGTGGGTAATATGGGGTGGAAAAATGATGTTTGATATGGAACTCTTCACATAGATGGTGTATTTATTGGTTTTTGAATGGGCAGCCATTATCTATGATAATGGATTGGGGTACAACATACTGACAAATGATATAGTTTAGGATAAACTTGGATATTTGTGTGTTGGTGATGTAGGTCATGGGAATAGCTTCAATCCATTTGCTAAAGTATTTGGTGGTGGTAATGATGAATTTATGGCTATTGGATGATGGAGGATGTATCTTACCTATGAGGTCAAGTCCCCATTGGCCAAAGGGCCATGGCAATGTAATCAAATGAAGCTCCTGTGCTGGTGCTCTTATCAAATCTCCGTGTATCTGACATTGTCTAAATTTCTTTACAAAGATACATGAGTCTTTTTCCATTGTAGGCCAATAATAACATAATCTCATAATCTTATGGGCTAAAGTAGGACCACTCAAATGGGATATGCATATACCCTTGTGTACCGCTCGCAAGGTTATTTGTGCTTCTTTAGCATCGAGACATCTCATTAGGGTTTTATCAAAGGTAGGTCTATATAGGGTATCTCTGATGATTGTGTATTTAGCTGACTTACAGATAGTGGTTATGTTTTGGTTATTTGACAGGTCTAGTGGTGAGGTTTGGTCATTTAGATAGTTGAATATGTCTTTATACAAAGGTGAAGTAGGACCAACAATTGTACACACCATTGTAGAATCGAGGACATCATAGGCGGGGACTAACAACTGTTCAACCAAAACCTCAAACTTAGGCACATTGCTCGAAATATCCAATAAGGAATCCATGGTTGCCATAGCATCTACAACCCTATTCTGAATATGTGGTATTTGTTGAAAGGTAATGTCATAAAATTACTACTTGAAACTATTGTCCATGCAATTGTAGGGGGAAATTTTTTCATCCTTAGTCTCATAATCATCATTTACTTCCTGGACTACAAGCTGAGAATTGCCAAAAACATGTAGACTCTTTATCTTCCACTGTGCTGCCATTTTTAATCCTATCACTAAGGCTTCATACTCTTCTATGTTGTTGGTGCAAGGGAAAGCAATCCTAAATGATTTAGGAATGGTATCGCCCTGAGGTGTAACAAATAGGATACCTTCTCCTAAACCACAATTTGTATGTGACACATCAAAGTATAATTTCCATTCGGTTCTAGTGTCAACTGTGAAGATAAATTCATCACGAAAATCTGCCACTAAAGGATGGTCTACCTTCATAGGTAAATTTGCTAACTGATCTACAATCACTTGTCCTTTTATAGCCTACCTCTCCACATATTGGATGCTATACTCGCTAAGTATCATAACCCATTTAGCCAATCAGCCTGTTAATGTTGCTTTACTTAGGAGATATTTGAGGGGATCAATCTTTGCGACCAAATTTTTTGAGGAGTAAAGACTACCGCAAGACAAGCATGTTCTATGTTTCTATAATTTAATTCATATCCTACCAAGGTATGAATAATGTAGTACACGACTCTCTCATGACCTTGATCATCATTTTGTGCGAGAAAAGCTCATAATGTTTACTGAGTTGCTGAAATGTATAGTGTTAACGATTTTCCATCTGTAGCTGGCATTAAGACAGGTGGAGTGAGCAAATAATCCTTGATTTGTTGGAAAGCTTCCTGAAATTTAGGTGTCCACATAAATGGTACTCCTTTCTTGAGTAAATGTTGAAATGGGTGTATTTTGTCTGACACTTGTACAATGAAATGCCTGATGGACTATAATCTTCCCTATAGTGTTCTTAGTTGACCAATGCTGATAAGAGGAGGCATTTCTATGATAGCTCTTCCCTTATCTAGATCTACTTCAATGCCTCTTCTGGAAATGATATACCCTAGAAGTTTCCCTGATTTCGCTCCAAAGACACACTTCTTTGGATTTAGCCTAACGTTTTAATTCTCTAGCCTCTGGAATATCTTGTCTAGAACCTTCAAATGATATGCCCTTGTTTATCATTTAGCTATAATTTCATCTACATAATATTTCATGAGAGTATGTACAAAGTCATGGAAAATCATAGTCATTGCCCATTGATAGGTAGCTCCTGCGTTCGTAATCCCAAAAGGCATAACATTCTAATAGTATGTGCCCCATGGACACATGAACATTGTCTTGTGTTGGTCTTCAGCTACAATTTTGATTTGGTTATATCCAAAGAAACCATCCATAAGGGATAGCATCTTGTATCCTACTGTAAGATCTACTATAATGTCTATGTTCAGCAGAGGGAAGTCATCCTTAGGACATGCCTTGTTGATGTCTCTAAAGTCTATGCAAATGCTGATTCCCCCAATTGGTTTAGTCATTGGCACAAGATTTTAAATCTAGTCTGCATAGTCTATAGTTCTTATAAATCCAACATCCAAGAGTTTCTAAAGTTCTTCTTTGACCAATAGAGCGATTTGTGGATGCATTTTCCTTAACTTCTGTTTGATTGGTTTAATACTTGGCTATAATGGTAGATGGTGCAATATTAGGTCTAGATCCAGCCCAAGTATGTTAACATATGACCACGCAAATTTTATCTGTCTTTTTATGAAGAAGTCCTTAAACTCAGGTTGTTCTATCTCTGTTAATGATGCTACAAAGTATATGTTCCAAGGGTTTTCTTCTCTATTTATGTTGACTTCAATAGACTCTTCTACTAGTATTGGTGACTTTTCCTATTCCACAAGGAGAATGTTTAAACCTCCATCCTTGGGTGTCTCAAAGAGGTTTTCGCCCTTGGATACATCATTTATTTTGAGTGTTTCTTTGTCCAAAGGCACCTTTTGGTTTTCACCTAGGGACTCGTCATTTTTCTCATTTTCATCATTTTTCTTTTTATTTTCATTTTTGCGACTAGAGGTGTAAATAGACTCCCCAAAATATGCTTTATCATCCAATACTATGGTAAAACCAACTTTATGATCCCCTCTTGGTATGCCTTCTCGAAGTCCCATGAACTTAGCTATTGCTTTGTCGTTCTCAAATGTGTCTATGATGGGTGTACCTTGTTGATCCCAGTCGATAAGTTTGGGATATATGAGAGGCATGTCATCATTGGAGTTATCAAAGGTGGAAGTTGATAAGGTGAATATAGAGTGGTTGACATGGTCACATAAGTTTTGAACTAACTCCTTCTTATTCTTTTTCCTATGGGTAGGTAAAATTTGATATGGGACTATTGTAAGGGTTGAGTCATCAGAAGATGGTTTGTTAGGTGCCCAAGATGCATGATCAAGGGTTTCCCAATAATAATGTTTATGCCATTCTTCTTTGGACAAGTGCTTCCTATGACGGGGACTAGATGGTTTTGGTACGAGTTTTATCATTAGGTCCAATTCTCCAAATAGAGTATCTATGTTCATGGTACTAGTAGAGGAAAGGGAATCCCATTCACAATCGCTTGAGTTAGGAGATTCATCATAAACTGGGGGAAGTGGTTTGGGAGATATCTATATGTTTGCACAAGCACTCAATTCCTCTTTAAATGGTGATGAAGTACTAGGAAACCCATTTCTAAGCAGTTGAAACCCTAGCCCTAGGTATTTCGGTTGTGGTGAGATAGTGATCAGTTTCCTCCTTCCATTTTGATGTAGTCCTAACCCACTATGCCCATCATAGCCTTTTCTTTGCATTATCTTAAAGCCTTTTTCCATATTGGTCTTTAGCTATTTGAATAGATGGTGAGGGGTATTCATTTTCTTCTTGGTACAACCAGGAGGTAATATCATCTTCATCCACAACTTCTTCACTTAACTCTCCCCATTTGGTCAATGTCATTGTAGGGGGAACATGAAATGTGACTACTGACTATCTTCTATCCAGCATGGGTAGACCATATGCCTTAGGTGGAACCAGTTGACTGACATAGTAGGATGCCTTCATGTAATATTCTCCACAACCTTTGTCTTGGATCTCGACCTTAGGAGTGGATGATGATGTTTTGAATGAAATCAACTTGGTAAGATGTGATGGGTCAATGTATAGGGATAAAGTAGATGATGAAGCTTCTTGGTTAACTTGTACTTGTCATTGTGGAATCTCGCTTAGGATTGTACAATATTGAAAAGGATATGGATCACCATCAATCATGATCTTAGTGCCATTATATGGGAATTTAAGATATTGGTGATATGTGGAAGGTATGACTTTCATTATGTGTATCCAAGGTCTACCTAACAATAGGTTATATGGAAGGGTGAGATCCAAGACTTGGAAGTTGGTGTTCATAATTGTTGGGCTAATTCTGATAGGGAGTGTGACAACTCCTTTGGATGATCTTTCCTCATCATCGTAAGCCTTGATGACTATACTCTTAGAGGTTTCCACGCATTCTTCTGAGAAACCTAATGCCTTAACCAATTTTAGTGTACATAGGTTCAAACCTGCTCCTCCATCTACCAAGACTCATCTGACTTTGGTTTGAAAGACTAGGACTTCAAGACGTAATGGGTCATTACGATCAAAATTTTTGGTTGAGTAATCTTGTTGGGAAAATGTGGCATGATGTGAGTTGGTTAAATAGCCCACCATTTCTTCAAAATGATTGACATCTAAGTTTGTAGCAATAGTCATGTTTTGTAAAGCTTTGTCAAGAATGGCTTGATGCTTACGTGCTAAAGTTAATAGTTCCAAAATGGATATTTGTGTGGGGTTTTACTCAATTGATCAAGGAGATTGTACTTAAACTTGGAGGACTATGTGGGTGGCTCAGAAGAAGGACCTAGAAGAATTATCTTAGTTCTTCATGTGTTTATATCACATTCTGGATGCTTCTTAATGACGATGGTATGGAAATTTTAATGTGCAGCTCGGAGGTGATTTATGATCATTCCTTTACCGTAGTCATACTTGGTATTGGTATAATTGGCTGATGGATTATTCTTGGTTCCCGAATTGGAGGCTTTTCCTTTCGTGTGGTCATGTAATGGGTCTATGAAGACCTTATGATCACTGTTCATGGTATTTTTCTGCCCATTGACCTCTATGGTTCCATTTTCAACAAAATCCTATATAATATTCTTCAGTTGTTGACATTGTTGTAGGTTGTGTCCTTTTATTTGATGATAGTCACAATAGGCGTTGTCATCCCAGCATGAAGGTTTAGACTATCCAAGATCATATTCTCTTGGTTCCAAACATTTATTAAGATCATGTTTAATCAAATATTTGAAATTTGTCTCGATTGATTGCCTCAAAGGGGTAAATTCACGTGTAGGAAATCTCCTTTGCGGTCGTTGTGAATTTTGGACAAATTTTTTTGTTTGATTTCGACTATTCATTATTTCTTGATTGGAATTGTAACCTCTAAGTGTGATAAATGGTCCCATATGTATTGTTTTAGCATCAACAATGTCATCATTTGTAAATTTTAAAATTTTAGAGCAGAATTTGTTTCTATTATTGGGTGTGTTTTCATGTTGAACGACTAGATTTCTGCCTGGTACTTTTATTTCTCCTTTGTCAATAAGGCCTTTTTCAAGGATGATTCCCTTTTGTACCAAGTCTAGGAATGAAATACAAAAATGTATTCTTAAGTCACCTCTTAGTTTTGGATTGATGTTTTCAAGAAATATCATGACCTTCTATTTTTTTGGGTATTTCAATTGGACATCTACTAGCTAGACTTCTCCATCTCTGGAAGAAACTGGTGAAATTTTCACTATCTTCTTGTGTTGTGTGGCACAAGGTAGCTATTGTTACCTCATTGTCTACATTAAAGGAAAAGTGTTTGACAAAATTCTCAGCTAATTCACCCTAGGATCATATGCCATATGGTAATTTAGAAAACCATTCCAGTGCTATCCCGATAAGGGTTCGTAAAAATAGTCTCATCAAGTATGTGGGGTCATATGATATGTCAATGCATGTCATTGAGAATTCTCTAATGTGTTCCAAAGTATTTTCCCTCCCATTATACTTAGGAAAATTTGGTATGATGTATCCATGGGGGAATGGTGTCATGTAAAGCGCTTTGTCAAATGGACATGGACATAGATCTTATGCTGAGATAGTTCGTTTGCCTAACATAGACATGTTGTCCATTTGTTGTTGAAGCATTTGCATTTGGTTTTGAAGACAAATCTACTTGTGTCAAGGACATGTTGTTTGCATTGTTTAGATCAATGTAGGTGTTTTGAAATGTCGTGTTCTATGATGGGTTGTGATTTGGTGAGGGAATATATCCTGTTAGAATGTTCTGATTCGGATTGGGGATATTTCATGTCTGAATGTTCTGATTTGGATTGGGAATATTTCCTATCTGAATGTTCTAATTTGGATTGGGAATATTTCCTGTTTGAATGTTTTGATTTGGATTGGAATATTTCCTATCTGAATGTTCTTATTTGGTATAGGAATATTCATGCCAACTTTGGATCTCTTACCAGTCATGTTGGTGCCAAAGGGGTTTCATGAAGATGCTCCTGAAGTAAATTATAAACCTTGTGTTATGTTGAAAGGGGTTGGGTTCACAATTGACAATGTTTGAGTTGGTATACCAATTGGTATTGTTGCGGTGATTTGGGGAATATAAACACTTGACGTCACAATTTGTATTGGTTGAGTAGATGGTGTTTTAAAAGTATGAATATCAAATCTTGGTGGTAGTGTGGCACCTTCTACTAGCAACTTTGCTAGATATCATTGGGGATTATTTTCCAAACACTCATCCATAAAGGATGCAAATTCAGGATCTTGTACGACAACATCTATGTCTTCAATATAAATTTGTCCATGTGTGTCTCTAGTGACATTTTTTTCAAGCAAGGGTTTGTGTGGTATTTATTTCCCTGATGGTTGATTTCTGAAAGGATTGAAAAATTTGTTAGGGTCTGACATTGTTTAATGTTTCTTTTGAGACCTTATTTCAACCATGAAAAGTTTCTCAAAATGGGGTAATGCAAACTATGTCTAAAAACCAGTATGTCCTATTTCTATGTTTTTTTGGATTTTCTGACAATAAAGGATGTTGCTAAACATTTCTAAAATGATGTATACTAAGATGACATATGGTAGGATGGACAATATGAAAAATCTCAAGTAGATTATGACGGTAAATGATTCTAAAATGGGTATAACCTACCACCTATGGAATAAATGCATGCAATGATTTGAGTTGACTAAGGAATCTGATTGTAGGACAAAGATAGTTGACAAGGTGAATTTCCCAAACTAGACTATTGAGCTAGAAATATTCACAAATAGGACTAGGTTCAATGATGAGGACAAATCAAAACATGAACATATCCAATGATGAGGAAAGTTATCTATTATGCGATATGCAATTTCCTAGGAAGTATCTATATGCATGCAATTTAGGATGACTATGACTAAGACGTATATGACACCTAATGATGCAAGGTTTTGAGAAAATGTTTTCTAGTTTCTGTCCAAGGTAGATCTTAAGAAACATAAGTGAAAATGACAATTATGTGTTCGGACTTGATTTGTAGTTTTCTCAATTTTATGTTGACAGTCAAATGCAGTTCACCTATCAAATGCAGTTCTAAGTTTGATAGATGCATTTCAGGTTTTTGATGCGGTGATTTGACTAAAAACAGGTTTTGAATATCAACTGGTAATTTTGACTTGTGATAGATGCGCTTTGCTTTTTGATAGATGTGACTCACAGTAACAGTTACGACTCAGAATATGGATTTTGTGAACCTAAACTTGTTGATAGACACATGCAATTTTTTTGTTTGACAGATGCGGCTTACATATACACATGCGACTCAAATTTTGATAGTTGTGGCTTAGAATATTTAAACTATGAAACTAGACTTTGTTGATAGACACATGTGGTAATTAAAATGATAGTTGTGACTCGCTAGGATAGATGTGGTTCTGAAAATTACAGTTGCAACTTTTGTTGATAGTTACGGTTTTCTGAAGATGATTTTCAACTGACTCCATTTGATGATCAAGTTTTTTGAAAAATACAAAAAAAACAATCACATAATTCAATGTATTTTTCATTTTGTGGTGATAGATCTGTTAAAACCAAAAAACATTTACAACCTAGGATTTTTGGACAATATTTTCTGAGTTCTTACTTGGATAAATCCAGCTATGCATATTCAAGGTAGATGACTAGTAGCTTGACCCCACTGGCTCCCCTCCATGACACTCACTTCTACGAGGTAGCCAAGCTACTATACCCATGAAACTACAATGGCATACATCTCATCTCCACACATGAACCGTAAGAATGTAAGATGACTTCATAGGTCTAAACCTGCTACACCAACAAATAGATACAATTTTGGAAAAACTATAACATGGTTTTTAGTAAGGGAATTCCATTCATGTGGCACCATCCAGTATGGTGAGAGACCATTTATGCCCTTCTTGTCAAAATAGTGAGTGTGATTTCTGGGGTTTCTCCCACAAATCCATTTTTATATACCAGGTGGAATTTGCTAACTAAAGCATGTTACCGGTCTAAGTCATCTTGGGGTAAGTACTTTTTCCCACCAAGACAGGCCCAAGTTCTAAAGTTAGTAACAATTTCTCTTACACCCAGGATCACATGATTACGTAAGGGGAGAGGATACTTTGATATACCAAATTGTAAAGGGTGAAAAAATGTGCTTTCACACCAGACAAAGAAAACACTGATTCTTTTTAATCCAAATGAAAATAATTTATCTACCAAACATAAAGTTTTTTAAATAAAACAAAGTCATTAGGTCCTGCATGCAAACTGATCAGTAGTTTATTTTTGTGTCTTCGGCTTTTGTCTTGCAAAAAATATTGGTTTTTGGTTTTATTCGATCTTCTATGCTTCATCCTGCAAAAACTAAGCTACTCCTCTAAACATAGCTGCAAACAAACATTAGCGAAAAAAATGAAATAACACTAAAAACAAAAATTGAAAACATGAATGTACATAAGTGAATAAAAAAATGCAAAAAACTATTACCAGGTAGATGCGGCTTTTCGAGCCACAAATGTGGTGCGATGTTGACAGGTGGATGCGGTTCGTGTTGATAGGCAGATGCGGTTTGAAATGTTGACAATCGGATGTGGTGCACAGTGTCACAGATGCGGTGCAGAATGGAAGATGTGTTGTGGAATGGATCAGATGCGGCTTGCGAATACAAATATGTCATTTATTTGAGCGGATGCAGTGTGCCGTACGATAACTTGCAAAATAAAAAATGGAAAGACAAAAATTATGCGTGAATTTGAAGCGTGTTCACATCGGATTCACCAAATGTAACGTAGATTTTTTGGAGAGATGTTCTACAAACTGATTAAGATGATCAAATCTAACAAATAATCTAAATAAAAACAACAAAGAACAAGTAAATGAACATAATTAAACTAAACAAATCAATTGGAAAGCTCTCACCGAATATGCATCCACTTCTTCAAATTATCTCAATTGTCCTTGTCCATTTTGCTATATCAATATTCTTGCCCTCAGATTTTGAGTATTGATGCAAGCATAACCTTGTTGAATGTCTAAGCAAAATATCAAATATTAAGTTTCTTCTCAAAAGTATTGATTTTGGGAGGAGGAATAATGATAATGACAGGCCATTATATAGATTTTGGGTTTTTGAATGATCGGCTCAGATTCAAAGAGAGATTGACAAACGAGATTGATGAATGTCATACAATGTGAGTTAGAAAAGATTGTGAGATAAGATTAAATTAGAACGATAACATAATCTTGTGTCAAGACTGTTCAAAAATAGAAAGAACACAAGTTCCAGATTAAATAAAAAATTTAATCTTTAGTTAAGAGTCTTCAAAAATAGAAGACATAGACTTTGAATGACAAAGATAAAGATGGAACTCGAAGAATAAAGAATTTGAATGCATATATGTATTAATTAATTAAATAAAGATATTTAATTAATAAATTCTTTCATGCATATGAGTTAGAACTAGTTAACTGAATGATAGAAGAATGTGACATAAAGAATTAATAAATGAATTAAATGTTAATTTAGTTCAACATTCAAAAATGAAAGATGAAATCTAATTAAATAAATAAAGATAATTTATTTAATTATAGTTGAAAAGGATAGATTGAATAATTAAATAATAAATATTTAATTATAGTTGAGAAGGTTAAATTGAATAATTAAATAATAAATATTTAATTATAGTTGAAATATGACAAAGGGGTAATTAAATAATAAATTATTTAATTAAGAAGGAAGAATTAATTAGTTAGCGACATAATTAAATAAATATGATTTATTTAATTAATCAAGTTGAATAAAGGTCATTATTAATTAATGAATTAATTAAAAAGGGGTATCTAATTAATAGAAGAAATATGTGTTAGAAAGATAATTAAATAATAAACATTATTTAATCATGGCCATGGATAATATAAAATTATGTCAAAAGTGGTGCTCGCAGGCCTAGACCAATTTTTGGTGTCTACACATAATATAGCTCCTTGTACTCTAAGCACTTCTACAATATCTCAACTATACAAGTACCATCTGTACTCAACCTAAACTGTGTTGAAAATAATGAAAAAATTAATGACAACACCATCAAACACATCCATACTTGCAACATGTAGCTCACCTAGGGTATAGTGCAAGTAAAGGATAGCCAAAAAACCATTGAAGATGTTTGAGTTATCGAAGTCTTGAAACCCTAGTCAAACCAACTAAGGAGATAGTTAAAAAAATAAGTATAGTTATCCTTCAAAAGGTTGTTTGTTTCCGAGCTTTCAACCACTTGCCACCCTACGTTAGGCAGTAGAAACAACTCGACCAACTTGGAATGTCTCAATAGACTCCTTTTCCCTCCTATTCTCTCTTTTAAATCTTCCTCTTTCACTCTATTTATCTCTCTTGGATTTTCTCTCTTGTTTTCTTATTCTCTCTTCACTTTCTATTTCTCTCAAGCTTTCACAAATCTTTACAACTTTCCACAGAAGTTTGAAGCTCTTATAGCACTCTTTACAATTCTCTTGGCACTCACAACTCTTTTTCTTCTCTTCTCTCTCTTTGGATTTCTCAAATCTTATAGGTATATCTATGTGTATTATGTCTTTGATCATCATGGGATTTATCACATCCCTTTTCAATTCATTTTCTATCTTGTCTATTTATCTTTTTATCTATCTATCTATCTAGTTATCCATGGAGATGGAAACATTGAAATGGTTGATTTGACAGAGGCAAACCCCTAAACAACCCCAACATTTTCTCTCAATCTTATGTGTGCATGTGTTTGATATATATTCTTGTTGGAGGCTTAATTTCTTTGTTTGTTGTGAGTTCTTTCTTTCTCTTCCTTCATCATATCATCTACACTATTTTTAGTCTATACTTAATTTATTTGGTTTATTCTAGTTTTGTTACATTTAATTATTTTCTCACATTTCAAGAGTTCATAAAAATCAAGATTGTTAGTGGCCACTTAAGTTTTTTTAAATTATCATCTTGATTTTTGGTTTGCATGATATGCTAGCATGCCACGAGGATTTTCACATACCATGATATCATCCTTGGATGAAAGATTAACATAATATCCAAAATACCTCTGTGACCTACTCTTTCTATTTCTAGAACTCACATCATTTTATCCAATCACCTGAGCTTTGTTCCTTGAGGTGGTTGAGGACCATTTTCTCCTTATATTCTCTCCTTGTCCTAATACTCAAGGGTAAAAAATTTCCTCCTCTACATCAATGAAATTGTAGTGGCCTATGAAGTTCATGACAATGATTTATCATTCATAAGAACAAGTTATTTATGGAATGTAAGGACTGTGTTCAAGTCATTTATGAATGTATTTAATCTATGGTCAGTGATACCTAGGGTTGTGAAAGGATCAAAGGCTACAATCAACACCCTTAACTATTATGTGCAAAAGAAATGAGCCAGGTAGAGAAATATTGAGGACTAAGAAAGGATGGAGTATACATGGGTAGAGTTTTGGTGAAGACCTTGGACTGTTATCTTAAAATAAACAATCGTAATAAGGATCTCTGATGGTGAGTCTCATGAATGATAAAAGATTAGGCCAAGTGTAAAATGATAGTCCCCAATAGTCATAGCTATGACTTCTATCAAGAAAAAGACAATGATTTGTAACCTTGAAGGTGACCCTTGATCAAGTGTTTTATGACTATAATGAAATCCTTGTACTTATAGCCCTAATAGTCATAGTAAAGTCATAAGAAAAACCTTTTGGATATAGGTAGTGAAGGGATGAAGATGAAAGGATAGTCAAGTAATGAAAGTCCAAGGAAAAGAAGGTCTAAATGATTCATAGTGTTCTTAAAGTAGTCATATAAAATTTTAAATGGAAGGACAATCCTCAAGATTCTTTGAAATGCAAGATTGGGGGTCAACAGTCCTTGAAAAGGAAAGAAGATGATAGTTTTAAAAGGGTGACAATCATAACAATGAGTATGATTTGAGTAAACAAGAGGGAAATCAAGTGAGATAGGTTTTAAAACAAGGGAATATCTAAATGAAGATCCAAGAAGTGCATAGATAGTGAGAACTTTATCAAAGTGAATTATGCACAATAGGAAATGGAAATGAAATCCACAGTGACAGTGATCATGGAAAATAAAGTCCAAGATGATAGTAAGGTAGGCATGGTAGTCACTTTTCAAGGGAGGAAGTTTCAAAAAATGATAGTAGGTTTGAAACTAATGAAAAGGGTAATCACATCACCTCCAAGGACAATATTAAAATTAATAAAGGGAAAATTGAAGAAATTGATCACTGAGGTAATGGAAAGTGGACTGGTGAAATGACTATGACAACCCCAGAAATGAGATGATACATGACTATGATCTTGTTGAAGTTTCTTGATTGTGACTTTAGATTGTGTGACTATGGGGTAGATAGGGAAATTCAATGATAAAATGCATTCAATGAAGATAGAGATAGTAATACACAATAATAAAGGATAGTTTTCAAGACAAGGAAATACAATACATACATATGCATTGAAATTATTCAAGATTATAAAAGGATAGAATGTAATCACCAAGAAAGAAGGATAAAATGTAATCACCAAGAAAGGGGACAATCATGAATTTTTATAAACCTTAATGAACATGAAAAGGGTATGGTCAAAATAAGTTGAATAAGTCATACTAATGAAGGGATAAACCATATGAATAATAAAATGAAAAAACCTTTTAAAATCATAGGAATGCATGTCAGTCATGATTAGGATAGGGTTAGTGCAGGGTCAAGGACTATGCAAAATTTTGATAGTCATCATTAGTACTAAAAGGTAGTTAACATTTATACAAAGAAATTATTTTTTTATGACTTTAAATAAAGATATACATCTAATGGGAAACCTAGTAACAAATATGATAGGGGTGATCTAGAAGGAAAATCCCATGAAAGGAATGATAGTCCACAAAAAATTTTAAACCATGAACATGGCATGATGGAGGAATATAAAGGGGTAGACTTATAAACTAGGATAGAGAACAAGGATGATAGAGATAAGGTCAGTTGCAAAGGACAATATTGTTCAAAGATAAAATGAATCGATAGTCCTATCAAGATAACATTAAAGTAGCATATCACTAGAAGGACAATCATGCCAATGCAAATGAGAGAAAGAGCATCAATGTAAAAAGGACACATAATATTAATGACTTCCATCATTGCAATGGACATATAGTCAAGAGAAATATTCAAATCGGAATGAGTTATCAAAGAATACTATAATGATGGAGATGAAGACTTGACTGTGATAAACTATGGTAATATTGTTCGAGGATAGTGATCTCGTCACAATAATTAACTATTATAGACTTCTTATGAGACTGTGAAACTTTTTCAATGGATAATGAAGTGTTACAAGGGAAAAGTTTCAATGATGACCTATGGACTATGATGAAAACCTTGAAAATCAATGGCTTGTGTGACATGTTCTTGAAACTCATGGTTAGGACCAATACATTGATGAGAGGTATGATGTGGATTCACACTAAAAGAGCAGACCATTAATTTTAGATAAGGATAGTTTGCATAAACCAAGCACTAATAAATGACACTCATAATCCTTGGAACTATCAGAGGGTATTGTTCAAACTCCTCCCTATCATGATTTTCATGTAAAACATAGATACCAATATAAGGGTTTAAATCATACAACGCATTTATTTTCTCTTTTCAAAGGTCATGTTACTCCACTAAAGCCTCTAAGAAAACTCAACTAGTATGTTGCAAGTATGAAGGTGTTGTCATTGATGTCAATAGGATGTTAGCAGGCTGGTGTTTTCATTGATATCAACTATGTGTTAAGTGTGTTCTATGATGAGGATGTTGAGGATATTGAGAAAATTATGAATAAGAGGAAATCAAGTTGTTGCAGGTTGTGCATGTGTAGTTGAGATATTGAGGAAGTGTTGTGAGTACAAGGAGTTATCTTTATGTTGTAGTTTCTAGAGATGTATGAAGTAATGAGCTAAGATGATGTCTCCGGTATTTGGTTTCCAAGTGCTTATGAGAAAATTTGATAAATAGAGAAAATAGTGTTGTGCAATTGTTCACAATGTGCTATAGGATGTGCTTCATTTTTATTTTGTTTCAATGCTATTCATATGCAGATCTAATATGTTGCTAAAGGTTGTTAGAGGTTGCTATAATTAGAATTTGGGTTTCTAGATCGTTGTACAAAGTGAGATATTTTCACTAGTGTGTGAACCAAGTTTTCAATGATTTTTATGTGGTCTAGGAGAAATGTATTTTCTCCATGTTTCTCTATAATTTTTCTTTAGGTTCTATGGATTTGGGAAGTTTCTTATAATGTTTGTATCTTTTAGAATTCAAGGTTTCACTTGATTTGGTATAGTGCAATGTGTGTTTCATATGTTAGTGTGTGAATAAGGTTTACTAGATGTTTTGGGATGAATTATTTCTATGATGTGATTTCGGATGAATTATTTGCTGGATATCAAGTGGTTCATCGATTATTCTATATTGTGTTCAAGTGAATTTCTTTGTTTGGAAGTTTCAGATTGATTTAAGGAATTGTGTACTTAATGTTTTATGGTATTTAGCATGGGTATTGGTTGAACTTGTACTAACACTACATGTGAACATTATGAAAGAATTTTGAGGTGTGTTAGGATTAATTTGGATCCTAATTAAGGATTTATATTGGTCACCTTCATTCCTATCCACTGTAGGAATGTTTAGGTGTTGAACTAATTTGAAATTTTAAATGTAACAAATAGTTGCCAAACTTGGAGAAGGTTTTCAAGGTTGAGATTGATATAAATAAGAGTAATGTTTTTGTAAGATTCAAGAGAGATTAAATATGGTGTGAGATCAATGTGAGTGATGAGTGTGATTTGGATGGCATAATTATAGATGTGAGTTTGAGCAGAGAAGTGCAAATTTGAAAGTGTTGGATTCTTGAAGGAAGTGAGTTGAAGGTGTTTGAAATCTTTCATGCAAGGCTACAACAGTGTTGGAGCATTTGTGGTGGATTCCTTGTTTCATTGAGAAATTATTCTCTATGTAACATTTCTCTTGTATCTTCTTGTGTCCTTTCTGTGGCAGTGAGCTCTGGTTGTGAGCCTTTTTGGACAGTGTGTCTTATTCTGGTAGTGAGCCCTTTACTGGTTTTGCAATTACTTATATTTTGATCTAATCCTCACCGTGTTTTTTCCCTCATTGGGATTTCCAGATAAATCTGGTGTTCTATTATGTATGTTGTTATTTGTTTCTATTATCTACATTTCATGTTTAATCACTTTATCATAATAAGGGTTTAATGAATGCATGTGGATCTGATTACTCTTGAGGTTTTTGATGTTTTAATTTTTGTACAATTGATTCACCCCCCTCTTAGATGTCTTGTTCATTCAACAATTGGTATTAGAGAAAGGTTCCTTGGAAAAGAGATTAATTGCTTGAGGTTGATCCGAGATGGCGAAACAAATTGATTTCCCTAGATTTTATGGAATATACTATGCATTCTGGAAGATAAAGATGGAAGGATATCTGGAATCTCATGGATTTGAGATTGAAATGGAAGTAAAGAATCAATATGTTGAACCCCAAAATGGTCCAAACACAAATAATGAGATCAAAGCACATGAGGTAAATGCTAGGGAAATATTTATTCTAATGAATAGTCTTTCAAATTTTGAATTGGTTAAATTTATGAATCTTAAGACTACTAAAGATGTTTGGTATAATCTTGAAAATATTTATGGAGATGACAAGGTTAAACAAGAAAAAATTTAGAATCTGAAGGCACAATTTGAGACCATGCAAATGCCTAAAGATGAAACAATTTCAAGCTACATGCAGAGAGTTGATGAGATGGTAAGTGCTATGAGAGTTCATGGTGCACAAGTCAAAGAGCCTACGGTGGTAGAGAAATTTCTCAAAACTCTTCCTGATTCATACAATGAAAAGATATCTTCTATTGAGGAAGTTGAAAATTTTAATACATATTCTAGAGATCAGTTGATTGGTAAAATAACTTCATTTCAAATGAGATGTCATAACCCAATTTTATTGAATATTTATTATAATATGATAAATTGAATTATTGAAGAAATTCAATATAAATTAATTGAAAACTTTGAAATTCTCAAAATAGATTGAAAGAAGTTGACTAATGTTGACTATGCAATCTTTTGAAATTATCTTATATGTCAACTAGAACTAAACGTTACTGATGAATTTTGCAAGTGCAAGTGTGTGTAGTTGCAAGGTGATAGGTTGAAGGACAAGAACACGATTGAAGTAGGATTGTTTAGCCGAATCAAATGGTAAGCTAGATGGGATCTAGTTGCACACACCATAAATGGCATGATGACTTGCATTTGAACTATTTTGCATATATAGAAGAATGTAATTGCATGATTTGAATTGTCTTAGTGATTGAAAATGAATGGCTTGTAGATTAAATTCTCTACCTAAATTCTATGTTTTTGAGAATTCTTAAGAAAACAAAAGTATGCATTTTAAGCACGATTAAAAAGGATAAGATTTTCCTTATGTGAAACAAAGTAAAAAACCCCTTGAAGTTCAAATATATGGATGCTCGAAGTGAAATAAAAATTCTTTATTTAATTCAATGGTAGCATATGGAACTCATAAACTCCTTCAAACAAATATAGTAAATGTGAATGAATGCCATATAAATATATAGATATATATTATATATATAAATATAAATATATACATATATATACATATACATATTTATATTTCTTTTTCAATAACTGATATTACCCATATCAGACTATTTGAAATCAAATCAAAATCATGAAGGCATCCCATGAAGGATGTGGTTTGCCATAAACATTATGGAAATATTTGAATCAAGATTGTGGCCACAAAAATGGAAATAATGCCATAATGGTAATGCCCCAACAACATGCAAAAAAAATATATATTTTTTGAATTCATAACCTAGGAAAAAATGACAAATAGAATTGAATGGCTCGAGGGAAAAATCAAGAAAAGAGCTCGTGGAAGTGGAAAAATCAAAGAGAAGCTTCACAAAAATCTTAAATTTTAAGGTAAATCATTTTATTTTATAAATAAGCATGATTTTATTATCATTTTCATAACAAGCTAGTGGTATTCTTTTCATTCTATCAAATGATTTAATAGCACAGAAAAATTCAATTCTTTGTTTGTGTTTGTTATGGCCTAGAGCCGAATATTTGTGTAATGTCAACCATCTTTTGGGTCACATTGCCAAACAACCTACCTTGCATGAGTATTATCTAAGTATAGAGCCTGATCGACTAGCTTGTAGAGCTAGGCTGAGGCTTAGAGACATTAATAAATTGGCTATCACTTGATCTTGCATGATGGTGCTAGCCATACTATGGCTATCATAATTTCATTTCAATTGGCTATGTATTTTAGCATAGTTAAACCTTGTGGAGGATCGACTATCGAATCTTATGGGAAGGCATAATAACCAGTGTTTCTTTTCCATTGTATCGACACCCATTATTGGCTAGGCCGATAATCGTAAAAGGGTAAAAAACTTGCTTGATAATGTGTCATATGTATGTATTATGATGTCGCCATTGTTCAGTAGGAACAATGAAGTAATTTAAGTTTGAGATTCATTAAACCCTTGTATGGTTCAATCTACATGATTGATGAGCTATTTCTTTGAAATTTTATAGATGTAAGTTTGCATGTCGAATATATATGGTGAAAAACCAACGAGCCTATATGGGCATCTTCGAATATGACCCTTGCTTTTCTAAGGAAGAAATGTATCAGTCATATAATAAATAGTCATTACTAGAGAAACTAGTGAATGTCTTGCTTATGACCTTGAAAAGAATGAGTTATGTTGAGAACCCCAAAAACTTCTAGGTTTTGTCTCATGATCGAATGATTACCCAGGTTTTGCAGTGATGAGAATGTTGATCTTAGAATCATTTGATTTATATATAGTTGCAAAATAAATTTTCAATAATGTTATGTATTCAAGTTTTGAATAATGGGCATTCTGCTTTGATGTATGAAGTTTGGTTAGCTTGATTTCATTAATAAAATTTAAAATAAATTTTCCTTGATAGATAGATGAGTTAGTTGTAGACAATAATTGTTAATGGACAAAAAAACATTTTTCATTATCTCTTCATTGTAAGATAACCCCGTTCTATTAAAAATAGTGAATGTTAAATTGTATGTTATCATTTTGTATCTGTATAGCTAGAAACAACATAGTATTATTATAAACAGTGAATGTTTTTTTGGAAATGAGATTGTTATGTCATAAATTGTAACTTTTTAGCTGGAAACAACATTGTATAATTATAAACAGTGAATGTTCTACTAGAAATGACATTATTATGAAAGTGTATTTTTAGCTAAAAGTAGTCTTGATCAACGACTGTTTAAATGAAACAACATAATGTAGCTTCAAATCATGAATGTTCTTTATGAAATAGCTTTTTCTATAACTATTTAGTTGGAAATAGTATTGTATGTTATAAGTAGAGAAGGTTTTCATATGTAAACTGCATAGTTGAATATTATAACTTTTATGAAATAAATGGAACAACATTATGTAAGAAACTGTTAGGGAATATTTAATTCTAGATTTAATTATTCTTTAAATTCTGACAAATGGAAACATCAAAATGGAACTTTATTAAGTGATAGAACTCTAATTTAATGGTTTAAATTCAAAATGTATGCACAAACCAAAAACTTAAGTAGGCACATATATGTGTGTGCACATAGACTCTCATCTGTGTACATACAAATACTTGTAACACACATTCTTTTCTTCTTTTTTTAATTAATTAATTTTTAAATGGATAATGCTTATTTTGGAAAGTAAACATAATTCATGTGAATGATATGACTAATTCTTGAATTTCTGTATTTGAATCATGTATCTAATTTATGTTTAGAGAGGATATTAGTAATCTAGTTCTTCTTTTTCATAGACATATGTGAGAAGAACATTATTTTACTTGAATATAATAGTTATACGTAAGTAGACTAGAGCACCTCAGGGTAGATGTTGCTAGAGGGTAGATAGTTGTTATGAAATGTTGTATTGTAGAAAGTTACCTTTTGGGATGGGTGCCAAAATGGAGTTCAAAGAGTATAGGTTTTATTTACTAGAACCTTTTTTTTCTTTTTTGTAATATAGTTTTTATGCTTGGCCAAGTAATATAGTTCATTTTTTATATATGAACTCTATGATATCACTCTCTACCATTCCTAGCATAGATCTTGCATTTTATTTTCTAACTTGTAGATAGAAATTGCATGTTGATGTAGGGGCATGCACCAGATTCCACCTTGTAGATTGTTCTCTTGCTAAAATTTCCATGTAGGGTCAAGTATTCTTCAAGTTGGAAGAATTTTTGGGAAGTGTAAGCTTCGTGGTTGGGTAGTAGATCTCTTTAACCATGTTCTCATCCACTAGTAGAATCGAGCGTCAAGATGTATCTATGTTGTACATAAGAGTATTTAAGTCTAATTTGTAACTTGATGTAATGCTTGATGTACTTGTTTTAAAGATGTAAAATGTAATGAATTTGTGGCCTTATGAGCCAAGTCAAACCTGATATTGTAATTTGACTTTTAAATTGAATATACGAATATTTGACTCATTTTAAATGGACATGTGCTACTATGATGGACTATAGCTACTTAGTTATGTATTTTTAAATTTGAATATATTCATGTGTGATTTGGAATAATATAAATTAAGTAATAATTTAGGATGGGTTATTACATTTGGTATCAGAGGTTAGGGTTCAACTCTAGGCCTTTTAAGTCTACCATAGTTTTGACTAGGGATAGTTGACCCTTGACCAAAATTTAGTTGTCCTAAGAATTGAATGAACTTGGATTGAATGTAGGTATGGGAAGGTCAAAGGAAGGATGAAGGAAAGGGAAAACTATTAGAACCTCATGTAAGAATGACATAAAGGAAGAAAATGCCAAGATGGATGTTCAACATGAAATTCTTGATGATGAAACTATAGCTCAGGATCTTACACAACTTAAGATAGAAATAGGTTTGAAGATTGAGGAGAAATGAACACCTAAGATCAAAAATCTTTCTGCAATCTGGGACTGGCCTCTAGGGTGTGGACCCAATGCACCCTTGTTGACTAAAGAGAAAAAGGAGAGCCTACGAGCTCAACCATCCTCTTCTATAAAGTTTGATGTAAATTCAAATAAGGACCCAGAGGAATGTCCTCTTTCTGATGACAATAAAATAGAATATTTTAATAAGAATCCTTTTGTAAATAAGGGTCTATTAAATCACCTTTAATATAAATAAAATCAGATAATACTTTTGGTGTGTTCAAATGAAGGACTCCAAAATATGTTTATTTTTCATGAATGTGTATGTCTTCTATGAGTAATAGATATATGCATATGTAAATTATGTGATGTAGAATAAGAATTTCTATCCATAGAACCTAGTGTTGAGATGTGATAAACGTGAATTTGTTACAGGTTAAGTGTGAGTCAACATGGTGACTACCAAGTAAGAAGTGGGTGGTAGTGGTTCTGATAAAAAACCTAACAAGAGGCTAGAACAAATTATAGAGCTTATGAACTAGCAAGAGTATTGCATGAATCACATAGAACAAGAAGTTTGAGTGGCACATGAGGACCGAGACCACAAGAATGCATAATCTAGTCAAGGCGATGGTGGTCTAGGGGTAGGTACATGAGGATGAATCGATGATGAGCTTGGAAAGGATCTCAAAGGGGTAGCACCACCCAATTTTGATGGCAAGGCTATTGGATTAGGAGTAGAGGCTTGGATTATAGAGATGGAAAAATAATTTGGGTTATGTAACCTTTATGAATAGACTAAGGTGACATGGGTTACATATCAACTTTCTGGTGAAGCAACGACTTGGTGGGAAGATGAGAAATTAGAACAAAATCTTCAGCCTGCTGAGATCACTTGAGAAATATTCCTTCAATAATTTAGGAAGAGATGGTTACCACAACTTTTCTTCAAGAAGAAAGTGATGAATTTTAAGAATTTAACTCAGGGAAACATGAGTTTGATTTAGTATTGGGAAAATTTTACCAACCTATTGAAATATGTGCCTTAGTATCAGGGAGACGAACATTTTTGCATTCAAAAATTGATAATAGGACTAAGACTCCACATAGGAGCTGAAGTGGATATACATGATCCTCTTACCATGAATGAAGTCTTCCAAAAAGCCATAGAAACTATAGTAGTTATCCAATCTTTGTAACGTATTATATCCTAAGTCATAGTACGGGAGACCAAATTTCATAAAGGAGACAAGATCCATTAGATCCATAATCTCAAGAGGGGAAGTGAGTCACAGGAGAGGGGTAAAGATAGTAATGGTGGAAAGAACAAGAAGGAAAAAAAAACAAGGGTAAAGATGACCAAAAGTAGAAGGGCTTCATAGAGGACAAGCCAGGAGGTTGCAAAGGGCCTCATGATGGATGCTATACTTGTGGACATGATCATTATGCATTTTATTGTCCTTAATGGTTGAAGTTGTGGAATGAAGGAAGCTATCAGTAGACTCAACATCACCAGATCCACATTGCAGTAGATAACAAACAAGCAAAGTATCAAGCTTCTCCAGTTTAGCTGATGGGTAAGCTCTATGGCCAATTTGTCTAAATTTTGATTGATTCTACAGCTATTGAATGTTTTGTAGACCATAGAATAATATATAGGATACATATTAGACTTGAATACATGGAAAAATCATGGACAATATAGTATGGTAATCAAGTAGAGTGGAGGGTAGATACCTGTCTCTTTTGTAGTGACTTAGAGCTTCCAACCCTTAAAATGTAGATCAACTTGTATGTGGCACCTTTAGGCTCATATGATGTAATTCTGGGGATAAATTGGTTAACTAAGCATAAGGCTATACTAAACTATGAGGATAAGGTAGTAAACTATCTAGATGATTATGGAAACTCAGCTGATATTTATGGAATTAAAATACGCTTGGAGCTTAGACAATTTTTTGTGATGGAGCTCAAGAAAGATCATCCAAAGGGATGTGCAATATATGATGTGCATGTTAGTAACCCTAACAAAAAGGAGCCCTATTTAGATGACTACCCTATTCTCAAGGAGTTTCAAGATATATTCCCTGATGAACTTATAGAGTTGCCTTTAAAGCAGGAATTCAAATTTTCCATTGACCTTGTCCCAAGAGCTAAGCCTCAATCCAAGGCACCCTATCGGATGACCACCACCAAAATCTATGAGTTGAAGGCCTAGTTAATGGAATTGCAATACAAAGGGCTTATAAGACCCAGTGTGTCTCATTGGGGAGCTCTGACTATATTTGTGAAGAAGAAGGAAGAATTGTTTTGTATGTGTATATATTATCAAATGTTGAACAAGGTGACCATCAAGAATTGATACCCACTCCCAAGGATTGATGATTTTTTTGACCAAATGAAGGGGGTGACGATGTTCTCCAAAATTAATCTCAGGTTTTGGTACCATCAGTTGAGAATTAAGGAAGAAGATATTTGAAAGACTTCATTTAGAACTTGTTACAAACATTATGAGTTCATAGTGGTACCTTTTGGGTTGACTAATGCATCAACAACTTTTATAAACCTTATGAATAGTGTATTTAGAGACTAATTGGATGATTTTATTTTGATCTTCATTAACAACATATTATTTTTCTCTCTGACTATCAAGCACATGAGGATAGTTCTACAATAGCTAAGAGAAAGGAATTTTTTTGGGAATCTATCCAAATGTTCATTCTATCAAGACAAGGAGCACTATCTAGGCCATATCATATCAGTTGAAAGTGTCTCTGTAGACCTTGAGAAGATCAAGGTGATCGTGGAATGGTTGGTGCCTTAGAACATGTTAGAATTTTGTATCTTCATGGGACTCATGGGATACTATAGGAAGTTTGTGCAAGGTTTTTCCCAAATTGCATCTCCTATCACCTCACTCCAAAGAAAGGGAACATAGTTTGAATGGACCAAGAAATGCGAGTAGGTATTCTAACTCCAAAAGGAGAGGCTCAGGAAAGCACCAGTGCTAACCATCCCTGATCCTAATGGGAGATTCATAGTAATCATAGATGCTTCAAGAGAGGGACTGGGAGCAGTATTGTAAGATGGACAAGTTGTAGCATAAGAATCAAGGAAGCTCAAGCAGCATGAGGTGAACTATGTACCTCATGATTTAGAATTGGCCACAATAGTTCATGTTTTATAGATGTGTAGGCACTATATTTTGGGAAGAAATTTGAACTCAAAATAGACCACCTGGGATTGAGATAGATATTTACTTAGCCAAACCTTAATGTATGACAAAGAAGGTGGTTAAAATTCCTTAGTGAGTATGACTTTAGGATTGTGTATATAAAAGGAAAATATAAAAGAGTGGCCAATGCTCTTAGTAGATGGAGACATTTGGTAGCCATGATCTCAAAAAGGTCTAACTTGAGACAACAGTTGATTTGGTATCTACCAGGGGATGAGCACTATGAGAGAGTGTAGAATTCTCAAGCAGTAAATCCTTCAAACCATTGGTTTGATTGGTATGAGATCAAATCGAGTGGTATTTGGAGATATCAAAGAAGAATGTATATTCTTAACTCTGGAGAGATGAGAATTTTTTTTAGAAGAGGTTCACAATGCACCTCATTTAAGATACCTCAGAGTATCCAAGATGATCGCAGAGTTGAAGACTATATTTTTGGTTTAAACTCAAGAAGGATGTAGTGGAGTATGTAGCTAGATGCTTAGAGTGCTAGAGAGTCAAGGCTGAGTATGCACATCCAACTAGGTTGCTATATCCTCATGACATACCTAAGTATAAATGGAAAGTGATTAGTATGGATTTCATATAAGGGTTGACATTAAGAAAGAACAAGAATGATGTTATTTTGGTCATAATTGATAAGTTGACTAAGGTTGTGCATTTCATTCTAGGAAACCTTAAGGATGGATTGTTGAGCCTAGCCAATAAATTTTTCCAAGAGATCTTCTACTTGTATGGAGTGCCAAAGACTATCATTTTTTATAGGGACACATAGATTACTTCAAGGTTTTGGATGACCTTGAATGCTACATTAGGGAACAAACTAAATTTCATCTTGTTTTATCATCCTCAGATTGATAGGAAGATATAGAGGGTGAATCTGGTAGTCAAAGACCTTCAAATGTATTATATGGACCAATAGTATAGGTTGGAATAATAATTTCCTTTGGTAGAGTTTTCTTACAAAAAATATTATCACACATCCCTAGACATGACATTATTTTAAGCTTTTTATGGGTGAAAGTGTCATACCCCCATCAGTTGGGATAAATTGAAGGACTGGATCATAGTAGGACCTAACATTATTAAGTAAATGGAAGAAAAAATGAGAGTCATTAAGAGATGACTAAAGGAGGTAGAAAACCGATAGAAGAGTTATGCCAACAAGAACCAAACTCTTAGACAATTTGAAATTGGGGATAAGGTTTTCTTGGGAGTAAAACCCCATAAAATTTATATTGCTTTCAGAAAGTCTTCCAAGTTGGCCCCAATTTATGTGATACCATTTGAAGTCTTGGAAGTGATTAACCCATTTTCTTATAGACTAGCTCTACCACCTTCTCTGGATTGACTTCATAATGTGTTTCATGTTTCTTTTCTTAAGCCAATCATCCTGATGTAGCTCATGTGGTTGATTGGAAATCCTTGTAGGTATAGGATCTAGGAGTGGTGCTAGTGGAACCCATTAGAATCATTGATAGACACAACATTAAGTTGTGGAGCATAGATATTTCTTAGTTGAAGGTCCAATGGGATTAGTACTAAAAAGATAGTGCTACTTGGGAGGATGCAGAAGAAATAGAACACTCCTTTCCATATTTTCTTTCTTGAGGAATAGACTTTAATAATTTTTCTTGACTTTTTTTGGATTGAGATACTATGATGTTTTATGCTTTAATTTTGAATGTGATGTTGAAATAGACATATATGCTTTAATTTTGAAAGTGGTGTTAAAATAGACAATATGCCTTAATTTTGAATGTGATATTGAAACAAACATATATGTTTTAATTTTTGGATTTGATGTCAAAATAGACATAAATCTTAAGTTTTGATTAAATAGACATCAGGACAATGTCTCTTCCGAGAGGAGAAGGATGTCATAACCCAATTTTATTGCATATTTATTATAATTTATTGTAAATTGAATTATTGAATAAATTCAATATAAATCAAATGGAAATTTTGAAATTCTGGAAATAGATTGAAAGAAGTTGACTGATGTTGACTATGCGATATTTTGAAATTATCTTATATGTTGACTAGAATTGAATGTTACTGATGAATTTTGAAAGTGCAAGTGTGTGCAGTTGTAGGGTGATACGTTGAAGGATGAGAACATGGTTTAAGTAGGATTGTTTAACTAGATCAAATGGTAAGCCATATGGAATCTAGGTGCACACACCATAAATGGCATGATGAATTGCATTTGAACTATTATACATATATATAAGAACGCAATTACATGATTTGAATTGTCTTTGTGATTGAAAATGAATGGCTTGTAGATTAAACTATCTACCTAAATTTTGTATTTTGATAATTTGGAAGAAAACAAAAGTACGCATTTTAAGCATGATTAAAGAGGATAAGAGTTTCATTATGTGAAATTAAGTAAAAAACCCTTTAAGTTCAAATATATGGATGCTCAAAGTAAAATAAAAGTTATTTATGTAGTTCAATGGTAGCATATGGAACTCATAAACTCCTTCAAACAAACATTCTATATATATAATGAGGAACAAATATAGTAAATGTGATGAATGTCATATAAATTATATATATATATATGCTATATATAAATATATATATATACATATATACATATACATATTTATATTTCTTTTTCGATAATAGATATTATCCATATCAAACTATTTTAAATCAAATGAAAAACATGAAGGAATCCCACAAAGGATGTGGTCTACCATAAAGATTATGGAAATATTCGATCAAAATAGTGGCCAACGACAATGGTAATAAAGTCATAATGGTAACACCCCAAAAACATGAAAAATAAATGTATCTATTTTGAATTCATAACCCAGGAAAAAACAACGAATAGAATCAACTGCCTCAAGGGAAAAGAAGAAGGAAAAAGAGCTCGTGGAAGTGGAAAAATTAGAGGGAAGCTTCACAAAAATCTTTAATTTTAAGGTAAATCAATTTATTTTAGAGATAAGATTGGTTTTATTATCATTTTTGTAAGATGCTAGTGGTATTCTTTTCATTCTGTCAAATGATTCAATAGCACAATAAAATGTAATTCTTTGTCTATTTTTGTTATGGCCTAGAGTTGAGTTTTTGTAATGTTGACCATATTTTGGGTTGCATGGCCAAAAAACCTTCCTTTCATGAGTATTATCTAAGTATAGAGCCTTATTGGCTAGCTTACAAAGCTAGGCCAAGGCTTAGAGCCATTAATAAATTAGTTGTCACTTGATCTTGTATGATGGTGCGAGCCATACTATGGCTATCATAATTTCATTCTTAATGGCTGTGTATTTTAGCATAGTTAAACCTTGTGGAGGATCAACTATCAAACCGTATGGGAGGGGAATAATACCATGTGTTTATTTTCTATTGTATTGACACCCATTATCGGCTGGGCCAATAATGATAAAAGGGTATAAAAATTGCTTGAGAATGTGGCATATGTATGTATTATGAAGCCGTCATTGTTCAGTAGGAATGATGAAGTGATTTAAGTTTGAGATTCAATAAACCCTTGCATGATTCGATCTACATGATCGACAAGTTGTTTCTTTGAAATGTTATAGATATAATTTTTCATGTCGAATATATATATGGTATAAAAGTAGTGAGCCTATATGGGCATGTTCAAATATGACCCTTGTTTTGCTAAGGAGGAAATGTATTAGTCATATAAGAAATAGTAATTCCTAGAGAAACCAATGAATTCCTTTCTTACAACCTTGAAAAGCACGGGCTCTATTAAGAACCCCCAAAAAATCTGAGTTTTGTCTCATGATCGAATGATTTCCTAGGTTTCACATTGACAAGAATGCCAATCTTAGAATCATTTAATATATATAGTTGCACAATGAATTTTTAGTAATGTTATGTATTCAAGTTTTGAATAATGGGCATTCTTCTTTCATGTATGAAGCTAGGTTAGCTTGACTTTGTTAATACAATTTTAAATGACTTTGCCTTGATATTGAAAGATGAGTTAGTTGTAGACAATAATTGTTAATGGAAAAAATATCATTATTCATTATCTATTCATTATAAGATAACCCTGTTCTATTAAAAATAGTGAATGTTAAATTGTATGCTATTATTTTGTATTTGCTTAGCTAGAAACATAATAGTAAATTATTATAAATAGTGAATGTTCTGTTGGAAACGATATTTTTATGTCATAAATTGTAATTGTTTAGCTAGAAACAACATTGTATAATTGTAAATAGTGAATGTTCTACTGGAAATGACATTGTTATGAAAGTGTATGTTTAGCTGAAAATAGTGTTGTTCAACATATTTTTAAATGAAACAACATTATGTAGGTTCAAACCATGAGCGCTCTTTATGAAATATCTTGTTTTGTAACTATTTAATTGGAAAAAATATTGATCTGTTATAAGTAGAGAAGGTGTTCATATGTAAAGTGCGTAGTTGAATATTACAACTTGTATGAAACAAACATAACAAAAGTATGTGAGAAACTGTTAAAGCATATTTTATTCTAGATTGAATTATTCTTTGAATTCTGACAAATGGAAATGTCAAAATTGAACTTTATTAAGTGATACCACTCTTATTTAATGGTTTAAATTCAGAATGTATGCAAAAAAAAAAAACTTAAGTAGGCACATATATGTGTATGCACATAAACTCATATATGTGCATACACATACTTGTGTCATACCTTCTATTTTTATTTTTCTACTTAATTCATTTTTAAATGGATAACTCTTAATTTGGAAAGTAAACACGAGTCATGTGAATGGTATGATTGATTATTAAATTGCTCTATTTAAATCATGTATTTCATTTCTATTTAGAGAGGAAATTAATAATTTGAGTATTCTTTTTCATAGACATATGTGAGGAATATTTTTTTACTTGAATAGAATAGCGATACCTAAGTAGACTAGAGCACCTCATGGTAGATTTTTTAGATGGTAGATAGTTGTTGTGAAATGTTGTATTGTAGAAACTAAACTTTCGGGATGGGTGCCAAAATGGAGTTAAGAGAGTATCGGTTTTCTTTACCATAACCTATTGTTTGTTGTTGTTGCAACATAGCTTTTATTCTTGGCCAATAAATATAGTTCATTTTGTATGTATTAACTCTATGATATCACTCTTTGCCATTCCTAGCATAGATCTTGCATTTTATTTTCTAACTTGTAGATAGAAATTGTATGTTGATGTATGGGAACACACTAGATTCCACCTTGCAGATTATTCTCTTGCTAAAATTTCCATGCAAGGTCGGGTATTCTTCAAGTTGGAATAATTCCGGGGACGCATAAGCTTTGTGGTTGGGAGGTAAATCACTTCAACCATGTTCTCATCCACCCATAGAGGCGAGTGTCAAGATGAACCTTACTTGTACACAAGACTATTTAAGTCTAAGTTGTAACTTGATGTAATACTTGATGTATTTGTTGCAAAGATCTATAATGTAATGAATTTGTGGCCTTATGATCCAAGTCCAACCTAATATTATAATTTGACTTTTGAATTGAATATACAAATATTTGACTCATTTTAAATGGATATGTGTTGCTATGATTGGCTATAGAAACTTAGTTATGTCTTTAATTTGAATATATTCATGTGCCATTTGCAGTAATATTAATTCAGTAATAATTTATGATGGGTTATTACATGAGAAAAATTGGTCTAAAAAATTGTACAAAAGTTGAAACTACTTTCAAGGCTAGAAAATCAGAAAAGATTGAAGATTCGTATGGAGAAGATCTTGATGATGTGGAAGATAAATTTGTAAGAAGGATGAAAAAGGGCACTAGTAAGTACAAAATTAAACTACCTTTCAAATTTTTTAGTTGTGGAAAAGTAGGTCATTACATATCCTTCTATATGTCCAAACAAAACTATAAACAATAAGAATAAGGAGAATAAAGGAAAGATGATTAAATGAAGTTACTATGTCAAAGAAGATGTTGGTATTTCTAATGATAAAGATAATTATGGAGATGTTGATGAAAATGGATTCTTGTTCTCAGATATAAAATATGAATCTACTTTTGATAAATCTAAAATTTATGTGAAGGAAAGTGTTCTGGAGAAGAAGGATAAGATTGAAGGTACTCTATTTTCTACTTTTCATGTTAAAAAAGATAATAATTATTGGGTTGTTGATAATGGCCACTCTAATCAGATGACTTAAGATAAAATTAAGTTTGTTAAACTTGAAAATAATGATGGAGGATTGGTTAAATTTGGAGATGATTCAGGAACTAATATTTGTGGAATAGGTTCAATTAGGTTTGACAACAAGCATAGTATTGAAGATGTTTACTATGGTAAGGGCTTAAGGCATAATATTTTGAGTGCTGGAAAAATGTGTAGCAAAGGATATAATCTTGTGTTTAAGGATGAAACATGTGAGATTAGAAAAGGGTCTGGAACTATGATTGCTTCTAGTAAGAGGACATATGGAAATATCTATCAACTTAAGAGTGTTGATCATCATTTCTTTATGTCTTTGATTAATGATAGCTGGTTATGGAACTGAAGGATGTGTCACATGAATTTTAATAATTTGGTGAGAACCAATTCAATTCATGCAGTTAGAAACTTACCAAGAATCACAAAGCCTATCAATGTTGTTTGCAAGAATTGTTAGTTTGGAAAATAAGTAAGGGATAGTTTCAAAGAAAAGGAACAATCTACTATCGGACTACTAGAAATACATATAGATATTTGTGATCCTATAAGGGTGAGAATTCTTCAAGGTGGCAGGTATTTTATGCCTTTGATTGATAATTATTTTATAATGACATGGTTTACTTTTCTTAGAGAAAACAATGATGCACTAGATAGATTCAAAGAATTTAAAGCTATGGTTGAGAATAAAATGAATGTGAATATTAAATTTTTGAGGTCTAACAGAGGTGGATAATTTACCTCTAATGAGTTTAAAATGTTTTGTGAAGTTCATGGAATATAGAGGCACTTGTCTACCCCTATAAATCCTCAAGAAATTGGAGTGGTTGGAGGAAAACCTAGACAATTCAAGAAGCTACTAGAACTATGATGAAAGAAGCAAATCTATCAGAAGTCTATTGGAGAGAAGCAATTCATACTGCTATTTACATAATTAATGAAGTTTAAGAAAAATATAATAGCAAAAAAGACTCCCTATGAGTTATGGTATGCAAGGATTCCTACTGTCAAGTACTCTAGAGTATTTGGAAGAAAATTTTATATCAAAAAGATGAAGAAAAATTGGTAAATTTTCATGCAAGGTATGATGAAGGTATATTCCTTGGATATTCTACTAAAAATAGATCTTAGAGATATTACAATAAAAGGCTAAGAAATATTGTTGAACCTGCAAATGTCAAGGTTGACAAAATATTGTAGAATTCAATTGCAGTAGATGGATATGTGTCAGATGAACCTAATTGTAGAGAAGAAGAAGAAAAATCTGAAGAAAAAAAAGTGTTGAATGAAGAGGAAGAAGCTTCGGAGAAGACCCCTAAGTATGTGCAAGAGAATCATTCTAAAGAATAGATCATTAGAGACAAGAGGAAAGGAGTACTAACAAGAAATAGAGCTACTAAAGTTCAGGTAAATCTGTGTTTACTTTATAAAGTTGAACCTAAAATAGTGAGTGAGGCATGCAAATGTGAATATTGGATGAAAACAATGGAAGAAGAACTTATGCAGATTGAGAAAAATCAGACTTGGGAGTTGGTTCCTAGACTAGTAAACAATAACATAATTGGAACTAAGTGGGTATTCAAAACCAAGTTGAATGTGAATGGAGAAGTGGTAAGAAATAAATCAATACTTGTGTGTATTGGTTACTCACAAGTGGAAGAAAAATAATTTAGGGAGATATTTTCCCCTATGGCTAGGATGGAAGTTATCATAATGTTTTTGGTATTTGCAGCATACAAGAACTTTAAATTTTATCATATGGATGTAAAGTATCCTTTTATGAATGGTTAATTGGAAGAAGAGGTTTACATGGAACAATCAAAAGCATTTCAGTTGTCAAATCAACTAGATATGGTGTGTATATTGAAGAAGGCATTATGTGGGTTGAAGCAAGCTCCCAGATATTAGTATGCAATATTAGATAGATAGTTGATACACCAAGGATTTAGTAAAGGTACCAAAAATAGTAATCTTTACTTCAAAGTTGAGAAAGAAAAAATATTGATAGTGGTTGTGTATGTAGATGTTATTATCTTTGGAGGCAATGAAGCTATGTATAAGAATTTTTTTGAAGAGATGTAGAAAGAGTTTGAGATGTCAATGTTTGGGGAGATGAATTTATTCCTTGGGCTACAAATAAATAAAATAGATAAAGTCATTTTCATCTCATAATCAAAGTATGTAAAAGAGATGTTGAAGATGTTTGGAATGGAAGACTCCAAACTAGTATGCACTCCTATTGTGACTGGTTGTAAATTGAGCAAAGATGATGATTCACCGTGTTGGCTCTTTTTAAAATCTAGCTAGATCTCACAGGTAGCCTATGGATTTTCCACTTCCAATAGTCAGGAGCCTGAAAGGGGTTGGCCAATGAACGAGAGAAATAAATTTAGCTTTCCTCCTACACTTTGGGCTCCACAAAACCTAGGAGGGTAATCCCACAATGTATTTATAACACTAATTCATAATACCTTCACATATATTGTAAATTCAACAGATACATTCTCAATTCAAGACTTCGAGCACAACAATTTGTGAGAATTTGGAAAATCCTTCACATGTGGTGACTCAAAGTAGAGAATCAGAAAATAAATTGATAACTATGACAACCATCATCATTATAAGTAATATTTGATTTAAATGAGTTGTTCTTTGACACAATTCAATTGGCCAAATACACAAAAATTCAATTGATGCATAAAACAATGCCTTATCACAGGGTGACAGGGTCAAATTCACAAATAATGGTAACACAACAATTATAGCATTGACATTGATACGCTATTATGGACTTGAATTATAAATTAATAACTCAGAAAATCCATGTAGACAATCCTTAGAGATCCCATGTTATAATGCATGAATCAGTGATTGCACTAGAGCATTTAATCAATTCCTTAAATCGAAGCATATATTGCAAACACACATCTAATCACAACAATCAGAAATCAATGAAACAATCCTTAACTATTTCATTGCTAATTCATAAACCACTACACAGGAGAAAATCTGCTTTGAACTTCCCATTAATTGATTCCCAAATGCTACAATTACTGTAAAATTTTTAAGCTAATTGTAAATATAAATTGATGACCCTAGATGCAGTGAATAATTCTATCTACTTGCATATTTCCTAACAATGTTCTCAAAGAGTACCTAAGATCCAAAAAAAAATTCAAAGATCCCTGCACAATAGCCTTGAATTCCCTTTTATAAGATTAAGAGAGTGAAACAAGCATCGGGCTATTGGCCTATCAAATTACATTTCACGTTACATTTTGCAATATTTCATTTCATTTCAACCCCCTGGTAGTTATATTTGCATTTCACAAAATGGAGGGAAAACACCAAATGAAAAACACCCGGATGAGCATACAAAACTTGCTCACATTCTGTTTTAGAAGTCCACATCGCCACATCACTCAAAAGGTGAACCAAATTAGAATAGAAGAAAACAAAGAGCAGAGTATATGAACCTTGATTGGATCTCCACGTGCATATTTTGCTGAGAGGATATATATTTCTTTTCATAAAATTTATTTCAAAGGCCAAACCTATATTATACTAGACCATGCTCTATATCCATCCCACCACCCCTTGTGGTTTACTTAACATATTTATCCAAGCAACCCCTGTATTCCTCCTCTATGGGCCAATTGTCATCAAGAAACTTTTGCACTTTGATATTATATGCATTATATCTTGCATCTATTATGACTCAGGCCTCTTTCACAAAAGTGTCCATTCCTATCTCAATTTTGATGAAATTATCAATCAAATCATTAAGTACCGATAGGTCTAGTTTATCCTCAACATACACCATTTCAAGCCACTTAGTTGTTTGATGTTTGAATGAAGCTCTCCATGATTCATAATATTTTATCTCTCCCTCCTCATTAAGAATATTGGGCATGCCCTGCTCTTTCATGTCCCTAAAGGCCTTCACCTTTCTTTGCAATAATCCCCCAAATCTTTCATGGAAGACTATAATTTCCCCAATAGTTTGAATCCTCTTGATTGCTTCATTGAGGAGCTCTAGGGTTTCAAAATCTCCTTTTGCAATTGTTTGAATTTCTTTCAAACTGCTTAACCCGTTGCTCCATTTATTCTCGGTGTTCATGAAAACCTCTTGGGTACTCTAAAACTTTTCATATTCTTCATGGACACCTTTATATGTTAACCATGTAGTTTTTTCCTTCAGAGCAATCCTATACCATCTGTAATTGAGGAGACCCTCGACCATATCTTTTGAAATACTTATCATTCCTTCTTAGAGCTTGTTATTCTCATACTTGGTTGTTTGGAGCTCCTTCTTCAATGCACTAATTCTCAATTTCAAGGTATTTTTATCCTATGGTGAAGTACCAAACGAAGAGGTTGTCAAAGCCTTTTGACTAGCCTTGGCTAGAGTAACCCTTACTTTGTTATACTCCTCAACTAACTTGTTGTGCTTCTCCAAAAATTTCAAATACTTGGCCTAACTAATCTCTGTAGTATCAAAACTCAACATGGTTGAGTGTATTTTCAACCTTGCATCTTGTGGAGCTATCATCTCTGAAGCTCTTCCAATAATCACATCTCCCAAGAGGCCAGTCATTGTTCTACTAAGTACACATCCTCTTGAATTTGGAGTCAATGACCAAATAGCTAATGCATGTAGATTGGTGCTAAACCCTGAACCAAAAGTCCTTTTGTCAAATGTTTCCTCAAATACCAAAGCATTTGGGTCACTCTTAATTGCATCCAAAGAAATTATGGAAGATAAACTCCACCCAGGCATAACCATCATTCCACTATCTTTAACTAATCTTCTAGCTTCTAGAGGATTCATTTGTTCAATCTCCCAAACTATATCTTCTTCAATTTTCTTCCTTGCCTCCTCCTATTGAGAAGGATCAACTACCTCAACTACCCCTTGTATTCTATCATTTATTTCCTGAGTTTTCAGTTTAGCAATGAATTCCTTGAATTCCTTTGTTGCCACAAAAGAGTAATCCTCCAAAAAATTAGCACAAGCTAGAAGCCTCCCATCATTATCCTAGCTCTCATCATATTCCCAAGGCACTAACCTATCATCTCAAAAAAATGGTTCCATTGCATCTCCAACATCAAGGTAGGAGAATTCATGTTCTACTTGGTGCTCAATGGGATCTAACTCAGTAGAAGGTTGAAGCACATCTACCTCAAATCCTATGTTTCATCAACATTCACAAGGGGCAATTCCATGACAAAGGTGTCCTCAATATCCAATGGCTATTGTTGAACCTCTGGTGCAACCAAGTCCTTTGATTGGCCACTAGTCTTCAAAAATTGTTCCTGTAGTGCACCTTGGGGCTAATTTCTCTTCTTGTTCCACCTTTTCTAGCAAAGTGCCATCACTAAAATCACTAAGGATTAACTCCATTTTGGTAAACTTATCAGCAATATTTTTTGATGGACTTTCATAAAAAGAGTTCTTTCTAAGAGCTCTTTGCTTGACCTCAATAATTTTTAGCCATACCCTTCCCCTATCCTAGGCAACAGTTATCATTGGCAAGTTTCTTATTACATCATCTTTAAAATAAAAGGTGTGAGGCCCCTACCTTGATATTCCTCATTTGATCTTTTCTTTGTCAATGAGCCCCTTAGGATCAAACCTTCTAGTAGGAGATGCAATTATCCTCAAAATTTTCACCATTATACCAAAAAATTCATAAGCCTCCTTGGAAGTGATAAAAATTTTATCAAAAGATAAAGTATTTGCAATGATAGAAGCCTTTCTGGAAATCCTAAAGTTTTTAGCATCGCTATTATCCATTTGCCACATGATTTCCATAAATGCCAGCATATATGAGACATATTTAGGCATTATATGTGGAGCCATAAAAATCCCATAATATCTAATAACAGTTCAATTGCCATAAAAATACCAATCACCCCAATTATACTCATAGTTGGGGTCGTCCCCACATTCCTTTTGTCTTAAAAAATCTTTGATTGTCTTAGAAATTATCTCCTCTAGCCCAACTCCTAATTGCAACAAGATAGTGTGCTTTATTGCATTATAGAATAGAAAATATTCTGAAGTAGAGCAATGCAAATCCCAGATGTGTGCCCACATTTGTACAGGTAATCTATGATTTCTTTCATCTACTCGCCTCAACCTCAAATATCGACTGAAAACTTCCCTTCCTTGATACAGGAGCATATGAATTAACAATGAGTAATGCCTAAAATTCAATGGGGTTTTTCTCTCTTTTAGCCTTATCAAGTCATAATGTAATTGCTTAGCAACATGGTGAGCATAGTCAAACCACTTATGTTGATACTTTTGTTGGATATCCACAATCATAATTGGTAGGGACGATGTTATCCTTCCATCACATTTAATCCCAAGCACCTGACACAACATATAATATGTGTACCTAAAGTAATCAATACATTCTTCACAATCAAAATGTATGAATTCCTTGAGTGCAAATGTGGAACCCCTTTCTTGCATGTATTTAGGAAATTCACCCTTTCTATACCCAACCCTATGAGTAGTATAATATTTTTGCAAATTCTCTATGCTGATTTTTTTATTAACGTCAAGGTTCATTTTAAAAACTTCTATGAATTTTATCATTTTTATCTCCAAGAGGTTTTTACTAGACGTGTAAGTAATAACCCTATTGACATCATCACACCTATCTGTGAGTTGCAACATTAATTCCACTTCCACAAAAATATTTGGGACAACCAACTTTCCCAAGTCATATCCCCAAACATTCTGGCCAGGGTGTACAACATCCCTCCTTGTAAAAGAATTCACAAATAGCTCCCATCCTGACATTGGCACAACAATGTCACCAATCTCTACTGCAAGGTCCTTAAAGTTTGAGGTTAATAACCCTTCTCGTGTGGCCTTTTTTTTTGCTTGCCTTGATGTATGGAGGCTGAAATTTTTCCATAAAATGGACATAACTCTCTGGTTGCCCTTTCTTCCTATCAGGACCTTTAGATTCTTGTGTTTTTTCTTGATAAACCTGCTACCTTTTTCTCTTTGGTACAAGTTTAGAAGTTGATGGCTCAATTGGCTAGCTCATCCTTCCTTAAACTAGGGTTTCTTTTAGACTACAATTTTAGACTAGGTGCCAAATTGGCGATATAAAACCCACAATTACAATTGTAGAGTGATATTAACTTTCCAATATCACCCTAACCCAAAGTACACACCAATCCATAGAATATCAAAAAACCTACTTTCACCCTAGTGTATGCTTATAGATATAGAAAACATAAAGACAATTTTGCAAGGGAAATAAATTTTCAAGGTTCAATAGTGACTTACTTGGGAAACAATTCTTGCAACCTTCCTCTTCTTGCATCTCTGCCTCATCATAAATTCCCTCAGCTTCTTGTAGGAAGGGCATGAAAATGAACACATAACCCTTATACAATTACTAGGCTCAGTACAGGAACCATTAATGGCACAAGGAAGCTCACACAAGTGAAAACACCCACTTTGTCAGTTGCCCATTTTCATTTGAATACACACCATTGATTTACAAGCTTTAAAACTTGATCTTGTAGTTCTCATGTCTTCACCACCTCATAATGTCTTTTTAGTGACTTGATGCATATCGGGTGATGGGAAAGGTGAATTCTATGTGTCACCCTTCTTGATATGGCATTGGGCATCGCTGCTTCCAATCCCACATTAGGACTTCAACCAACGATAGTGGGAAGGCTAGCAATGAGGTACAAACCATTGATTTTAGTCATAGAAAGATCTTGGCCCGTGGTTATACCTTTCATCGCTCATCGCTTGTTACCCCTTGGCTTGTCCAAGGTCAACCAGTGAAGCATTACATCCCACTGATGGGAAATCACTTATATATTGGTGGTCATGGGTTCCACTTCAATCTACACAAGACAACCAGTGATAGTTAAAAAGGTAGCGATGGGTCAAAAGGTTGACCGTATCACTCATTGGGTATCACTTCCTAGCTTGAGGTAAACAACATATGAGGGACTATAGGTGACTGATCAGAAGGAAAAGAAAGGGCATCGCTCATCGTGGATTGCACAATGAAATTTGCAAACAAACAAGCGATGGGTGATGCAATCATTCAAAGCCTCACTTAAGAAGTATTTGAAGCACGTATGCTAAAGGTTATTTTAAAAGGGATCACCTATTCATGATAGGAAGAAAGATAAAGGGGTCAGTAAAACCACGAGACTTGAAGCCTTAAGAAATCATGAAAAGACTAGGAACTGGATACAACCAATCAACTCAAAATTAGAAGCCTAGACCAAACAAGGGAGTGATAATTATAAAACACTTAAAACCCAACCCTAGGACAAATATTGTAAAAGTTTAGTCACAAAAAATTTAGTGGAACCAGGAAAATTTTAGGGGTTCCACCACACCTAAGGCTGATAAGAGAAATGTAGACCTATGATTGGTGGGTGCTATATTTATCTACTACTAGACTAGATATCAGGCAAGTAGTTTGTCTTGTGGCTAGATTTCAAGAAGATCTCGTTGATGGTCAAAATAACACAACAACATTAAACATAATATTTCTACTCTATTTCTCCTGAAAAAGATAACTGATTTTAAACCACCTATCTTCCAAGGTCTTTGTAGTTGGTTCTCAACTATGTTGTTTTTGTTTAGTAGTCCATGCAACCATAATGTTCAAGGGACCTATTGGTAAAGGATACAAAATTCATAGTATAACTTATTCTAATATTTTGGGGTTGTAAATAAATAGAAAAAAGATAGAACATATCTTAGAATAGAATATCATTAATGTAAATTCCTTTTCAATTCAGACATACAAATTTCGTAATGAGTTTTCCTTTCAAGTAACTAAAACTAAAGAATGATACAATACACAAAACAATTTGTACCATTGCATGCATTCATAGTTCCAATTCATGACATACTATCATTCATCATCATCAAATTTAAAATCAAACAAGAACATATTACCAACTCATTACCAAAATTCATAGATCAACAAATATGAAGAACTTGCATTCACAGATAATTCAATGAAATAGTCCTAAATTCAGAGTCTTCTATTGATTCTCATCAAATAAGAAACACTTATGCACAACATTCACTGGCATACGAATGACTATGGTTCATCAAAATTACCACTAAAACTAATTCTGGAAAATAACATAACTATATTGAAAACTTGTAAAGAAAATGTGTCCAAGTATCTTTGCATAAACTGTAAACTATCTACTATCTCCTCTAGGTGGCTAATCTTGCTTCAATGAGCTGGCCTTTACAAAGTGGAGAGAAATTCTATATATAAAATTATTTAGCACTAATTCCTCTTCATAAATCTAGATCCACAAATCATGGGGGCAACTGGGGCAATGTAGGATGAGTATCCATTTTTATCTTCAGTTGTTGATTGAGGACTCTTTGTCAAAACATGCATTCGAAAGGGGAAAGGTGAAACTCCTGAGATGTTTAGTTTATTTTAAGTCACCTCCGTAAAAAATAGGAAATAGACATGTCCAGAAAACCGTGCCTCCTTGATGTTGATTTGGCCAAGGAACAAGTGTAATACTTCCTTAATCTTGTATTTTTTGCTCCAGCATGTACTCATCATAATTGGTAATCACCTGTTGAAGCAAATGTGTATCCAACCCATCTACCCAGCTATCTTAAAACTTTATTCTTTTTAGTTCAGAGGAGGCAAACTCTTTCATATCCCCCAGTTTAATGAGCTCTCTTCTAGTAGCCTTTCTCTCTTCCTTGACATCCATAAGCCTATCCATCAAGAGGTCATCGCCATCATCCCCTTTTTGCATCATTTCTTCAAATCTACCACTCCATTTTTCCTTGAGTTTATTAAGGAGGAGGCCATCTTCCATAGGGATGTCTTCATTAACAAGTATGGCAATACTTCTCCCAATTCCTTAACCTGCTCATTAAGATCCTTTCCAGCCTATTGCACCTCATTTTTTTCCCCATAGATGAATGAAGACTGGAACCTGATGATGCTAATAGTATTTTCAACAAAATCTGCATTGTCTTCTTCAAGGATGGATTGTTCTAACAAAGTTTTCTTGGGTAGCTTATTGATGTCTTTCAGCTTCCTTGCATACTCTAAATATCCTTCTTCATTTTTCCCAAGAGTTTCAACATGTGCGACCATGTCATTGATCAACTCTAATGCTCCTTCATGAGATTTGCATCTTTCCACAAGAAAATACTCCACTTCTTGGTTTAATCTAGCAATCCATCTATCCATCATTCCCACCTTCTTCCTCATTTCAACCAAGTTGTCGACATCTTTCCTTCTCATAAAAATGGGTATCTCAGGAGCAGTAGACTGTGAAGAAATAGGAGAAGACAAGTCTTTCAAAAAATTATGTAATTGATCCACTCATGACTTAAGCTCATCTTTATTTTTCTTATCTTTGACCATTCTTGATTTGGTGGAAGAGGCTACAATGTCAATTAGGTCCATTTGTTGGTTTCTTGTAGGCCTTCCTAGATTTATAGTACCTATTTGGTAATCACTCAATTGCATGTCCTATTTATCCTTGTCAACCATTGGAATGGCACATTCAACAACAATCTCCCCGACATCCGTTAGTCTAGTGGAATGGATAACTCTAGCCCTTTTCTTCGGCCTTTCCTTCTTAATTTCATTTCTGACATCATCCCAATTAAGGGGTTGTGGTTGCACTATCTATTTCCTCTCTCTATTAAGCTTCAACCATGTCGGGACAGAAGGGGGAGTTATCACCTGAGTAGAAGAATATGTGATAGGAGAGAGGGGTTGTCAAAGTGTTGCCTTGGGTTGAGAGTCGACCTCTTTTTGTTTCTCCATTTCTACCTTTTTCTTAACCAATTTTTAAGCTTTGGCTTTTGCTTCTCTCTCTTGTTTTATCTTAGCTAGTTTTTCTTCCTCCAATCTCCTCTCATCCAGCAGTTGATCTCTTTTTTTTCTAGCTCCTCCACCCTTTCCCATGCCTTGGTCGCTTCCTGGTCAATTTTAGCTTGATCCTCCTCTTCTATTCTCTTCAACTCCAACTCCTCTTCTTATTTTTTCCTTTGAGCTTCCTCTACTACTTTAAACTTGGATTCAAGGGATCCTTTATCACTTATTTTCTAAGCCTTCTCTTCTTCTAGCTCATGGATATTTTGTAATAGAGCCAACTTATCTCTTTCTTCTCTAGTTTTCTACATTGTCTCCCTTTGTTGCAGGAGAAGATCGTCTTTCTCCTTTTGTTGCCTTGCCAATTCTCCATCCTTTGCTAAAGCTTCCAATTATTGTTGTTTGGAAAGTGCATCTACTTTGGCTTTAGCATCAACTTCTCTCTTTGCATCCTCAAACAACTTCCATTGGTCCTTCGGGGTTAACACATGTTCTTCTTCAATATTTTTAGCTGATGCAACTTTAGCAACCTCATCATCAGAATGTGTATATTTTGAATCAGTTTCTATGTCATGAATTTCAATTGATGCTCTTTTCCTTTGGCTTGTTTATAAAGACTCCCTATAGGTATATCCTCAGAAAATGCTCTTGGACGAGGAGGTTGAGCCTCTAATTCATCATTTTTTGAGAATCCAACTTGAGAGTAAGTATCTCCTCTAGTTTTTGTGGTTTCCTTCTCCTGTGCTTCTGAAATTTATAGGGCAGGAATTTCTGGATTAGCCTCTCCTCCAGAGCTGGGAGGAAGATACTCCAATTTCTCCTTAGGATTTGTGTTCCTTTTAGTTCTCTTGTACCCTTGGGTAACTTGTGCTTTCCTCTTCTTTGAACCTTAAGCTCCTGGCTCCTTTATTCTCATGACTACCCATTGGATACTTCTATCCAACACTATCCTATAAATTTTCTTGATGTTAATGAATTATTCCTCATCCTAATTGATGGGGGCTAAGTCATTGGTGCCAACCTTTTCAGCCTCATACCCAAAATCCAAGGTTACACCATCATCAGATAGTGTGTTAGGAATATCTTCCTTTACTCAAAATTCAATCATCCATGGAATAGGAATTATTTCATAATTTCTCTTCCTCACATCATAATCATCTTTCAAATCCAACCAAAAATCCTCTAACAAACTATAGTGTTTCTCAAAAATAGAGGAAAGCAACTTATGCATCCTATGCTTTGGGTCAAAATTATTCTGGGAGTTTTATAACCCTAACCTTAAATGACTCAATTCATCAAACACTACTTTTGCATCCACAAGATGAGAACAATAGTATTCTCCCAACTTCATGAGAAACTTGTGACACCCTATTTTGTGATTGCTTGCAAATTTTCTATTGACCGCCAAGGCTTGGTATACAAATTCCATGAGAATAGTTTTGTCATTGCAACACCTTGTAAGTAGGTGAGGGTGTCCATCAAATCCTGCCAACCTAAAATAGGAGAACTTGGGGTATTTGATATACCAATGTCCCCACTCAACAATAAAATCCATGGCATCCCTACTTAGTCTGTATCCAACATCTCTAGTTAATTTATTGATGATGACATAGAGGAATGCATCATTGACCCTTCTCTAGTACAACTTCGTTGTGTGCAAGGTGAGTTGATCATAATGTTCCCAATGCCTCTTCTATCTAGGGGATTCTCCCATTACTCCTACAACATTCAATCCCAAGAAGATACCCATCCTTGAAGCATCATATATGACATAACAAGTCATAAAGAAACTCTTTGTTTCTCTTACCCTTAGAATTTGGTTGTGCAAGTAGTCTGACAAGATCACCGTCCAATCAAATTATTGTTTTCCAACCAAAATTGTCTTAATAAATGGAAACATCCATTCTTTGAAACATGTAGAATCCCTCTTTCCAAACACCCTAGACAACATCATGATCAAATCATCTATATACTTTTGGAATTTTTCTCTTTTGGGTTGATCTGGTACTTTAGTTAAAGACTTCTTTTCCACGTTTAACCATCTTTTGTTCATGTGAGCCTTGTTGGATTCCTTATGCTTGTTGAACAATTGCAATGCCTCTGCCTCATTTAATAGCCTAGGATTTTGTGGGGTAGGTGCATTATACATTAACTTCATCATTTGTGGAGAAAAATAAATGATTACATTCCCTTGAAGATCAACATATTTCTTGGTTGCTTGATTATAAGCCCCTACTACTGCAATGATAAGTTATGAGCACTGGATTGAAATTAGAAATATGGTGACATGTTCCAATCTAGACTGGACTATTCTCTCAATCCATCTAGCCACCTCCTTAGATAAGGTATCATCCAACAACTCCTCATAATTGAATGGGCCTAGATTGGTGTCTGTGATATCAACCATTCTTGAATCCAACTTGCTTGCAGTAAGAGTGGGAATATGATGTTTGTATCTCAAAGTGTATGGAAATTACTCCACTTTGACCCTCTTAGTCTTTACCTTTTTTGAACTTTTGTAGTTTGTCCTTCCATTTGTGAAACTTCTACAGAGGCTCCTAACATCACTTACTTATGCAAAACAACCTTATATCAGATCAATACAAAATATGAAAATGAATATTAGAAAATTGTCTTCTATTTTACCTTTTCCTTATTCAGGTAGCCTTTTCATACTTAGTAATATTTACAACTCATTGAAGCTGGACCCAAGAAAGGAATCATTGTTGGAAAGCTTTAATTATTGGTAGGATTGGGGTTAAGATCATTATCGGAATCGGGACCGAGATCAGAATCAACATCGAAGCCAAGACTGGAATTAGAACAAAAAACAGACCCAAAAAATTATAAAGTTCCAAATCTTTCCTCCATTCTAGTTCTACTTCTCCAATGTAAAGGATGTGATACGGAATCAAAATCTCATCGGGAGCGAGTTCAAAACCAGATCTAAACTTTCAAACAGACATTTATGGGTCGAATCCATTCCTAGATCTGCTTCTGCCTATTATCATTAAGCATGGTGCAATATTAATCAAGCATCCAGAAAGAGGTCATATGAGGGGCCAAGGAGGGTTGAGATAAAGGAATGAATCTATCATTCATGTGACCATAAGAAAAACATTGGCTAGGGCACAATTTTATAAAGAAATAGGGTGCAAAACCCTAGTTTACATAACCAATCGACTCAGGAAATTTAAAGCATTGAAAACCCAACATGGAAGCCATTGAGTCAACACGTGAATAAGATGGAATTATTCTTCCAACAAATTTGAGAGCTTTAAAAGCCTCCAAAACCCACCAAAGATGAAACCCTAAATAAAACTAGGGCACGACAGTACAAATACCACCAAAATGAGAAAATGACAATAGGGCAACAAAAACAACAAGAAAAGAAAAAAAACAAAACAAAAAAAAGGAAGGGAAAGGAAAACTAAAAGAAAAAATGAAAGCAACACAAGAGAACGGGCGATGATCCATGATAAATTTCTCATGAACGCGTGAAGAACACCACAAAGAACAAGATAGGAAACAAAAATGTGAAACCAAAAGGGAAACCCGCCTACCTCAAATGCTACCAATTAGGATGAAAAATTGATCCAAATCCACCTATAGATGCTTGCACTTGACCAAATCATGCTCCACTTTTTGTTGTTCTACTCTGGTTCACATAAATAACTTAGGCAATAATAATAATGTGCCTCTTAACCTTGATTAAGGTTTTGAATTTGATTTCAAGCATGTGAAGAGCCTGTAATTAATGCCACTACTATGGTTGGTTGGGTGCAGGATCAAAGTAGGAATGAGCACATAACAATCACATAAAGAATTAAAGTGGAGAAGAAGAAAACAAGAAAGTGAGGGCATGATCAAGATTTGAACTGGTCAAGGAACTTTTGCAAAGTTCCTGGTTTAGTTCAGGTTCCAGTTCCAGTTTTTCCAAAGGATGAAGAAAACACCAAGGACAAAAGGGAATGAGAAAAGACAATAAGGTGGGATTGGGGCCAAAGGAATCAAGCCCAAAATAAGACAAACAACAAAACACAAAGGAGGGGGCAAAGACGAAACAAAAAATGAACTTGGAAGTTTGCAAAATTCTGAGTTCAAAATATGACCCGGCCTCAATCTCATCAAAGGAAAACAACATGAAACGACAAAACAACAAAAAACAAAGGAAGTGGTACCAAGGTAGAGCTTATCCTAAATGAAGCAAAAATAAAAGAAAAAAACAAAAGGAAACAAACAGGGGAAAGATTGGAACCGATCTTGATCACGAAACTTTGCAAGTTCTGAATTTAGGTTCCATTCTGGTTTTTCTTCAGCTAGAGAAAAAGAAAAAGACAACTTAGGAGAAAAGAACAAATCCTAAGTCTCAAACAAAGACAAGAAGGACAAGAAACAAGGGGGGCCCATTTTGACCAAAGTTAAGATGGGGCGCTTATGCAAGGAATAACATATCCTAAAGAAACACATGTTGTAGAAGTGAAGAGGATGTTCAGATATTTAAGAGGCATTTCGTATTATGGTTTATGGTATCCTAAGGATATTGATTTCATATTAAGTGCTTATATAGATGAAGATTAGGCATGTTGTGTTGATGAAAAGAAAATTAAAAGTGGTGGTGCATTCTTTCTTGGATGTAGATTGGTGTCATGGTTAAGTAAGAAGAAAGATTCAATTTCTTTATCCACTGTAGAGGTTGAGTATACTACAACAGTAGCATGTTGTACACAGGTTTTGTGGATGAGATAGAAATTGAAGGATATCAGAGTAGTGTATGATGAGCCTATATCCATATTTTGGGATAATACAAGTGCAATTAAAATTTCAAAGAATCTAGTGATGCATTCAAGGAAAAAACATGTATAAATTAGGTATCACTTTCTAAGAGAGAAGGTTGTGGATAATAAGGTAAACCTTGAATATGTACCTACAAAGGATCAAATTTCTGACATATTTGCTAAGGCTCTTTCTAAGGATACTTTTGAGTATCTTTAAGAGAAGTTGGGGGTTATTACCCCTCCTTTGAACTAGATGCATATGTAGATACATCAGTCTAGTGGATCAATGGATTCATCTCTTTCTTGGAATTATTTTGATGGCTACCTCTTAGGGGAGTAGGTAGTATCATGTAGTGACATTGTTGTAGTAAGGAATATTATCATTATTGCAAAGTTTTTAATTTGGTTGAGTGTACTCCTAAGGGGGGTATTCAAAGAAAGTATCATGTATTAATGCCAAATGGGGAGAACACTACAATTTTTTTAATCCATTTCCATCGATGTCAAGGGGCAGAAAGTATCATGTGAAATTTTTTATCTCCTCAGTGGGAGAAAATAAAAGGAAATCATAAGGAAGTGTGTTTAGATCTATTGTGTTGCCTTTGATGGTTTTCACATCATGTGTTTCCATAAATGATAAAGGAGGAGATTTTTGCAAGTATGAAGGTGTTTTCATTGATGTCAATATGATTTCAATAGGATGGTGTTGTTATTGATGTCAACTATGTGCTAAGGAAGTATGTTCCATGATGAGGATGTCAAGGATATTGAGAAAAATGTGAAAAAGAGGAAAACAAAGTGTTACAATTTGTGCATGTGTAGCTGAGATATTAAGGAAGTGTTGTGAGTGTGGAGGGGTTAGGAATTTAAATGAAAAGAACAAATCATTAAGGAAATGAAGTATGAAGCACAAACATAGTTTATACCTTTGATGTCCTCCTTGATTGAGCTCCAAGATACACCCAAGTCTTAAATCTTTTTTATCAAGATGGAAATGTGGATTTCTCTTAATTGTACTAGTATATAGTTAACATTATTCAAGATGCTCAAATAAGGGGATGAAGGCCAAATTTATTAAAAAATTGGAGGGTAAAATGGAGGGATAGGATTGAAAGTTAATGAAGGGCTAGGATTGAGTGTGGAGGTGATGCATGGATCAAGGGATGTGGGTTATTAGCATTGTGACAAGTGTCACAATTAGGTTCATGGAGAAGAGTGAGGTGTTCTCACACATGTGTGATCACACAATGGGATGACACCTCATTTAATTTTGGAGGCTATGTGTAATAAAGTGGAGGTAGGTGGGATATGTGGCACTAATGAGACAAGATTAGGGGGTTGAGGGTGAATTTTAAATTAGAGAAAATTAGTAATGATGGGGGTTAGGATAGTTAATTCAGGATTCGTTATTATAATTAGGCGAGTGGGTTAGAAAAAAATAGGTTTACTAACCTAGGTGGAGTTAAAAGTTGGAGAATGGGCTAATGGGGGTTAGTCCATTAATTAATCAGGGATTAATTAATGTAATTGTATTTTAGAAAGAAAGGGGATTTAGGTGGGATTAATTAAATAATAAGAATTATTTAATTAACTAGAACTAAAGGTTTGGGTAATGACATAATTAATTAAATAAAATATTTAATTAATTATGAGAGTAAATAGGCTAATTAATTAAATATATTTAATTAATTAATTATAAAAGAAGAAATGAGGTGAATTAATTAAAAAAATAAAATTAATTAATAAAGTCAGATTTGGGGTAAATACATTTTTCCCCTCTTTGATGCAGTGTCCAAAGTGATACTGCATCAAATAATTTTGAAGTTTTCCCCAATGGGATGAAGGTTTAGTTAGGAGGTGATGCCCCTTCAAGAGACTGACCAAAAAAAATTTAAATTTTTTTTTTTGGTTAGGGTTTTGAAAAAGCTAGGCTAAAATGATAGGGAATTGGTGTAGGAGAAAAATTTAATACGAAGTAGAAGAAGAAATAGAGAAAGAAAGCAGAAAAATGAATTAGAATGGAGACTTAAATTGTTGAATTGGACAACTAAGAGGGGGCTGAATCAGTTGTCACCAAATTAAACCCTTAAGTCATTTACCAAAGAAAAACCTTAACATATCTTAAAGATTAAACATTAAGTGCAAATGAAAAAACTAAAAACCATCACAAAACATAATAACATCAGATTTATGTGGAAAACCTAATGAGGGAAAAACCATAGTGAGGATTAACTCACAATATAGAGAATATCAAAACCAATTACAAAAATTCTCACTTCTTAAGGCTCACTTTCAATAGAAGGACTCACTATCTCGACACACTATCCATAGGGCTACAACTCAAAGATACAAAAGATGGCTTACTACAAGAATATAAAATTTATGGCTCACTGCCAAAAGTGTGAACTAATGAAATACACCTTCCTTTGTAGAATTCAATTCCAAATGAAGCTCAGTGTTAGTAGTACTACCTCTCCCAATAGTGGCTCAATAATTCTATTATGGTCTTCAACTGATAATTCATGCAGACTCACACAATACATATACACTCACATTGCTCATTCACTTCTCTATATTCATCTTCTCTAGAGAGTCTCATATATATAGGTATGTTTCATTCATCAATTAGGTTGGCCGAATTGGATGAAAGAAAAATAATCAACGAGAAATCTTGTTGGAATAATTATATTAAGCTGGCTAGGATCTATACAAAAAATCCCCAAGATAAATTTAATAATTTTAATACATAACATGTGTTAGGTCGGCTAAGACTGGACCCAAAACATAGAACCTTCAAACCATCAACCAACTATAGTGTATAGAGTTAAACCTTTTCATTGACAACTTACTGCTCCCAACACAAAAATTCTCAAGAACCTAAATGTAGTTGTTCGAGTGAATCATAATGGCTTAGTTAAGATATCATAGTCATAGCTTATCTTGTAGTAGAATTCAGACCTAAAAAATTGCACACCAATTCACTTGATAAAGAATGGATTTTGTAGGGAATAACTTCCAGTAAACAACTATCATATATTTGGTACTATGTTGACATCAATGACAACCATTTGATGCAATCCAAATTCCAATAATCTTATTTCCAACAATGCCCCCATTTCTCATTGATGGCAACACAAGATGTGAAAAACCAACAACAACATCCTTTGTAGTTCTTCCCCTTTTCATGAGATGTAATTATTTCCACTTTTCACATCATCTCTCTCCCCCTTTGACATCAATGGAAAAGAAAAATGATTTATCTCCCCCTTACTCCAAAATATTCTACACAAAACAGTCTTCAAAAAGATGATATCAAAAATGGTTCTTTACCTCAACCCTTCTTCTCCTAAAATATCTCTTTGTATCTTTCTTTTAATTTTGGAAGAAATGTCTTCTAGGAATCCACTGCCAATCTGATGTTCACACAAATGTTTTTCATAACTATCAAATCAATTGTTTTTGCAAGAGCATTTTGGATAGTGATATTTTGTTCACTTTTCTCAACTTCCACCAAGAGACTGAAAATTTGTTCCAACTTCAATTCAATTATCTCTCTGACTTTTCAAAATTCCTTTACAATGTTATCCCTTTGTACTAGAATTTCTGCGAGTTCAAACTATAAGGAATTGATCCTTTTCTTGTGTGCTCCATCCCCACCATTAAGGATATTATATATTTTTCCAATAGAATCCAGCTCAAGCTTAATAGTATTGATTTTTTCTTTGTAGTTCCTGATAGCAGTAGGCCACCAGAGACAATACCTATACACATTGTTTATGCTTTTGATGTATTTATTTGATGCATTTATTTGATTCATTTATGCTCTTTGTTAATCTCTTCTAAGAATTTATGCATCTTTCTTCCATAGACAATTGAATCTCATCTTTTTCTTTTGTTTCCCTAGGTGACATTGCTTTTAGTCTATCTTCAATATGCTCAATCAACACTTTTGATAAAATATTTTTCAATTTGCTCAAATAAATATCATTATTAATTATTTAAGCAACCAAGATGTCTATGATCTCATCCTATTCATATGTTGGTCAAGACAACCAAACATCACCAATTTTCTTCAGTCCATCAAATTGCTCAAGAATCTTCAGCACCTTCTCTTTAGTAATATCTTATTCATCATCATCCATTGATACCAGATCAATTTCCTCTATAGTCTTTACTTTCTTTTCTTCTATCTTTAACTTTTTTATTTTTGGAGGAGAACTTGAAATGATTCTTCTTGTTTTCCTCTTTTCAGAGGAAGATCCTGCCTTAGATGTTCCAACTAGACTAGAAGCCATACCAGAGCTCCATGCATTTATTTTGTTTACAAAGTATTCTTTATAAATCTTTTCCTTTTCTACTAGAATTTCTAGTTATAGGTAGGCTTTCTTTCCAATCAGTACAATTGACTTCCACACAACATTCTCTTTCAATGGTAATGACTTTAGAAAATACATCATCAAAAATATACCAGAGATCCAAAATGAAAATGGTAATTGTCATTATTTTTCATAGTGATTTTCTTCATCAATTGATTCCTCAATAACTCACACAAGTTGAAATTCTCATTCTTTTCAACCATTTTATGTGTAATCTAAACAAAAATCACCGAAGTAGAGCCTTCCCTATTTTTGAAATAAATCTTATATGAAATGCCATATGCCACATACCTTATCATAGGGTCAACTATAGTATGAATTTTAAGTGCCCCTTGGTCTCCTCTCACTAACTTCTTTACAAGAATGGACCCACCATTACATAATCCTATAATTGTTGCAATTGATTCCTTTTTAATCCCATAGGATTTGTCGAAGATCATCTAATCACCTTGAATTCTAACTAGGACAAACTGAATAGTGTCTACATCCAAAAATTATGGGAATTCACTCCAAATGTCTAAACCCTTGTGCCCTAGACTCTTGACCTTTTATATTTTCTCAACCAAAAGCTAACCTTAAAAATATTGAATCTTTTCATGGTTATATTCATCGATCTATAACTTACTTAATTTCCACAATTTGATGTTGTACGGATCAAATACCACCATTTCCTTTGAATTAATTATTTTATCTTTGTTCTTCATACATTTGCTTCACCAATAATCCTAACTTCTTATCTCTTGGTTGTGCTTTACTCCTTAGCTCATCCAATTCGTAATGAAAAAAAATGACCATTCAACTTCCTTATTTAACTTGTCACTTTTAGGGTTTCATCACAAAAGGTAATTATTGCTTATGACATCATCAATACTTTACTTTGTTAGTACCTTTCCCTCAGCCGAAGCTACCATATCAAATTTCAGATGATGAACCCTTTGTTTTGGAACCTAGTACAATATAACCATTTCCATAGTCTTTGTTTTCCTCCAAGCCATGAAGCCTTTCTTGGATTCATCTAGCTTTTCCTTGATTTTGCATTTATTTCTCTTCAGCCTTTAGGATACACTAAAAATAAAGAAGAGTTCCACAATTTTCTATTAGAGTAATAAGTTATTATACTTAATTAATTATATCATATTAGTTAATTAATTAAGTCACTTATTCCTTTAGTTGCTTAAGCTAAACTTAGGCACATTAATAATTGATTAATTATTAAGTGTGCACACTAGGGTTTCATTTAGGGTTTCCTTTTTAGGGTTTCTTGATCTCCTTCATAAGGATTGATCTCTTTGTAATAATTGATTCTCAATAATGCATTTTTACTTTGAGGTTTACAGAACATCTTCTTTGGTTCTACATGTCTTTTGCATGTGACAAGTGATTGCATGTAGGTGATCTTGGTTTCTAACATGGTATCAGAGCTCCAGACCTGTAGCTGCCTGTTCATGATATGAAGATATGGCCTTTCAGTGAGTTTCAAGTGCAAGGGTTTCCAAAGGCATCTTTTCTGCAAGATCTAGGAGTAGCCAATTTTTCGGGATACTTTGGGCTCAAATGGGCGTTGCCATCACGTTCGCGGTGCCCTAAAACCCTAGAAATGCCTATCAAATCATTGATTTTGGAGCAGTTGGTTTCTAAGGAATTTTTTTTTTTCTTGGGTGGTCGTACGACCTCCCCTGCATGTGTTACAAGGCATGAAAATCAAAAAAAAATAAAAAAATGTGCCTTCTTAGGTTTTGTGCCGGTGCCTCTAGTTTAGATGGCTCCCATCGCCCGGCGGCCACTGAGCAGCCACCAGGTGGCTGCCTGGCCACCACCGCTGTCGGCTTCCTCCACCAAATCGCCACCAACCACCTTTCAACCCCCCACGGACCCCCAAGCAGCTCCACCCTGATCATATGGAGGACTGGGGGCCGCCGCCAGCCCTTGAGGGCTCCTCCTCTACTGCCAAGGTTTTATGGGGAATTGGGAGCTCATTGCCCGACCCCTGACTGATTTTAGCCCCCGCCCCAGTCACATGGGTGACCAGGGGCCCATATTTTTTTTGCAGGGGGGGATTTTTTGTGGCGACAACCAGATGGCCATCAAATTTATGCTCGATAAGTGCTGATGTCAGCATGACGTCAGTGGCCTTATGACCTCTTTGCCCCCTCCTAGTCCTGATTTGCCCTAAAGGAGCAATTTTTTTCTTTTTGGCATAACTTGGGCATACAGTATTGAAATCGGGCAAACGAGATATCGTCGAAAAGCTGGTTTTGAGAAATTTCCTATGGTACAGTTTATTTTATAGTATTTTTTCTATTTTACTGTATGTATTTCTATTTGAAGTCATATTTTTATTTTATGCTTTCAAGCTCATAATGTTTTTCCACGATCTTCGATTTTTGCTATCTTTGCAGCATTGGAAAGGTATTGAGGAGCTCTATGTTTCTATCCATGCACTTTTTTTTGTATCTATCCCAAGTTTATCATTTATCCAGATTTTTCTTGATGGGTGTTTTGGAGATTACTTGGATGTTTTGGCAGTTGGGAGAGTGCACCTTACATCTTTGCACTTCATTTTAGTATCACATTCATTCAATAATCGACTGCTGCTTCATAGATTCTAGGGTTGTTCCCATTTGGAGTTTTCGAGTGTTCCATGGCATCGGGTCTATTGTTGCATCATTATGATTCTAATATGGTTTCTTGTAGATAGAAGTATCTTTCCTTTCTTGCCAAATTGTGATTCCAGTGTTACTCTATAGTGCTCTTCCAGTGCTTCTTTGTAGCATGTCATCTCATTGTAGGGGGTTTTTCCCATTGGTTTTTCCTTCTCTACCTCTTTCTTGCATTTGTAAATGGGTACCTAATCAGGCCTAGTTGTTGGGACCCATCTTTTCTTGCATGCATCTTCTTCTAGTGTTTTAGCTTCTTCCTAAGTTCATCTTAAGGAGGGTGTTAGAGTAATAAGTTATTATACTTAATTAATTATATCATACTAGTTAATTAATTAAGTCACTTATTCCTTTAGTTTCTTAAGCTAAACTTAGGCCCATTAATAATTGATTAATTATCAAGTGTGCACACTAGGGTTTCATTTAGGGTTTCTTGATCTCCTTCATAAGGATTGATCTCTTTGTAATAATTTATTCTCAATAATGTATTTTTACTTTGAGGTTTACAGAACATCTTCTTTGGTTCTGCATGTCTTTTGCATGTGATAGGTGATTGAATGCAGGTGATCTTGGTTTCTAACATTTTTTTGATTTGCATTTTTTTGCCAAAATTTTCTCCAATGCATTTAAAATAGAGACTCACATCACATATCCTTGTTTCATCACATGACACCACATATATCAGGGGCTTGTTAGATTTTTTTGTGATTACTCCCCTTGAAAACACTATTGGATCTAGTCCTTGGAAGAGGTATCTACATCAAATGTAGATACATAGTCATTTGATTCATCCTTGTTCTTAGGTTCTTCCTTCTTCCTCCAAATTTTTTCCATCTCTTTCCTTATTTCTTTAGAATCTATCTTGTTCATAGGATTGACCTTTTGTTCTGAATTATTTTTCCTCCCAACTTTTCTTTTACAAAATTTGGAGATATGTCTTGGTTTGTTGCAAATGTAGCACATAATATATTCTTGATGATCAAATGAATTTGCATTTTTCCTTGACCTGCACTAATTATCCTTGTGTTCAAATATATTACATGTGTAATAATAGCCTTGAAAATATTGAATCCTTATACTAGTGTTAAATTTTTTCATCATCATTTGGCTTCTACACTTGGTAGCTCTATGTACAAACTTGTTTCAAACATAACATTATCTAGTAAAGAATTCAAAATTCTAACTTATTTTATTTTGGTTCATCCCACTACATTCTATTTCTCTATGTCCAAATTTACTTCATGAGAAACAAAAACCATTAAAATATAGGTACCTTTGAGCAGTATGTTTTTAGATGGGAATCCTTCTAGTATTGTTCCTTTGATTCTTGTGTTGATAAGTATTTCCTTTAAATTTCCTTTGATTTCTCGCTTTGTTGAAAACTGGTTTAGTCTTTGAGCTTTATCCTTCTTCAAGTCCTAGACCACCTTTATCCTTTGCAGGTTTCTGAGATGAAATCAACTCATCAAGCATTGTAGAACTTGCTTTGAACCTTTCTTAATGAGATTTCACTTTTTCCAAATATTCTCTTAGGGTTACTACTTCTTGTTCAAGATTATCATTTTTCTTTCTTTTGATTGATAATATCTTTCAAGCATCCTTCATCTATCTTGCTTTGTTTGATTTCCAATTTCAGATTCTCTTCCACCTTTTTTCTTTCTTCAAGTTTCATTCTTAGATTCTCAACAGTCTCCTTTGCTTCCTTTAGTTCCTAGTTAACGTCTTTATGTTTCAACTTGGACTTTCAGATCTGATTCCTTAGTTTTTTAATGCACTCATCTACTTGCTTGACATTTTATTTTAAATCTTCATTTTCAAACTTTGTAATCTTTGTTCTTAATTCTTTATCCAAATCAGATCCCTTCACCATTTTGTTCAACCTACCAAGATCTCCTTTGAGATGTTAAATTCATTCCAAATGACTGAGCTCTGATACCAATTTTTGAAGTAGACAACTGGGAGGGGGGGTGAATAAGCTATCACCAAATTAAACCCTTAAGTCATTTAGCATAGAAAAACTTTAACATATCTTAAATGATTAAACATTAAGTGCAAATGCAAAAACTAAAAACCATCACAAAACACAATAACACCAGATTTACATGGAAAACCCAATGAGGGAAAAACCATGGTGAGGATTAACTCACAATATAGAGAATATCAAAATTGATTACAAAATGGCTCATTTCCAATAGAAGGAATCACTATCGGGACACACTATCCACAAGGCTACAACCCAAAGATACAAAAGATGGATTACTACTAGAATATAATAGTTATGGCTCACTGCCAAAAGTGTGAACTCATGGAATACACCTTCCTTGTGTAAAATTTAGTTCTAAATGAAGCTAGGTGTTAGTAGTACTGCTTCTCCCAAAAACACTCAATAATTATATTTTGGTCTTCATCTGATAAGTCATTCTAGCTCCCACCATACACATACACTCACATCACTCATTAACTTCTCTATATTCATCTTCTCTAGAGAGTCTCATATATATATAGGTATATTTTTTCATCAATTAGGTTAGCCTAATTGGATGAAAGAAAAATAATCAAGGAGAACTCTTGTCAGCATAATTATATTAAGTTAGCTAGGATCTATTAAAAACATCCCCAAGATAGATTTAATCATTTTAATACATAAACATACATGTTAGGTTAGCCAAGACCGAACCCCAAACATAAAAGGTTAAAACCATCAACCAACTATAATGTATAGAGTTAACCATTGTCATTGATAACTTACTGCTCCCAACAAAAAAATTCTCAAGAACCTAAATATAGCTATCCAAGTGAATCATAATGACATAGTTAATATATCAGATTCATAGCTTATCTTCCAGTAGAATCTGGACCCAAAAACCAACACACCGGTTCACTTTATAAAGACCATCTTTGACAAGGAATAACTTTTTCTAAATTCCTCTCATATATTTGGTACTATGTTGACATAAATGAAAACCATTTGATGCAATCCAACTTATAAAAATCTCATTTCCAACATAATTAGTGTTTAAATTTCCTATAAATAGGCTTGGAGGGGCCCAAAATGTCATTTTCAACCTTTGATTGGAGGAGTGAAGCTGAGGTGGAAGTGCAAAGAAATGGTGTAGATTCCTTGTGATATGCATCATGCAGACTGGGTTTGGGAGTATCAGTGGGTGGAGGACATAGGAGAGTTGGTATGTTAACTATCCCCTAGGTTTAGGCTAGGTTAGATGGGTCCAGGGTGGGTCAAACTAGGGGTCAAAGTTTAGGAAAAAATGCACTGTCTTATGAAACGGTGCCTAAGGGCACGATTTTGGCACCTATGTGCAAAGAAATTGCACCTGCATTCCCATGGAACTTTTGGTCGATTTCGACATGTGTTAAAAAACATGACACTTTTGTTCTATGCGCATGTGTTTGAAACACATGTGCTCAAAGGGGGTCTGGGAAATGGTGCATGAATTTTCTAGCGCCTGCATCGAGAATCAACATGCCTATGTGAGGAATTTTTGCACCTATATAAAATGGTGATTGGATAAAAACTTGGAGCACGTGCATTTGGGAAAACAATGCTTGCATTGAGATGGAGGCACAATTTCACATGGGATAGTAGGATTGGTTAATTAGGCTAAGATAAAGGTCATGTTTTGATTAAAGGTACTAATGTTAATGTGTGTAATGATGCAGGAGGATGTAAAGGTCCTATAGTCACATGAGTGGTGGATGAGGGTTATGTGGACCTATGGTAGAGGATGAGGAATGGATACATTTGATAGGCTTGTTATTTTTTTCTTGCATGCCCCAGATTCAGGCACATAGGTCTCTTATGATGGCACTGGTGTAGTGATGGTATAGTGAGACCAATAGATTTCATCTATCGATAAGGGAGGCTACAGTCATAGTAGATGATGTGTGGAAGATTCTTCGACTATTGATTTGCGAGGAGATAGTAGAGTACCAAATCCAAGGGGTGAGGGATAGATTGTAGAGTGTGTTTGCTCATCAAGATCTACTTATTAGGGGTGTGGAGTTAGATTTGGATTTCAAATTGGGGATATGGCCAGATCTTGTTCTTTTTTTGGTTGCATTGATTACTAGGACTTTGATGCCAGATAGGAGATCACAAGACTTTGTGATTGGCTGGATAGGAGTTATGAATCATATGTTTGAGCATGGTATAGTTTATGCATGGGGGTGGTAGTGTTAGAATATTTGTACAAAGAGATCCATTATGTGGTGTATAGAGGTCGGTGGAGCTTAGTCATAGGGGTGACTCTACTTCATGTGTGGGAATTTGAGTGTATTTTTGTGCTATGACCAGTGTGTGGCAGATGACAAGGGTTAGATATAACTTACATATTAATGTATGTGGGGTTCTAGCAGTAGTATCACATGGGTGATCTAGATCACTGGTGGAGAGTTGTTGATGAGATGGATACATTCATCTGGAGAGCATACATTTATTATGAGGATTTGGAGGATGATCACCTCTACATGCCATATATTCAAAGAGTACACTACTTGATATGGCATACTCGAGCTATTATAGAGAGATATCTACTAGTACAAGTATTACAGTAGTTTGGGTTGGGATGGGAAGTTCCACAAGTGGAGGTAGTATTTGGTAGGGTAGCTCATGAGAAGCAACATTAGGGTGACTTGATTGAGTATGATATAGCCTTTCAGAGTTGAAGGGACACACTAGCAGTGCCCTGAGATCTGAGGTGGGTTGTTGTAGATGCAGGTACCATAGTAGAGTATGATAGCTAGTGGGAGATGTTTAGACCCATTTAGTTAATGATGCCCCAGGCATAAGTAGTGGTAGCACAAGGTAGTGGGGATGAGAGGATCAGTAGCAACAACTTAGGGAGTAGTAGCAATTCTGATGATGATAGTGAGGAGGATAAGAGTGAGGATGATGATGATGATGGGGATGATAGAGTTGATGATGATTAGGGGGATCGGGGTCTAGGTAGAGGATGTTGGAGGAGAGGATGGGGATTTACAAACCTAGTTGGATGTGTTGAAACTAGAGAGGGACCAACTCCATCAAGAGTGTGATTAGGCATGATAGACCCACCTATAGGGTGTAGGAGAGATATATATGGAACTAGTAGATGTTGTCTAGTTATAGGGCTAGATGGATGATTAGGTTGGTACATTGAAAATAGAGAGAGATGTAGCCCAAGTAGTTGCATAGGTACTAGCCAATGAGAGAAGAGGTGACCACATTAGTTGGTGAGTGAGATGCCACCATAGTAGAAGTAGTAAGATTACAGGGATTGTTGGATGTAGGGGGTGGTGGTGGGGGAGATGGTGGAAATTTGGATCATATACATAGGGAGATGGATAGGCTTTGATGGGAGTGAGATGTAGCCCGTGGTATGTTGGATGGTGGAGTGGCAGTTGGGTTTGAAAAGTTTGGTCATGCTACTTAGGAGGCAAAGAGATGGAGGTGAGAATATGAGGAGGTTGTGCCACCAAAGAAAAGGATATCCAATGTTTCAATTAGCACAAGCTCACATGGGCTAACTCACTTAGTGCCATTAGTTACTATGGGCCTACCACAAGCACCACAAAAGGATATGCCATCGAGATCACTCGACAAGTGGTCAAATGTAGGGAGCATAAGATAGTGCATGTTGATTATGACTTTTTGGATTTTTCCCTAGAGTGGGTTCCACTTTTTGTACACATGAGAGACTGCCCTACATTTTGTATCATGACATTTTATTTTGATATATATGATATGATGTATTTTTTTCTATATGGCTTATGTAGATGTGTTTTATGGCTCTTTATTATGTGATGTTTGATTAATTATGCATATGATGTAGTTTGTATTTATAGATCCTATATGATTATGTTTATACTAAATGTTATTGATGGATGATGGTAATGGATTTATTTATGTGATGGATGTTATGTTGTTTATTAAGATATGCATGAGGTAATTGATAAAATTTGAACCATTTGCTAGAACTTTGTGATAAAAATTTGTGTAATTGTTGTTCTGGTGTCTTGTGTGGTTCTATATGGTTTGTGTAAATGTGACTATCTATATGTGATGATTTTTTATGGATCCTAAATATTTATTGTTGGATGGTAATGTGATGTATTTTATATGGAATATTATGATTATGATATGCATAAGATGTCTTTCACATAAAGGTGACTCAACTAGTGGACCTCATGTTCTTGTTTGCCTTTGGATGTCATCTTCCATGCCTCTTGATTAAAAATCTAGGATCAAGAACTTAACAATGGCACTTTGTTGCAGTGATTTAAAATATGAAAATTGATAAAAGAAGCTAGGAGAACAATAGTTCCAGAGGTTGAAGTGCACCTTTATGTGACAGAACAAGGATCATGCACTTAAGATGGTTTTATTTTTGGTAAATTCATTTGTTGAGATATTATTATTTTCAAATTTTGTATATAGAAATGTATAATTATAGTGGTATTACTTGGTGGGCTTCCTCCCTCATGTCGATCACATAAGCTAAAGCAAGCATAATACACAAATAAAGGAGTCTTATTAATTTTACATTGGTATGCAAGCCCTTATTAACACTCATGTGTGTGCTATTTAATATGATGGTTGAATGTATTTAATGGTAATTTTTATGTATCTATACCATGCATATTGCCTATATGATGTTTTGATGGAAGGTGTATGAATGTTATGCTATCGATGATCTTGAATGTCAACCTATTTATGTTTCTTTTTTGTGGAAGGGTATAGAGATTTCTTAACCAAAGTTGTTAATGGTATTAGGTATCTTGTGATATTTTTCCCTCCCTTAGTTTTTTTAATACATTCATGAATCCAACATTGTTTCAATGGCCTTTTATAAATTCTATACTCAAAATTACCTTTTTAAAATCATGTAGATGTGAATGTTTTTGTTGTCATGATACATCCTATATTCCATTCTAGGTGTGTAGGGGGGATGGGTAATTCACAAGATAGGAAGAGTAGGGTCATAATGGTTAGTTTTAGAAGAAAGTGGATAGTGGGGTGTTGATTATGCTAATCCAATGTGGTGAGCAATCCTTGATTTTCTATAGAAAGAAAAATTATTCCCTAATGGTATAAATGACCAAAGGTGCCATCATGTGTCTTGCATGGACTTTGAGAATCACAAGTATATGCAAATAAAAGATTGAACCAAGTCACCAAATGATTTTTGACACCATAGTGGATCATAGAGGGGAATATATATATATATATATATATATGACTAGGATTTTTAGTCCCTCTAGCTAAGGTGTAAGGAACCACTAGAAAATCAGGCTAATCTCAAACACGCCATGCAAGGTGACCCATATCTACTCTATACCTTATTTTCAACACACCAATATATAGAAAGATCAAGGTGGCCTTAACTTGGGGGCTTCATAGATCACAACAATAAATCTCAAAAGGAAAAAGCCAAATCTCTTGCCAAAAAAGGGAGATTGATAGATGTTGTCTAACCAAGGAAGGATGTATCCTATTGGGAAAATATGGGGAGATTTATGATCAGTGACAAGTGATGCGTCAAGGTAATTTTGAGGATTTTGTAGATAATATAGCTCTAAAGTCATTGTCAGCATGCATGCAATATTTACTTCTACGGTGTTTTCCTCAAGGTAAGGTGCATGGTATATGCGAGATGGTGCAGTGCTTATTATTGGTGGATTTTACTATGGGATGGAATTTTATTATGGCTATATGAGCAACTAGGTATGTTGTGTACCACTTCCCACTACTTATGATGGGGTGGGTTGATGGTGAGGTGAGGTGGGGAATAGGATGGATTTAGAAAGATACAAGTTCATATTGAGTTGATGTTTTCTATGTCAAACCTTTATTCTCTTCTGAACTTCAAAGTAATGTTGTCCATTTGTTCTAATGGAGTGCATAACTGAGTGACTATAAGGATGGTGAATTAACTAAAAGGAAAGGCGATGAATGGTATTCCAAGCCATTGTGGCAAAGGGATTGAATTTACTATGAATGTCCATGGTGGATAAGTTTATTATGAGTGTTAGAGAAAGTGACCTAAATAGATGGTGGATGTGTTTCTACACATGGCTCATGTTTGACAAGTTTTCACCATAGGACAAATTATTTCTCTTTACTATTTTTTTTTTTTAAATTTGTCTCAGGTGAAGAATTTTTTTAGATGGATGATATTCATGGGCTCTTCTTGGGGGTCTCCTTCCATGGTAGCTAACTAATATGCCCCTAATCCTTATTTTTCTATAATAATGTAATGGCCTAGTCAATTAGGTTCAAACATTCCCTTCTTTTCTCATTCCTATAGATTATGTTGATTTTATTTAAGGAATAGGTCTCTAATTGCAAATTCTCTAGGTTTAATCTTCTTGGTGTATGATCTATGAAGTCTATGCTGATAAGCTCTAAGATTATTATGGATGTTCAATTATTTTTCATTCAAAATATCTAACTGTTGAAGATGTTCCATGTGATGTTCTTCATCATCAATGAGGTGCTTTAAATAAATTCTCAATGATGGAAGTTTGACCTCTACTGGCAAGATTACTTCAACACCATATACCAGGGAATAAGGGGTGACTCTAGTAGGTTTTTTAATGCTAGTGTGGTATGCCCATAGGGCAGGGTTAAGTTATAAATGATAATCATGACCAAATTCATTGACTATTTTCTTTAGGATTCTCAAGATAGTTTTATTTGTAGCCTCATCTTGGCTGTTTCCTTGCGATTAATATGGGGTCAAAAAATGGCGTTGAATATGGAATTGCTGACACAAAATACAAAACTCTTGGTTTTTAAAAGGGAATTAATTATCTATTATGATGTAATGGAGTATAAATTTAAAATTATATTTCCTAGTAACATATGTCATAGGTATGGCTTTGACCCATTTGGTAAAATATTCAATTGCAATGATTATAAATTTATGATAATTTGAGAATGTTGGGTGTATCTTGCTAATCAGGTCTAGTCCCCATTGTAAAAAAGGCCATGTAGTAACAATGGGCTGCAATTATTTTGATGGTACATGAATCAATTCATCATGTTGTTGACAAGGCTTGCATACTTTCACCAAGTTGATAGCATCTTGTTCCAATATTGGCCAATAATATATTATGCATAAAAGCTTCTTAGCTAACATTGGTCCACTATAATGGTCCCCAAAAATACCTTTATGTACCTCATTTAGGGTGGTGTGAGCTTCTTTTGAGTCCAAACATCTTAGGAGGGTGTCATCGAAAGAGTGACGATAGAGGATGTCTCCAATGATATTGAATCAGGATGTTTTTCAGATGAAGGATTGGCATTGTGAGGTTGAGAGATTGGGTGGGATGGTGTTATTGCATAGGTACTCATATATTTCCTAGTACCATGGTGATTCAAGACAAAAAATATCACAAACCATTTCAAATTCAAGAACATCATAAGAAGGAATCAAAAGTTTTGAGGAATTCATATTGTTGGCTATTTTACAAGACATTAAAAATAATACAAATGGTATCCATGGAATCAGTTGCTTTATTGTTTACTCTTGGGATCTGATCAAATTAGACTTGCAAAAAAAATTATTTGAAGCTATCCACCATACACTTGTAGGGAAAATTTTTGTCATCCTTTGTCTAGTATTCATCATTTACTTGTTTGATGACCAATTGAGAATCACCATATACCTATAATTTTGCAATCTTCCATTGGATGGAAAGCTTGAGTCTTGTTATCAATGCCTAATATTCTATTATTTTATTTGTGCAACCAAAATAAACTTGATATGACTTGGGGATGCAATTTCCTTGAGGTTTAACAAAAAGTATTCCTACCCTTGAGCCATGTTGTGTGAAAGATCCATCGAAATATAGATTCCACCATTTTCCTTCTTTTGTATTCAATATGTGTTCATTGGGGAATTCTGATAATAATGGATGACTATCTTGTAAGGAAGCTTCAACGAGCTAATCAGCAACCACTTGTCCTTTAATATCTTTTTTGTCTACATTCTCAATGCCAAATTCACTCAAAATAATGATCCATTTAGCTACTCACCCTTGGAGTTTTGATTCTGAGAGTAGATATTTTAATGGATCAACCTTTGAAATGAGTTGAGTTTTATGATTAAGCATATAATATCACAACTTCTTAGCAAAAAAAACCACAGCCAAAAATGCTCTTTTGATTGATGTATAGTTCAACTCACTGTCAGCTAATGTTTGAGATATGTAGTATATAGCTCTTTTTTTTCCTGTATCATTGTGTTGAGCTAATAATGAACCTAGTGGCACTTGAGTAGATGATATGAAAAAAAGGAGTGGTTTGACTACTTATGGAGGTACTAAGACTGGTGGGGTTTCAAGATAGTCTTTTAGTTACTGGAAATATTGTTGGCAATTGTCATCCCATTTAAATATGACTTTTTTGCAAAGTAGGTGAGAAAAAGGTTGACATTTATTGACCAACTGAGCGATGAGTCTTCTTAGTGCTTGTATCTTTCCCTGTAAACTTCTAAGTTGTTTGATATTCTTTGGTGGAGGAATTTATTTGATTGATTTTATTTTTTCTAGATCTACTTCAATTCCTTGGAGGGAAACGATAAAGCCTAATAGTTTTCCAAATGAGACTTCGAATACACATTTCTTTGGATTCAGTCTTAATTGATACTTTTCCAGCTGATCAAAGATTATTTCCAATACTTCAATGTGTCCTTTTGTTTTCTATTTTCCTATTAGATCATCCACATGATATTCCATAATGTCATGCAACATGTTGTGGAAGATGACAGTCATTGCTCTTTGATATGTAGCCCCAACATTTTTTAAGTCCAAAGGGCATGACCTGATAACAAAAGGTTCCCCATGGGGTTATGAAGGTTTTTTTTTATTGATCTTCTTCGGAAATGTGGATTTGGTTGTAACCTAAAAATCCATCCATGAGGGATAGTAGTTCATGTCCAACAGTAAGATCAACAATTATATCAATGTTGGGCAATGGAAAGTCATCTTCTGGACATGCTTTATTGAGATCTCTGAAATGTATACATATGTGGATGCCCATAGTAGGTTTTTCAAGTGATACAATGTTGGACACCCATTCAAAATAATCAGTAGGTTTAATAAATCCATCTTCCAATAGTTTTTTAATTCTACTTTTACCAAGAGAGCTATTTGTGGGTGCATTTTTGCAACTTTTGCTTGACTAGTTTTGCATCTAGATATACTACCAAATTATGTACAATGAGGGATGGATCTAATCCTAGCATGTCTTTGTATTTCCAAGAAAATTTGATAGATTTCCTTTTGAGGAATTATCCTAGTTTTGTATTAAATTTGTCATCTAGCTCTTTGGCAATGTAGGTAATTTTTCGTTTCTCATTCATTCCCAAATTGATGTCCCTAATATATTCAACTACTATAGTATATGTCTCATCATGTTTGGGGATTGAATCATCATGTGCCCCATTATTCAACACCTCAGAAAGGTTTTCTTCAAAGGACACATCTTTTATTTTTACTTTTTCATGATCCAGAAGTGCCTCATCAAGGTTTTCACTTAGGGATCTTTCTTTTCTATTTTTATTTTTTATTTTTGTGACTGAGGCAAATGATTTGTTCACCAAGATAAGAATCTATATGTAGTATGATTTGATTGTCCTATTTATGATCTCCCAATGGGATATGTTCTTAGAATCCCATGATTTCTACAATAGCTTCATCATTTTGGAATACATCCAAGGTTGGAGGTCCTTGCAGGTCCCAATCAATTAGTTCAGGATATATGAGTGGGAGGTATGTGGAGGAAGAAATGGTGAATACATGGTTAGTGTCAAAAAGTTCAGTAATGGTGTGATAGGAATCTTCAATGGCTTCCTCCTAAGAGTTCTTATTAGTAAAATTCGTTCCACCTTTATCATGAAAATACTAAGGTTTTATGGTTACCAAATCAGTGGCCAAGAAGCTACGTCCTTGATGATCTTTATATTCTCAAAGCTAAATAGGCTCCAAGATTCCTTTTTATCGTGCCCCAAATACTTTTCCTTTATAGCCCGAATTTTTTCATAAATCATGTCCTTTAGGATATCTATGGATTTCCAAGGCAAGAATCTCGCTTTCCTCTTTTTACAACCAAGTTCAAACATCTATTTCTAGGCCCAAATCTTCTTTGTCAAGTAATCCTAATTTTTAAAAGTTTTTGAAATTTTATTTTGGTTTCAAGTTAAGTGTTCAACCATATGAATATGGAGATGTAGGAATATTTCCTATGAAAAAGGAATTTTGAACTTTATATTCTCCACATCCTTTGTGCATTATCTTCACCTTGTCCTTAGAAATGGTGGGTGGTGTGGATGTTGGTTGTAGTGTGGATGGGTTAATGAAAGTGGATGATGTGGAGGCTTCCTCATTAATGGGACAATAGTGATATATTTTATACTTCCCCTCCAATGCTTTACAATATTAAAAAGGTTTTAGATTAGCGGGAATAGTAATTTCTCTTCAATCATGAGATAATTTTAAGCATTGGTGATAGGTGGAAGGAACAATTTTCATAGCATGTATCCAAGGTTTTTCGAGGAGAATGTTATATGGTAGATCAAGGTCAAGTATATGACATGTTGTTTCCATAATGACCAATCCAACTTGAATAGGTAGTTTGGTGGTACCTTATGATTCTCTTTCAACATCACCATATGCTTTGATAGTTATCTTTTTATGGGGATCAATGACTTCATTTGAATAGCCAAATTGTTTTCTTAGCTTTAATGTACATAAACCTAGACTAGATCCACCATATATTAGGACCCTTTTAGTATTATGCTTGTGGATAATGGATTGAATTTGTAGTGGTTTATTATGAGGTGTTTCAGTATGTAGGTATTTATTAGTGAATGAGAGTTGAAGTGGGGATGAAAGATGTCCAATTATGGCTTGGAATTGGTTGACATTAATGTCACTTGATACTCGAGATTCTTGGAGAGATTTTTTAAGTGCTTCCTTGTGAATGGGTAAGGTATGAAGGAGTTCTAGGATGGAGATTTGGGATGGGGTTTTTCTAAGTTGTTTAATGATATTGTACTTTCTGGTGTTTTGATATAGAAGCATCCTTGGTTTTTGACAATCCTCCATCAACCAAAAATATTTCCTTTCAATTTTGTTCTTGTTCTTGCTTGATTTGGTAGATCTAGTATTTCTTCATGTTTTCTTGCCAAATCATGTGTACCTAGGATTTCATTGTGGACATGTTCAATTACCTTATTCCAATTTTTCAGCTCATTTGGATATTTTTTCGACAATTTATCGATTTCGGATTAAGTGAAAAAATTTTTGTATCTGGCCCCAGAATAATTTCAAACCCTAATAGCTAGTTGGATTGATCGTGGATCTCGCCCATTGCTTGTGGATCCTAATAGTTTATTTTTCTTTGTTCTATGGAGTGCCCCCAACCTTACACTTAGGTCCACACTTCATCATATGCATCTACCATGGATGAATTCTAGCTTTAAGGCCGACTTGTTCTTGCACACATTACATTTTTCTTCATTGGAGATTGTAATGATCTTTGGTCGATTCAGATGTTTCTAGACTCAAGGATATGATATAAATATTGTATTGAATCATTAGAAGAGACATATTGATTATTAAGAAGGATATGTTGTATATTAGGTGTAATCTGTAAGATTTCGCTTGCATGTATGAGCACTATATTTTGAGCATGTTGTAATCAGGCCTGTGTACTGAATCTATAAGCCTAGATGTGGTCGACTATATGTAATCAATATTTCAGATAATGAGAATGTTTGCACCTGCATTTGCCTCCATAAATTGTGGTGCTTTTGTTGTGTTACTCTTGCTGCATGGTTCAGAATGTTCTCTTTGAGGACCCTCCTTACCATGACTGCACCAATTGGTATCAGAGCTAGATTTGTTCTTTGTGAGTTGCACAGTTCTATTGAAGATCTGTTGTAGGGTGGTGGATTGAGGATCTGACTTGCAGCTGCAGAGGGATTTTATAAAGATGGTGGGAAGAAGAAATGGTAGAGTAAATGGAGCACATGGAAATGAAGACCCAGCTACAATGGCGATGTTGAGAGGAATTGCTGCTAGATTAGATGCAGTTGAAATGGCCTAGAGAAGAGGTCAACTAGTTGAAGATGTAAGTGATGAAGAAGTAGAAGAGAAAGAAGGAGTTACAGGAGGAGAGCAACTTGGTCTTGATTAGGAAGAAGAGAGGTTCATAAGAGCCCTAACCAGAGTGAGCACTAAGCCAAATTTCAATCCACCAAATTATACTAGCAAATTGGATTTAGAATAATTATTAGATTAGATAATAGAGATAGAAAAATACTTTGATTTTGTAGGTACCCTAGAAGATAAGAAGGTGAAATTTTCCTATACAAAGCTGAAAGGACATACATCCCTTTGGTGGGAACACTTGTAGATAGATAGAAAAAGGAAAGGGAAAGAGAAGATAAGATCATGGGATTGGATGGTGAACAATTTGAAGACAAATTTTATGCCTATAGACTATCAGATTAGTCTATTCCGAAAATTGCAAAATCTGAAGCAGAAAGAATCAAATGTAATAGAGTATACTGAAGAATTCTACAAGTTGAATATCAGATCTAGACATTCAGAAGATGAGACCAAACAAGTATATAGATATATCAATGGTTTGAGGTCATCTATTCAAGATGAGATTAGTTTGAGGAATTTTTTGAGTGTGGAAGAGGCATATCAGTGTGCCCTAAAAGAAAAAGAAAAGTTGAATAAAAGGCATGAGCAGAGATAGACAGGAAGAGGTGGAAGATTTCAAAGAGGAAGAATATTTATAGGAGGAGGAAGATGAACTTTTGCAGATAAAAATAAGGATAAGGAGGTCAACAGGAATGAAAATTCATACCAAAGAGATGATGGGAACTTCTACAGAGGAGGAAGATATGGTGGCTATAGGAATGAAGGATATAGAAAAGATGTGAGAGGATACGATAAAAGAGTATTCAAGGGAACTTGTTTTAAATGTGGTGAAGAAGGACATGGAGCATTTGAATGCAAACAAGGAGAGACAAGAAGGACTGAAAATAGTAGAAGAACAACCTTTATGGAGGAATAACATGCTAGATCATCTAATCAATCAGAAGAAGCAAAAGTATTGGTGAATAGGAGAGTGTTGTGTCAAAGTGAATTAGAGAAAGAACCATTGCAAAGGAAGAATTTGTTTTGGACCAGATGCAAGGTAGCTGGTAAATGATGCAAAGTGATCATTGATAGTGGAAGTTCAGAGAACTTGGCTTCTGGGGAGATGGTTACCAAGTTGATGTTGGAAAGATTGAAACACCATAAACCCTATCAGATAGTATGGATTCAAGATGAACATAAGGTATTGGTAAGTGAACAATGTTTGGTAAAATTGAAGATAGGAAATTACCATGATTAAGTTTTGTGTGATATTATGCCTATGGATGTATGCCATATTTTTTTGGGAAGACCTTGGAAATATGATAGACAAGCTATTCATAATGGAAAGAAGAACATATACACCATTGATGCAAATGGGATGAAGGAGAATTTGTTTCCCTTGGAGGAGGTTCCTAAAAATGAGATTTTTACGACTACTAGAATCGGTTTGGTTGATGGAAGGAGATTTATGGATGGATTGAAACATGAGAACCTATGCTATGTCCTAGTTCCTAATAAATTTGAAAACCCAAAGCATGAAGAAGAGTAGCCAAAGGAGATAAAAGAGATGAAATAATATGAAGCTATCATTTCAGATAATGTACCTAATGGATTACCACTTGTAAGGAGTATTAGTCATAGTATGGACCTGATTCCTAGAGCTAGTTTGCCTAAAAAAGCAGCACATCAGATGACACCGATAGAAAATGTAGAATTGAATAGACAAGTGCATGATTTGTTTAGGAAATATTTGATCAGAGAAAGCTTAAGTCGTTGTGCAATACTTGCAGTATTGGCACATAAGAAGGATGGAGAATGGAGGATGTGTACAGACTCTAGAGTCATAAACAAGATCACAGTGAAGTATAGATTTCCTTTGCCTCAGATGGATGACATAATAGATTGTTTGAGTGGAGCTAAGTATTTTAAAAAGATATACTTGAAGAGTGGATATCATTAGATCGGAATTAGAGAAGGAGATGAGTGGAAAACAACATTCAAGACAAATGAAGGATTGTATGAGTGGTTGGTGATGCCTTTTGGATTGACAAATGCATCGAGTACTTTCATGAGGTTGATGAATGAGGTATTAAATAAGTTCTTGGGTATCTAGATGACATCTTGATTTTCAGTAAGACTAGAGAAGAATCTTTTTTGCACCTAAGACAAGTTT